>JAOUZG010019564.1:259501-298612 GCA_026289955.1 Argiope argentata
TATATATATATATATATATATGTATGATGATAAAATCATATATCTGAAATGAGTTGAAGGTAAAAGGTTTAATGAATTTATAAATACATAATACAGATTCATGTGTAGAGGAACCTAATGGGGAAAATGTCTAAGCTAACACATCACTTATTAATACAGTCACTTAATAAATGTTTATCTGTATTCTTTGCACTAATAATAATTTATCCTCCTAGATGAGAGATGCAGGGTGATTCAAATTAAATTATCCATGTTTGAGACACCCTGGAAAGAGAAACAATCGACATAAGGCCTTCATATTCATATTATATATTTTTCATATGCATACATTTTGTATAATAAAGAAATGTCTTAAAAAAGGTTGATATGTGAAAGGTGGCTCTATAATCGGTTTATGGTATGAATATGAAACTTGTCACCAACAATAAAGGGCAGAATGCGAGATAAAAACGTAATGAATTTTACTACAGAACACTAATTTTATGCTATGGAAGGAAAACGTTACATGTCAATTAATTTGAATTAAAATTAATCAACCTTTATTAATCAATTTTAAGTTATCAGTTAATTAAAATTCTTATTAGATTTTAATGAGCTTAGCGAGATCTTAAGACTTTCTAACGAGTCAAATTTATAGCTTTAAACGCAAGGATTTATTCTTTTCATACAGAGGATATGCCAACTCAAATACATATTAACAAGATTGCCTTCCCGATACAATTCTAAAATGTTTTTACATTAGTATGGTTATAAACAAAAAAAGTGAGAGACTGGTTATTATTTATTTAGTAATGCTAGTTACTGGTACCAGGATGTATTAACTAACAAAGAAAATTAAATATTGACTCTGAAACTTAGATTTTTAGTTTAATTAGCGTTATCTGGAATGGTTTTCCAAATTTTGAACCTTAGGAAGTGTAGAGCATTGTCTGAATCTGTAATTCACACATAGAAATAATACGTTAATTAATTTGACATATAACGATTAAAAATTAAGAACAAAAGTGTTAATTCAAACCAGGATAGTGTGGTTGTAGGGCGGTAGGTTTGCAACCCATGGGCTGCGAGTTCGAAGCCGCCCGTTGAAGACTCTCCGTATGTGTACGTAGTGCCTTGTTCACGTTAAATCTGTATTGGTCACAAAGTCCTTCATGTAGAGAAAAATACCACTGAGAATCTTTCATAGGTGACCTTTCTCTGTTCTTAATATAAATTACAAGCTGTTGATGAATGAATGAAGTTCACCTCGAAACATGGGTTGTGGCGTGTGTGTAGCTAACTCATACTTTTGACCCTAGTTAGCGCTATTGAAAAACAAGAGACCCCCAGTATGCTTAAATCGCTGACATGCCTGCTAGCGATCTTAAAAAATGTCATAAGTAACAACAACATTCTGTAACTTTATTCCTGATATCGAAATCTTTCCACCAGAAAAATTGCAGCAGCATAGGTTGTTGTTACTTATGGCACTTGCCATGGATAAGCCCCCCCCCCCCGCTGTCACAGCAGCAGATTTAAGCCAAAAGAAGAGTTTCTTGGTTTTGAAGTAGCGTCAACCAGGTCCAAGCGTATGACTTAGCTACATACTCATCACGCTTGCACAGCCCCTTTTTAGGGGGGGGGGCACAGTCACACGTCACAGAAGAACAACCATGCCCAAACCGGGACTCGAAGCCGTGACTCTTAGAACACGAGGAAGATGCTCTACCCCTGTAGCAGAAAGATGGTATGCCCAAACTGTGAACTAATATATAATTCTCTAAAAATGCTAATTAATTAAATTATCTAACTGCTTATGTCCATTATGTTTGTAAGGCCAAGATCTGAATATTTGAATTCGGATTGAAATTAAAAATCAGTATGCTTTTAAAATCATAAAAGGGAGGGGAATATTGATTATTGTGATGATCCTAAGAAATTCGAATAACAGCGCTTTCTAAATATATCTGAAAAATCTGCTGACTTTAAAACTGTGTATTTAAAAGAAAAAGGCGTAATATAAAAAATCAATCATCTTGAAAGTCAGTTATTTATTTTTTAAAGACTTTAACTTATCTTGAAATTAAAGCATGGAGACACGGATTTTTTTTTCATTTTGAAAACAAATTAATACTCTTAAGATACGTTACTTTTTAACTTTTACCCATAAATACATCGATCGGGGTTCTTTCAAATAATATAGAGGAGATAGATTCCTTTTGCTCTTCTTTCATAAAAGAATATAATTGAAAACATCCTCCGTGAATTTCTTTTCTCGCAGACGATAATATTGAAAAACAATCCAAAATTATATATCATGATGCAGATGGATTCTGCTTACAGCATTTTCCACTACAATATGAATAAATCATTCAGTCTTCAAAAACATTCGTCTGATAAATGAGTTTTTGTATAAAATCATTCCTTTTTCGTCTGATTGCGCTAGTATTGAAGAAATTTATTTCGAAATCTGGTTTCATCTTCGGAAGTAGATTTTGATTACAACTTCCAAAACCATTTGTTAACTTAGGATCAATTATTTATTGCATGCGAAAGTACATTCGTCAGTGGCTCCGAAATAACTAATCATACTCAAAATTGTTTCATAACGCAGCTTAATTTTTAAAATAATAAACAGTATTTTCACATATTTCAGGTTTTTAAAATACGAGGCAGTAAAGTAAAAAATTCCTAATCTTTATTGTTCAATTTTTTATCCAGCGTATGAATTTTCGCTAAAAAAACATATGTTAACTAATCACAAAATTGATATTTTTCAATCGTTCTATCTTAATTATCTTGAATAAATGATAAAGTAATTCTGAATTTTTAAAAAAATCGGTGATAATACTATGATTAATATATAGCAAAAAAGACTGATTTAAATTTCAGAAAATATCAGCAATTACAATTGATTATACCGCATGTTATTTAAAATAATACCTTTTGACATTTCTGAAGAAATTGGCAAGGTAAGATATTATAAAAAATGAAACTTTTAGAAATTAATTTTCTAGAAAGCTTTAAAGATCGATGTTGCAAGACATCGTCTATAGAAATAAAAAAGCTTCTATTTCTTGAGAAATGATTGGTTGTTAAAAACAATCTCTCATCAAGTGAAATCACCGAAATCCGAGATAAATGTTATTAGAGATTATTTGTAGAATTCAAAGAAATTAAATTTTTTGGGAATGGAAGTCCTACAAATTGAAGCAATAATTCGATGTCATTGTTTAGATTTCATTTCTACTATATTATTCAAATGATATCTTCCTTTTGTTTTTGGATGTACACACAATTATCTCAATTTGTGCTAGAATTTGACTATAAAAATGCTTATCGTGTTTTAAAAGAACGAGATTTTTATCCCAGTTACATTGAGTTAGATTTGGTACTGTTATTTTTTCATTGAATTAGTCTTAGAACTCAATGTTTTCACGCCACTATTATCTGAAATTGATGAGGAAATTAATAAAGGTGATAAAAAAGATTGATGATTAGTAAAATAATTGATTCATAAATTCTTTTAAAAAGGATAAATATAAATAGCAATTTAAAAATGCTTTAACATTCATATTTTGAATGTAATACAGATAAGTAGGGTGTCCATTAACAACATTTATGTATTGGGAGGTATCAACAACTAAAGTTATTCAATTAAATAAACTACAATTCAAAAAAAAACTTCGGGTGAGATAAATTCCAAAAGGAGCAATAAGATTTAAAATAACTTATATGAAAAATTTTGGCAATATCAGAACTAACCAAACCACAATGAATCCATCGAAAATGCGTTATCCGCTAATATTTGGATGATAAAATATGTACAATTCATGCAGATTTGAATAACATACAATATGAAACTCAAAGTAAATAATCTTCCTTAATCATAATGAGAGCATCCTTTGCAGGTGAACATTTTCTATGCGTTGTCCTTCTTTGTGTTTAAAAGATTACATCGTAAGCTTTTGGCATGAAATTCTATGCCTTTCGTAAAATGTATATAACGTTTGCTTAATTCCCTTCGTTAATTATCACAGCAAATATCTGTGTGTAAAAAAATTATATTATCGCCAATTTGTATAATATTCCATTTCAAATATTTTTCAATGATTTTTAATACTAAGTATGCATTCTAAGTCAATAGTGAAATATATATTATGACTTATTCTATTTTCTTTGTTTATTTATCCCATTGGAGAACCTCACAAATGAGGATTAGGATGAGTTTCTGGCACCCTGGTGGTTAGTTCTCGCCACCCTGGTGGGTACAGAAATGGTGGGGGTTGGCTACCTCCTACCAATGATGGATCATACTTACTACTTGAAAGAATATACCTTGGCCGTTGATGATCCATAGAATTTAACTATAGTTGCAGCTAGTGTTGCTGTAGTGGTGATCCTGTCATTCAATTTTTTTTTCAGAGCGGCTTTGGGAAGATAGGAATATTCGGTTATGATTATGACTTCTTTTCCCCTCGTGATATCACATGCATCATTTAAGTTGATATATAATTTTTTTTTAATTGAGAAAACAGAATTTAAAAAAAGAGTTTTCTCTTTTATCTCTTTCTTTCTTTTACACACTTTTATACTTATATAAAGAATGTTTTATATTCTTCAAAAAATAACCCCTTGATTTTTATTAATCCTCTGCCTCCACTCTTACTTCTTGGAATCTGAAATATCACTTTTTATTGAATTACAGTCTACTATGTTCACTTAAACTCAAAAATGGGATAATCTAGATAAAACGATAATTATATATTATTAATATAGAATACGCATGGCCTGGTTGGTACAGCGTTGGACTCGTACTCCTTAGGTTACGGGTTCGAAGCTCACCGACCAAAAGATTCCACGAATGTGCGGCGATTGGTGCTCGTTAAATCTGTTCGTGGTCACAAATTCCTCCATATCGAGGGTAATACCACTGGGGGTACTGCGTCAGAGGTGATCATTCTCTGTTCTAGGACTAAATTACGATCTGAGATGTATGAATGACTTTGCATGAATGTAGTTCTTCTAAAAAGGGTTGTGACGCGTGTGTAGCTAAGTCGTACGCTTGGCCCTAGATGTCGCTACTTGTAAAAAAACTAAGAGACGCATTTCTTAGGCTTAAATCATCTGCTGATTGTATCACCGGAAGCTTGTCCACGGCAAGTGTTATTAATCACAATAACAGCAATAGAATAATGTTACAAGTCATACTTGATGAATTTAATTGTATCCCTTAACTAAACGCCTATAAAGACGACCTTCTAAAGGTTAAAATCGAAATTAATTAAAGTTACTAAATGAATGAAAGTCATCAGAGTAGTTTATCATTAGATATTCACATTTTGATCAGATTATTCATTTGCATAAAGATATATTTATCTATTTGCGAGTGCGTAAATATAATAGTATAGCCAGGGGAATAGTTCTTTTCAAAACTTCTATGCATAATCTGCAATGAAAGTTTTACTCTCTCCTCCTAGCATAAAATTATGGATTTTGGGTAAAGCCACGGATGCAATGTCGGATTGTACTGTCAAATATTAGCTAAGAAATATAAATCTTTGAAGAGAGTGAAATTTTTCATAAAATTGTCTTGAGAATACGTATGTCGAATAGATAATTTCTGATTATTTAACGCCACATGTAACGATGATTATGTTCATAAAATCACATGTTATATTTCATATATTTGATTTGTGGAGTTTATGTGCATTCGAAAGCACTCTTTGACAAATTTGCTATAAAAGGAGATAAGAACATTTAATTTGAATGATAAAACTGTGTATCAAGTTTTATTTATGTTTTTTATATTTTGTAGTTATCAAGTTCATTTGTACTTGAACGTCGAGTAGTCTTATGTATTTCAATCAAAAAATTTGATCTCATGTCTATATACACTCGATCTAGATCAGGGCCGCGATGACCTGGTAGTAGGATTTCAGCTTCGGAGGGTTTCAGGCTCGAGACTCAATTCTATTGAAGAATGCCAGCTCAGTTGTAGTCCTCGTCATCTGACCGTGGTTCAAAATGATGAGACCCGTACCATTATAGCCCTAGTTTTGCTTTAATATGAGAAGATAATATAAATAAACAAACTCTATCTAGCTTTAGACACTTTTAAGTTAGTATTTTCTCAGACAAATGTGGACCGGGATAGCCTGGTTGGTAAAGCGTTCTCACCGGCCAAAAGATTCCCCGAGTGTGTGTCGGCTGGCGCTCGTTAAATATGTTCGTAGTGTCAAAGCCATCCATGTCGAGAGTAATACCATTGGGGGGGTACTGGGTCAGAGGTGATCGTTCTCTTTTTTAGGTCTAAATTACAATCTGAGATGAGTGAATGAATATGCATGAATGAAGTCCTCCCTCTAAAAAGGGTTGTGGCGTGTGAGTAGCTAAGTCGTATTCTTGGCCCTAGATGGCGCTACTTGTAAAACAAGAGAGGTATATCTTCGGCTTCATATCTGCTGATGTATCAGCGGGGCATGTCCATGGCAAGTGCCATAAGTAACAACAACAGACAGATGTACAAACAAATAAACATATTCCGAAAAATGTGTTTTTGAAATTCAGGGAGACCTGAATCGTGAAATTTGTGAAAGTCAAGAGTTCAAACTGTTACAATTACAATATTTTCTCTGGGCTTCGTAAAGGAGAAAGTAAAATGAGAGCAAGATAGATGGATAAAGTCTGTATATGATTTTTAAATTTTTTTCACTAGAAACTTAGATCATTATAAAATTTTGAAACATTTCTTGCGAATTGTTTGATCTTTTATGTATTTTTATATAAGTGAAAACAGAAACTGGAGAGCGGTTTGGGCTGCCTTTACGGCTGGAATTCAGCATAATATCCAGACATCATACATTTGCACTTATACCAAATTTTGAATTTAATCGGTCAAAAAGTATGTGTATAAAATATATAACTGAATTCTCTCTTTATACAATGAAACTATATAAAGGTTATATTATATATTCTTTATAAAACGGATATATTATATATTCTTTATTAAACATATATATTATACATTCTTTATAAAAAGAAAATATTATAAACTCTTTATAAAACGAATATAGAAACCTGAAGGAAGGTGAAGGAATAATAGTTTCAATAATATTGAATTATTTCATTCCTTTGGAAATAAATAAATACAGTATATTTCAAGATTTCAAAACACAAACTCCAATTCGAAGGAGACCCTTTCATGTCAGAAAAGAAACACTTTATTTTTGTTAAACAAAAATGTTACAGTTTTCTAATCAATAATGTATATTTAAAACTTTTATTCAAATCTTGTCTATAGATTCTAAACATTAAATCAAAACAGAGTGTTATGGTTTCATAAGTTTCTGCAATTTTTCTGACGTGAAGGCGTCGAATATTAAAATTTATGAAGATTAAAGAAATGCGTTTGAATGCTCTATGATCGCACATCTTTTATTATTTATGAATCCGAAAGTTAAATTTAATTTATTTCAACAGCATTAAACAACGTTATAAAATTTACGTTTAAGTTTGTGAAAAACACAAAAATATTCAAATTTATTGGAGACCGAAAATCTGAAAATTTCGCAGCGTTAAAGAAATGCAAATCCAATTTTCTTCATTTTTTTGTCTTCTTGTTTTATCTCCCTGTGTAATTTTCCTTTAAATAAAAATTTCTAATTTCTTTTTTAACTAAGCTTTTTATGATGTGTTTTGTGAATGAAAAAATACAGTTTTCTGCTTTAATAATTTCTTTAAACTTAAATTGATAGTTCTTGACTGTATCAATGAAACAATTTCAGACAATAATTTTCAAGTTAACATGCCATAGTAATTGTGCGAATTAAACGTGAATACAAAATACAATACTAATGAATAAAAAATATAAAGGAAGGAAAAAATACAAATACTTTGAAAAAATTACAAATACAAGAAAAAATACAAATACATGAAAAAGGTACAAATTAATAAATAAAAGTGTAAACGCATCATTAAAAATACAATCATATAATTAAAAATGCAAATGTATGAATAAAATGTACACATTTTTCTGCATTGTGAATTTTTTGAAATTTAATTTAAAATTCTTCAATGCATTAATAAAGCAATTTCCGACTAAAATTTCCAATTTAACGTAATATAAAAAAGTTTCCAATATCCTTTAAAAGTATCGTTTACAAAAATTGTTTCTTAGCCTATGATTTATTAGGATAACTTTCTAAGTCATAAATTTTTCTGTGACTTCTTATGCCTACAATTGAAAATATTTAAATATATCTGCATTTGCATAGTAAGTATCGTTCTCGATACTCCTAGTTTATAAAATTTTATAATATGCCCAAAGTTTTATCTTTTAAAAAAATTAAGAAAGTACTTAAAGCTATTCTAAAAGCAATAGAAAGATATGTTTGAAGTTTACAACAAATTATTCCACGGGCCTTTCATTGAAGTATAAGAATAATACATTCGTATTTTAATGACCTTTTCACGAGCCGTTCATCAAATTTCTGGTGAACAAGTTGCTTAACTTTGAGACACTTTTTGATCGTTTGATTCATTTATTCGTCATTTCTTTTAATAATTCCACTGCTAGTGTAATTATAAGTAATTTCTCAAATATTAAACAGAATGCTACGATGGAAAATAATTACTCTGCACTTTACCCTTTATTAACCGTTTCCTACCTAAGTTTTATAATTATTTTGCAAAGTAACAGCTATTCTAAAGCCACCTCGAATATGAAACTTTATACAAGATATTAAAACAATAAGGAGCAATAAAAACAAATAAATAATAAATAAATATACTTATGTAACCCAAATCAGAATTTATGCATATTTTCTATAAAGTATAGGTAACAGATCAAATTTTCCAAAAAAACAACAACAGAAGACAAATAAAATTGAGGTTTTTTTTGTAAGCCTTCAAAGTATGATCGATTGTGTTAAAAGACTGGTATCTTTTCTCATTTAAAGAGCTTTTCTTTTAACAGTTTGAAGAAAATTATTTTAATTAAACTTTCAATTTCTAAATATCCAAAAAAATCAGGACATGGTTAAAAAGAAACATTAAAAGTTTGTTATTAAATTCTTAATCGGTTTCAGAGATTATATAAACTTCAATGTTGAATGGCAATAAATCTTGCTATTAATTTATTCCACATATTAATAAGAAATGGGAGACTTAAAAAAGGTTGAACATTGAAAAATTGAGGATTGAATTAATACATGTTTATAAACATAGTGTTTTTACTACAACAAATTGGCAGGATTGATAATGCTTATTCCAACATTTTCCCTACGTTTTTAACATACTCATTATTTGTCATTTAGTGAACTCCGAATAATTTTTTTCTATATGATTATCCATCGATATATTTAATAAATTTGATTTCTTTCATCTGCAGAATTTTGAAACGAATATTTTCTTTCACGCTCAAGTTAGGCATGCGTTGTCAATTTGGCTTTCATGATTGTTTAGTCATTTAAGCATTTTTCAATATACATTTTTAGCTCCGTTCAGTATCCATTCTTAGCTTTTACAAAATATTTACTAAATACATTCCAACCCTCAATATATTAGTACACATAGATTCGGTCATTATTTTGGAAAAATATATTCGGTTGTCCTTTCTTATTCTTCTTTTAGGTAGATTTTTATAGGAGTATTACCTATTGAAATGGTTCTCATGACAAGACTTGGTGAAGCCGACATCCTGGCATAGGGATAGCGCGTCTGCCCCTAGATATGGGCATCCCAGGTTCGAGTCCCAGTTCTGATATGGTTGTTCTTCTGTATTCTGTGTGTTAGGTGTATGATTGTAGTCCTCTGTTAAAAAGAGCTGTGCATGCAAATGTGGTGAGTGTGTAGCTAAGTCGTACTCTTGGCACTAGTTGGTGCTACTTCAAAACAAGAGACACTCCTTTCGATTTAAAACTCCCTAATACCTCTGTAAAAGTGTTTCCATGGCAAGTGCCACTAATAACAACAACAGACTTGGTGAAAATTTCTCCAAATTTTTCACATATCATGATTCCTGGAACCCAAAACCATCTTTCTTCCAAAAGAGTTGTTATAATGTTATGAATGAGCCCTCTAGCTCAAGGGAGGTAGAAATGCAGGGGAGAAGGGTTGAAATTTCGCCGTAACTTTCTTAATATTAAGGATAGAAAAATATTTTACTTACCCAAATTACCGCCTCATAATGACAAATAACTTTTGTATTTACAGTTTTTTGATAACTACAGTAATTAAAAAGTTAAAAGCTGAAAAGTGATTTTCAAGCCATAACTTTCAAGCCATTTGACTGTTTATAACAACATCAACAACTCATGTTGCTAAATAATAACTTAGATATAAAATAATATATTTTTGCGTTAAAGTTTGTTGAGAGAAAAAAGACATTTTTTCTGTAAGTTTTTTGTTTAATCTCATTGGGAAATTTATATTCTCTCTATAGCGGTGTGTAGTGATTTTCCAAGGAAAGGCCTAGTTTTAAATACCTTGTTTATAGTCTTCACAAACGCAACTACACTACAAAATTTAAAAACACTTATTACTACAGACACACATGGAAAATTATGTTAAATAACAGAATGGTGAAGGGTTTCTACAGTTTTCTGACCAAAAACAATCAGCGTCAGCGCAAAAGAAAAAAGTTGACTTCGGGATGCAGGTATGGCATTCAACTGGTTCTCTTCTGCAAAACACATCAAGGGGACGTTCTCTGCTCAAGGATTAAAAGAAGTTCTACACATCTAAAAATAATATCCAGCATCACGATAATTTCCGATGATTTAGATCTCTTCCAACAATAATTGTTGCATGAAGATCAATGATAGCATCTATATCCTCTATTTGAAAATATGAAATTTAATACTTAAATCTATGTTGAATAGTCTATGATTAATTGGGTAATGTGGATATATTCCCTTGGTAACCATAACGGCCTTTATACTCATTCATTTGAGCTGTAAAGTCTTGAGATCCAACGGTTGGTTATAATTCACAAGATTAGTTCCGCTTGTACTTCCATTTAAGCAACTCCTGCTAATTGATAGATTCCATAGGGGTGTACATTCAATTGCATTATCAATGTAAATTATATGTGGGCATGGAAGATTTTCTACATACTTCCAAATATTTAGAAAATAAGCTGGAAAATAAATATACATATTGAAGAAATGAATTATTTATCGTTATCTAACGGAATGCATATCAATCACTAATCTCGGTATTCAGAAAGAATCTGAAAGTTGAAAATTATAAATTAAGTACAGTGGTGATGGCATCAGTTAATCTTTAAACACTGAAAAACATGATGTTAAACATTGTCAGGTTTTTGAAAAATCCAGAAAGTTTTGGTTTGGATTTCTTTAATTATAGAATAGTAATTTCCAGGAATATGGAGAATTTTGAAGACTTTCTTTAAGTGCTGTATTCTCGTTTAACAAGATGATAGGTGTAAGAGAAGATGAGGAGCATTGACTAAATTGCAAACAGAGAATAATTGCCTTGAAGAGAATGACATCTCGGTGAATTGGCAGGTATTATGGATGCATTATGCTAAAAGCAGAAATTGGTCACAAAAAAAACCTGTCGATACCGTTCAGTGGTAGAGGGTTGGACAGCTGTCAGAAGAAGAGGTTTTTTTTTTAATATCGTTTTGAATTTTGTGTAAATTAGATATAAATCTTGTAAATATTTAAGAAATTTTTTTGCAAATATTGTAAATATTTGTAAATTGTTTAATTGCATAAAATTCATTGTAATGGAATCGCTTATCAGCGAAAAAAGACCGTTCTAAGGATATTTACAACAAAAGATCGCCATATTTGATTAACTTGGTGATTTAGGAGTGTTGGCAGCTTAAAGAAGTCTCTAACGGCTTTAATAGATTAAAAAGTGTAATATAAGCAGAGAAATAAAGATTTGTGCCAAGGGAATATTGGAGAAATTTCCAGATTTGTCCGAAACTAGCAAACCGTTTCTGAGTTTGCCCTCCCTCTTCAGTGGGATGCTATTTAAGGTGCGTCTTAAAGATGGGGGTTCAGAACGAGCTACACTAGCTGATTCAGCTTGAGAGAGTGTATTTTCTTTGTGAATAAAATTTTCATCTCCGAATCTTTCTTGTATCATTTTTTTTTTCATAACAGTACTTTCTTTTAATGTAACTGCTAAAACGATATAGATACGAATCTGCATTGCTGGAGAATAACGTAATCATTCATCTCTAAAAAGATACTTAAATTTTAAAAAATAATAGATTTTCAACCTTATTACATAACGCTTTTCATGTAGTTTCGTCCCTATCTCTCACAATAAATTTTCGAAGGTCCTTTAAAGATTATGGGAAGAAAGGTCTATTTGGAAATTAAAGGTCCTGAGTTAAAACAAGAAATCTGATACATTTGGTCCAGTTTCTTATAGATCAGAATAGCATATTCTTTGGGAACAGGAAATGAAATTATAAATATAATTATCTTCATTAAAAAGGGATTTCGATTCATGATGTTCGTTTTCAACTCTTCATACTAGGAAACAGATAATTCATATTTAGAAGGGAATGTTTGTGTATCAAATTCAGAACATTTATATCACAATTAACAGAAGAATTAATTAACATGACTTCAAAAGTCCAAACTAAATATAAATACAGAATATAAAAGTTCAAATAATACTCCAATCTTATATGAAATACCATCGGAGGATTCACTTAGCAATTTAAATAAAGCATTGCCCTGAAGCTAATCTAAATTTCGCTCTTTCAAGAAATTTACTTTCCACTCTTTGTGATTTACTTATAAACAGAGCATATTTCTAAGAATTCCTTCTAAACACTTATTAGCTTTTAAGAATTGTTTGCTTACCCGAGAAGTGCAATAAGTGTGACATTTCCATTATATTTGAAAATATCACAAAAACAGTTAGAAATCCAAATGATTTCCCAATTCTGGAACATTGATTTAAAAAAAGATTGAAAAAAAGTCGGCTTCAGGTTGCAGGTCTGGCGTTCAACTCATTATCTTCTGCAAAACGCCACAAGGGGGCATTCTCCGCTGAAAAGGGAAAAGAGGTGCTATACATCTAAATATAATATCCAGCATCACGATAATTTCCGATGATTTAGATCTCTTCCAACAATAATTGTTGCATGAAGATCAATGATAGCATCTATATCCTCTATTTGCAAATATGAAATTTAATATGTAAATCTATGTTGAATAGTCTATGATTAATTGAGTAATGTGGGTATATTCCCTTGGTAACAATAACGGCCTTTATACTCATTCATTTGAGCTGTAAAGTCTTGAGATCCAACGGATGATTATAATTTACAAGATTAGTTCTGCTTGTACTTCCATTTAAGCAACTCCTGCTAATCGATAGATTCCATAAGGTTCTACATTCAATTGCATCATCAGTGCAAATTGCATGCGGGCATGGAAGATTTTCTATATACTTCCAAAGATTTAGAAAATAAGCTGGAAAATAAATATACACGTGAAAGAATTGGAATCCTTTATCTTTATGTAACGGAATGCATATCAATCACTAATCTTGGAATTCAGAAAGAATCTGAAAGTTGAAAATGAAACCTTAAGTACAGTATTGGTGGCATCAGTAAATCTTAAAACACTGAAAAACGTGATGTTAAAAATTGTCAGGTTTTTGCCAGATCCAGCCAGTTTTGGTTTGAATTTCTTTAGTTGTGGAACAAGAATGAGAACTTTAAGCAGACTTTCTTTAAGTAATGGATTCTCGTTTAACAAGATAACAGCTAGTGTATGAGAAAATGAGGAGGATGGACCAATTCGTAAATAGAGGTCGATCGCCTCGAAGGGGATGATATCGATGTGGATTGGCAGGTGTTTTGGATGTATTATGCCAAAAGCAGAAACCAGCCACAACAAAACCTGTCGATAGAGTTCAGTGGTTGCAGCTTGGTCAGTAGAAGAGGTTTATTTTTTTTAAGTACTGTTTTGAATTTTGTGTAAATTAGATATAAATATTGTAAATATTTATGAATTGCTGTGTAAATATTGTAAACATTTGTAAATAGCTTAGTAGAAAATTCATTGTAATGGAATCCTGCAATGAATCTTTAATTCCAACATTTGTTTCAAAAGGGTTAGAGTAAGTAGAAGTAAAAATCTGAGTTTTTTCGAATACATTTAGAGCATATGGAACATTTTTCATTTACGTTATATATAGCTATTAAATATTATATTACCCCCCCCCCGAACTCATAAATAAATTCCCATACTGCTTTAGAATTTTGTATCACATCTCCTATAGTATTACTCTTTATACCTGTAAAATTTCAAATTGCTAAAATGAAATTTATAAAAAATCATTTAAAAGGTCCCTAATCACCTTAAAAGGGCATTTAGATTCCTGACGTGTGTCTCCAACTCTTTATAGTATGAAACTGATAATCCACATATAGAAGATAATATTTGTGTATCAAATTCAGAACATTTATGTCACAATTAATTGAAGAATTAATTAACATGACTTCAAAAGTCCAAACTAAATATAAATACAGACATATAAAAGTTCAAATAATACTCCAATCTTATATGAAATACCATCGGAGGATTCACTTAGCAATTTAAATAAAGCATTGCCCGGCAGCTAATCTAAATTTCGCTCTTTCAAGAAATTTACTTTCCACTCTTTGTGATTTACTTATAAACAGAGCATATTTCTAAGAATTCCTTTAAACACTTATTAGCTTTTAAGAATTGTTTGCTTACCCGAGAAGTGCAATAAGTGTGACATTTCCATTATATTTAAAAATCCCTCAAAAACAGTAAGAAATCCAAATGATTTCCCAATTCTGGAACATTGATTTAAAACAAACATCATTTTAAAACAGTCGGAAACGTTCATTACATGAAATTTTAATCAAGGACACACATTTTGCAATTTCAGTCTCGTTCTCTTATTTGTCTTGCAATTTCTACAGAAACCTTTTTAATTCTACACACTCAATTAACTTTTATGTTCCGTTGCGAACTAATGATAAATTTGTTTCTTGGTAAAACAACTTAATTTTCTTCTATGAACAATCGCGTAATGCGACGATTTTCATATCTTGTTCTTGTTTGACTTGTAGGTTAAAACACTGTTAAAGTTTTCATTTGCGTTATTATATTAAATGCCTTTTTTGTGGCCACTTTATTGAGGTTCAGACACATTTCTAAATTCTGGAATTATGCCGCGGGGATCATTAAGGTATTGATGGACATCTTGCGTGCATTTTAGCTTGTTCAAACTAATTAAATGGAAATGAAATACAGAACGGGAAGAAGAAAAAAACAACTCAGCAATTCGCTGATGCGATGACGAATGTTTCTGGTTTTGAAGTATTCGGGTATCAATATACTTAGCTTTTTACAAATTACTTTATATTTTTAGAATAATGGAATCAAATATCTTTCAAATGATGTCTTCATAAATCATTGTAATGAACTCTGACAAAAACTATTGATATTCACATTGTTTAATTATCTAAAAAAAGCCTACAAGAATTTATTTGAAAGAATCCTAATGATTTTTGTCATTGGGTTTGATTTTAAAATTATCAAAATGAGCTATTTTTCTAAATATGACTCAAATTTTTTTCTAGTGAAAAAAGAATATATTAGAGCAAATTATTATGAGAAATTAATATAAGAAAGAAACTAAAAAATATCTAAATGTGATCAAGTCTTTTTAAACTGAAAAATCCACTCCAGTTCTAGGAAAAAAATAGGCTGCAAAGATTTGTCATTTCATTTATTGCCCGAAGAAATTTGTTGGTAATATCATAGTTTGAATCAGAGAGTTCTAGGTTCTATACCCGATTCTGCCAAAGAACAGTTCTATAAACATGTCCAATGCACGTTGAATCTGGTGAGAGGCTGGTGGGGCACACAAAATTGGGAAATGAGTGCTAGCTTAGGTGTTGTCCTGAAGCTATATTCTGACCCAAAATAACCTTAATTTTGCTTTAAAAAGGGAGATTAATTAAATTAATCTAGATTTTATTATACTGCTCATAAATTTAAATGATGTTTTAACATAGTTTGATTTCAATGAAAGTTTTTTTTTCTGTTTGTTTACTTATTTTCTTAACTTTTAATTCAATTACTTTCATTTACTTTACCCCATTGTTCATATAATGCTGTATGTAATAACATATTATATGTTTAACCAGTGAACAGTTTGGATGCAGTTTCAGCTTTTCTATCAATATCAACAAAAAACAGTTGTATCAAATTTCATAACAACTTTCACTTTAGAAGGACTACCATCCTGGAATTAAAAAGACTGTATTTGCCTCTTTCAGAAAAAAAGAAGATAATTCATCTGCTTAATTTAAATCATATCGGTACAAATTGATATTGCGATTGCAGTTTACAGTTTTAATTTACTCAAATATGCATATGTTCTAATTTTCTTAAATAATCATGGTTTCAGTAAACAAAATATTACATTACTCTTAAAATAAAATATTAAAACAGGTGTTTTTCCTCAAAATATTCACTTATATTGCATATTCTCCGTTATATTTATATCAGTTTTAATATCATAACATGGCAAGTGGCTTCCTCGTGAAATTTAGAATTGAATACTGTCTCAGAAAACAATACCTACTCTTTCAGTAACTAGTAAACAAGTAAGATTGGATTGTTCTATAAGAATGTTTTCCGATAACAACCTTGTTAAAATGAATCTTTGTTATGTATAATAAAACAGATTTAAAAAATTATAAAAAATATAAGGAATTAAACAAAACTCCAAGAATTTTATTATGTTCAATGAAATTGATAGATCTAATTTATTTCGCAAAAGAATGCGTAAACAACTCTGTGAGAAAAACAATTTCTTTCTCTCTACTTTGTATAGTATTTCAAATTAAAACTAATGAACTATAAATCGTTTGAATTAATTCAGCTGTATTTCTCTTTTCCTTGTTAGCTAACGTGTTTTTTATTCTTTATTTATTTTTTTTTATTCTTTATTCCTTTTCATCAATCTCACTCATTGACTATCACTACTTTTGCATAGTGTTTGTTTCACAATACAATATGATAGTTTTTATCTTGAATTCAACTAATTTCTATTCGTCAGTTTATAAAAATATTTGCAACTCCTTTTACCACCATTATCATAATTCCATCGTTTATTTCAAAATTAATAATCGTCTGACTTCCTTGTAAGTTTTGAAAAACGCGCATTTTTTGTTATGACTAATCAATCACGGTGATTTGAATCTTTCACAAACTTTTGAATTGCACCTGCGTAGCGGCGAGCAGCTGTTACTCAGATAATAGTTATTTGGCATTGCAATATTTCGTTTGGCAGAGAAGATGATCGAGAAGTATATAATATAAATAATTTAATATTGTAATATATTACGAATATATATTTCAATAACCCTTATAGTTAAAATTTCACAATAAGCAAGTGACAAATTTTATTTAATATTTCAGATTAAAATTTGTAATTTAAACATTTTTTAATTACTTCCTCATTTCAAAATAATCTAAATATTAGAAAACCTATTTGTAGCTAGTGTGTTAATCTCACTTATTTCTTTTAATCTAAACAGAGGGTTTCATTTATCGTGTGTAATTTATTCGACTATGCTATTAATATGTTAATGATAAGTTTCAAATTATTGCGAAGCATTGTTTATTAACAAGTATAGCATTCAAATATAAAATAAAAGAACGAACTGTATTATAAGAGAGCTAAAATCTAGTACATAACTTTTAACAGAAATTTGATTGACAAAACAACCTTTACAAAAGCATAAAATATTGATAGATTCATTCGTATTTTCAAATTCCCAATGAGATGACTCATTTTGTATAATATTAAAATTAAATAAAGATTAAAAGGAAATCAGCTATACATATTTCAATGTATCATGTCAGTACATCATTTTTAACGGCCAATCACCACGTGCTCATGCAAGTTAAATTATATTTTTATTCATTTTAATCATGTTATTGAATGAGTCACTTTAGTATTGCAAACGATCCAAAAAACTTTGTCTCGCATTTATGGTGTAAACAATGTCACATTCCTACTTATTTCATTTCATAAAATCACACGCTCAAAATTACATTTTTCTAGGTTTTATTTGCGGTAGTCTTTAACTTATTTTTTTAACTAGAGCTTTTGTAAATGCAATGACGACACGTTATTAAAAGCAGATTTTTTTAGATGCTCGGGCAGATAGACATTTTTTTATTTTTTGCCTACAGATTTTTGTTGACACCAAAAACCTCATCCCCAAAACAACATCATATTCTGAAATGATAATACAGTGAAACAATATATTAATAGCTATTTAATAAAACAGTTAATTTTTTATTTATAACTGGAATAACTATTATATGATTTTTGAACTCTTTCTAATCAGAAACTGATGACCAAGTTCCGATTTTAAGAAACTTAAAATAAATTGAATTAAATAAAAAATATCTAAACAGCACATGAATTAATATAAGAAAAAAGTCTTAAGGAATGAAAAATGCATATATGTATATTAATTCTTAACTTCTAGAATTCAATAAATTTGATTACTTTTTTTTCCATTAAGGCAAAAAATAAAATATATATTTTCATTATGCATAGGCTTTTGCCTTATTAATCCCAACCCAACCCAACCTCACTTAATTTTCAAATATACTTTTTTCTAAGCAAAATATTTTTAAAGCCTTTCAAAAAAATTTCTCAAAAAGAGAATGGAAACTGCAAGACTCAGTAGATAATTAAAGATCACCACAGAAAACAAAATATCTATTAAATTTATTATAAATATTCATTTTACCCAAACTGTGAACTGGAAGATTTTCAAGATTTTTATTTACAAATGACAAATGTGCACAAATATTAAGCACATTAAGTGTTTTCCAGCGAAAAATGACTTTCTACCTTTGTAAGATGAACTTAATTTGCTGGATATAATTAACTTTACAGCCCCTCATAATTTCCTAGTTTATATTAGAAACTCAGATGAAACCAGTTTGTTGTGAAAACAACCGAGCACAAAATAATATTCTCCCAGAATTCAGTGCGCTACCGAGCGTTAAAACTCTCACATTGTCATCTACAGACCCACCTTACCTTCTGCAGAGACAGACTGGAAGGTCACTTGAAGCAGGAGTATCAAATGGGAATTTCAAATGGCTAGTTGCGGAGTAATCAATCTCCCGCTCGGCGTAGAATTTCACACTACACCTCAAGAGCTTCCTGTTCGCGTCAGGAATTAAGTGATGTTATCCGGGACCTACGTTCTTTATTGCCGGACTCAAATTAGTATTCGGGTTACCACGCTTTTAAACTAGAAGCGGTTACTAAACTCTCGCGCACAAAACGTGCACTGTTTGAATAAAGCAAAGCTCCATTTGAAGATCTGACTCTATTTTAGTAGAGTCAGTTGATTTTGAATTGGATAGAAATAGTTTGCTGACTTTTAAGTGTTTTAGAACTTTTCATAACGAGTGATAATTGCAAATTGTAGAGAAAGTGCTTAGTAAAGCCGCCAATATTATGTGAGCTTGTGTCTATTTAAAATCATATTTCATCTGAAGATTTGAGCTTTAGTTTAACTTTGTCTGACTTGTAAGGAAATGGTTTGTTATTTAGGAAGTTTCTTAACAATGCAAATCTTGAAGTAAATAGATGGTGAATACATTATACAAAACGAATCATGTTTTAATTTTAGAGTTTAAATTATAATTCTCCATATAGAGCTTTGAACTTTTAGTGGAATTTATATTCCCCACAAATTAATGAATTCTAAATATTTTATAATATTTCTAGATAATTTATAACAATAACCAATAAAAGTATTTAAGAAGCAATAAATGAATTTTAAAAAGCCATCAGTTTTGAAGAGATAATTAATTAATTATATACTTTGGTTATTTTTCACAAATTTAAACTTATTTCTTAAACTGGAAACTCTTTTCTAAAGTCGAATGTTTTAAATTCTAATAATGCATATTCCTTTTCCAAGCCCTTACTTATAAAACTACTTTATTCTGTTGCTGTAAAAACTAAACAGTTTCCGTATCCAACAGCTTATAGTATCGGCTATCGACTGAGATTTTAATTTTTTTATTCTTAAACTTGAAACATTTTTAACCCATTTCCTTTCCTTCTTTAACTCAGTTTTCTAAATGATATTAAAAGCTATTTTTTCCAATTATCGATGACTCCTCTATTTTAAAATATAATAAATCATTAAAACATATAATTGATTGTTTATTTAATATAAAGTACCTATTGACTAGAATTAAAGTACAGAAAATATTTCAAAATTTGCAAATTTTTAATTGGAATTTGTCATCAGTGTGAATAATTTTCTCTATATGTTTGAATCCGTTGATGTTAAAATATCTTCTTCAATTCAAAATTATTTATAACAAAAAATAATAGTATTTTTTTTTCATTTCTGTTTTCCTTAAGCCGCAATAAGCAATCAATATTAATATTTAAATCTCTAAATGTCATCGACATTTCTACCAATTAATGTCATTCAAAAAATAATTTATTAAAAATAATATTCATAAACAAATAAAATAGACTGTTGAAAGTTGTATACATAAATGTACTCCCACGCGCACACTCTGAGTCTTTTTGCATGCATGCATGTACGTGTCTGTGTGTCTGTGAAACATGATTTGAATAAATAAAGCCTTCACTTTTTTAATCTCATTTTCTTAATTACATTATTATCATTTTAACACATTTACAGTTCGTTCTTTTATCATGTCAAAACATTTTAATACATAAAATATTTGCATTACCATTTCTAATTTAAATACAATTGTTTTAACTTGCTATATTCCTTTTTAGTCCTAATTTTTCTAAATTTTAATAAATTGAATTTTTATTATTGTACATCAAGATCTTGATTAACTATCAAAACGCCATAAATGTCTATATCCTTATATAGCACATGGCTATGTAAATTAATTGTGATAATAAAGCTAAAAAATTATGAACTTAATTTCAAATAATAAGAAAAGGAATGATTGAATCAATAATATCAAGCAGGATTACAAAGTAACTATAAGAATTTTAGTAATTTTCAATTTTATTTATTTATTTGAAAATCACTATATAACCATCCCTTGAAAGAGTGATTTGTTTTAATTATTGAGGGTTTTGAAGTTGATTAGAAAATTTTAATATAGGATTTCAACAAATTTAATAAAAATGTTTTAAAATTAAAACATTACTTTTGATATTAAATAAATATTATAACAATTTTCATCATTAACAGGTAATACAAAAAAACCTTTAAGTCAATTCCTACTTAGATCAACATCGAAGCATTTTATTTTAGTTACTTTTCATAAAAAAATTACAATTAACATAAATAATTTATCAAAAAAGTTTGGTTTTTCGCAAGAATTGAACTCGAAATTATTTCACCTTAACGTGAGAATAATGAAAATCTTGCATTTTACAGATTGAGTTACTGCCAGTTAATATCAATTTTCATTGGTAATAAACAGCTAAAACTCGTTAAAGTATTAAAAATGAATTAAATTTAATTAATGAGTTATTATTTGAAAAAAAGTATTAATATCAGGTGTCATCCACTACGAGCTAAAAATATGTATTTGAACTTGAGTGAATGAATAAAAAGTATTTTAATAAGGATTGAAAATTTGATCAAAATATATATAGGGAGAATGTGAACTAATAGTAGGAATTGAAAAATACTGGGTTTGGTACGAAAAACATTCAAAGAATTCCAACTGAAGAAATAAAAATGCATAGTTTGGAAAAATTCTTTGAGAATTTTATTCATTTTTCTGGTCAAAAAGAATTATCTTTGTACTCCACGGAATCAATAAAACGAAATAATTTTGAGGCTTCGAAATCTCATGATTTATTCCACGGAGAAAAATATCTAGCTCGTGTGAACTTACGAAACCAGAAAATTATTTTTTCTAACATTTTAGAAAAATCCAATGCTGTACATATCGAATCATAAAATTAATACCCTAAAGGAAACACATAGAAATGGTTGATGAATATTTAAATAATCTAGTTCTTGCAAAAGCAAGCAATTTAGTTAGTGGATTCAGGTTTTCGGGAAAGTTATATATTTTCAATTTTCTAAGAGACTTTCTTTGTCCTCGCAACCAAGAAAATTGGTACAGCAAACGATATTTATACGAACTATTGATGAATTATTAAATAAACTAGCTCTTAGAAAATACGAAAATCAGCAAACGATTTTAAACAATTGAGGAAGTAATATTTCTACTTTTCAACAAAAGATTTTTCTCACTTTAGTTACTTTTTTTCTGATACATGCCGTCCTTACGCATCAAAAATTAAATACAAGATCGAATTTTCTTCTTGCTTTATAATTCTGAATTCTAAAAGTTCCAAGAAAAAAACATTAAACCGTTTCATCTCAGAGTTCCAATGAAAGTACCACAACTTTTACATTTTCAGTATGCGAAAAAGCAAGAAAAGGAAAAATAAATTGGAATTCCAATTGAAAAGATTTATATTAATTATACATAAAAAATTAATAAGTTAAATATAAAATATATTCTATAATACTTTCTTTCCGAGATTTATTATAATTAAATACTGTAATTCATTATCCATTGTTTGTTTGCTTCTAATGACACTTGCCATGGATAAGATTTTAAGCCAAGCCGTCTCTTGTCTCTAAGCAGCTCCAACTAGGGCCAAGTGTACGTCTTAGCTACTCATGCATCACATTCGCTTGGACATCCCCTTTTACGGGGGGGAAAGACGCATTCGAACATCTCAGAGGAAGAACCACCATGTCCGAACCGGGACTCGAATCTACGGCACCCAGGTCATGGGGAAGAGGAGTTACTCCTGTATTAGGACATTGACTCGCAATACATAAAATACATAATTACTTTAGTTCATGATATATTTGATTAAATTTTCAGTTTAATACATATGTATATGAATAATTTTTTGGTATATTAGTTTTAGATATATTAATTTATATAAACAAAGTTATGGGTAAATTTCAACACTAAATCATTTCAAGAAATAATTTTATCATATATAAATTAATATATCTAAATTCACACTTTATCTTATAAATCTGCCCAGCCAGCAATTACTTAGTATAATTTCTATTGGGAAGTAAGGATATTGTAAGTTAAATTGCTACCGGAGTCTAGGATGCATCTGTCTGTATGAAAGGAAATCAATCACTCGTCTATCCGTCTATGCCAGATTATATTAGAGTCATTAGTCTATCATTGATCATCCCATAGACTTCATAGTTGCATTAGTATAACATAGCCTTGACTGAAACAATATTAACAATCAGTGACAAAGTTAGTTGATAATATTGAATACGTCATTGACAACCAGTTAAATTGTCGTCAATTTTGTCTGTTATATTAAAATTAAATGATGCTTCTACTGAATTGAATTTCAAAATTGGTGACTGATGTTTTTAAATGAATGTCTATGATTAAATCATAAATTATCCGATCTTATTCTAAAACGCTCAGAAGGATGTTTTAAATGATGATGTCGTCTCTATTTTCACTGCATTTACGTACTTGGCATAATATATATCAAAGTCAGAGCTAATTTTTTAAAGGTATGTTTGTATATATTTACTTTAAACTGAATTCGTTGAATAACTAACATACTTCAAGAAAGAAATTATGTTTGCATTTAATAATTTTGTTTAGCCGCCTTTTTGGCACAGAGGTAGCGCGTCTTCCTCGTGTTCTGGGAGTCCCGGGTTCGAGTCCTGGTTTGGGCATGGTTGTTCTTCTGTGTGCTATGCCCCCCTGTAAAAGGGGCTGTGCAAGCAAATGTGGTGAGTGTGTAGCTAAGTCGTTTTCGTGGCCTTAGGTGGCTCTACTTCAAAAACAAGAGACGCTCCTTTCGGCTTAAATCTACTGCTGTATAAGAGAGGGGCTTGTCCATGGCAAGTTCCATTGGTAACAACAACAACATGATTTTGTTGAAAATTTGAACATTTAAACGAATGGTCTAAAATTCTTTTTTGAAAATAATTTGTTAGTTTTTTTTTCTTTTTTCAAAATGTTATGAAAACTAATCAACGATCTAATTTTTAAGATAGAAATCATACTAACAACGGTCATTGATTTTTTGAGATAGCAAGTGAATAGCCTTTTGATAAATGAACGCAGTCGTTTGCTTCTAGCGCAAAGCATGAATAAATAAACAGACGGCAATGATGATGGAGTTGTATTTAATGATAAGGTGTATCAAAGAGAACAAAGCAATTAGCATTCTTTTATTCTCGGTGTATTAAATAGTTAATTTAATTATATATAGAGAGTGGCTATACTTGAAAAAAATTCGAAACCTTTATAATCTTTTTTAAAGGACTTAAAACCTTTTTTTTCCATAATTTCTACAAAAAAAATGTTACAAATTAAAGTGTGTTTGTTATCGTCTTTTCAATTGTTTTGTTTTTCTTCGGAACAATATACTATCTATATTTTAGAATAAGTTTGTACTCCAATTCAAAATACAGTATTCTATAAATCTGCAAAAATCACACATTATCAAAATTAGACTCATCAAATATTATCAAACAAAAACTTTTAAATGATACTTCATCAAAGAATTATTCATTAATTTATTAAATTGAAAATTAATTAATTTATTAAATTCAAAAAGTCTTCTGTCAGAATTTATCATTTCATTTTTTTATTCTTTTCATTTATATTAACTTAAATTTTTAATAGGTTAATCCCATCTATGTTTTAGTAGCAGCAGCATTAGAGCTCTCTAAATACACTGCATTTAGTACTAGTTTGATCCAAAATTTATTTTGAATTAAATTTTATTAAGATGGCATTTATTATTTTCTTCTAATAAATTAATTTAAGATTACTATTTAAGAATCTATAATTTTTTTACTTAAAATTTCTATGTAAAAAAAACTTTTTAATTTAATAAAATTGTAACCAATAAATTATTTTTTAATTAATTACATTATTATTCTTAATCAATTAATTTAGGTGTTTATATTATAAAAATTATAAAATAATTCATTTTTATTAATTAATTAATTGTAATATTATCCATAATCAATTAAGAAACATTAAATTCTAAGTACTTCAAAACTATATATCACTGCCTAATATAGATTTAAATAATACAACAAAGCAGAGTTAAGTACTGTAATCAAAAGTTAAATAATCAGCGGGAACCGTAACTGAAAAACAAAACTTTCTTAGAACAGCCTTAGCTCTAATATTATATAATCTAAAAGAATAAATTCTGATTCAAACTCAAATTCCACCCGGGCGACAAACTTCGCCATTTTGTTTTAGGGTCCATTCGAATATTAATCTCTTAAATTCCGAAATAAAAGTAATCCTCCGTAATTTCACAGATCATTTATCACTCACGTTCTCCGCTAAATCTGTCTCGAGAGCAAAAATTAGTATCCGAGGAGGTAGGTTTAAAACCACTACACTCTCGGTGAACTTAAGATCGCATTATGGAGCGAACTAAAACGCAGATAATTTTCGCTTAAGCTAATAAACTACCTCTGGAACACGAATTTTTAAACAACCGTTATAAAACGGAATATTTTTCGCCAGAGCGGAGGCCTCATTTAAACTCAGAAAGCCATTAGCTGCTCTTTTAAATCCGGGCAATGGACGTCGAGCCTGGAAAGATTTAAGCGGAATCGCAAAGAAACGTATAAAAGGCATCATAACAACCGGATATTCTGTAACAACGCGGCTCGGAAAAGTGTTGCTTCTTTAGTATGCAAAGTGCACGAGTTTTCTAAAGTGTATGGTTTTTAAAGGGAATATCATCTATCTCTTTCTGTTAAATCCGCAGCCAAACTGAATACAAATTTAGATAGTCTTACAAAAACCGTTTCCTGTTTGAAATCTTTTAAGATGGCGGAGGCTATATTTAACCACATGGTTGCAGTTTGTTTATCGTATTAAGGCACGGGACTTAGAGGCAAACTCTTTTTATTCGAAGAGTTTGGCTGCATATCCAATAAGTCACGTTAAGTCTGAATTATGACTTTTAATCCTCTATACCTTTTATGTATTTTCTATTCATGTCAGTAAAATAAGTAAATATACTTTAACTTGAAAGGGAATATTTTTTCCTTGCAAAATGTATAACGTTCAGTCAATAAACATCCGTGCTTCATTAAGTCTTTGTAATTTTCAATAAATATTCCTATTCATGCTTTTTATTCAAATTTTGGTTTTATTTCAAAACAGTTACAGTTACTCTGCTATCGTTGCTTTGCAAGAGTACACATGCTAAATTCTTAGCCTTTTTAAAATGAGTAATTTTGTCTAATTGGCTTGGAGTATGTTGTTGAGAATGTAAAAATCTCGGAAGAGTTCTTAAATTAACCCTCTAACTCAAAGGGGGGGGGGTGTAGAAATTGGGGGAGTCATCCAGCCATGTTTTTAATTTTGAAGATAGAAAGATAAATTAAATTAGCTAAATTAGCACCTCATTAAGACGAGCAACTTTTGCATTAAAGTTTTTCAGTAATGCAAGTTAAAGACTAAATGCGATTTTATTTTCTAACTGCTTTTTAATATCAAAACAGTAAATAATACTTCTCTCTTTATTTCATTTCTATTCTTTGAAGGGATATATAATTAATTTTTTTCCATGGGGCATGCTAAATGAAAATAATGCTCAAAAAGTGCGAGGTGAGGTTCTTAATAAATATGAGAGTTACAATTTTTAACATTTTTTTAAAAAATTTGTTATGCTTAAAATTAGTACATTTTCTTAAGTTACTACACTTTAAATAGTATTAGAAATATATTTACTTTATTTATATAGAATAATATGAAATATATGATAGTGGGGGGGTCCAAAAGAGAGGAAATAAAGAAGATTCCATTTGAGACGAGGAATTAAATCTTGTAATGCATCTGCAAATTCTTTCATTATTTTCGATACACAAATTATTGTTGAATAAAATTGAACTGAAATATAAATGGGCAAGATAATGGGCTATTAGTACAAGTATCAATATTTCATAAAACTACTTCCAATTAGCTCAATTTTTACAAAATAAGATCATCCATAACTTTTCATGAGATTCTTATCGAGAACAGAGCAGTGATCCATCAAAGTGGTGACACTCTGGGATAAGCGGTTTTATCAAGTCCCGCAGTCATTTGTGTCTTAATGTGCCTTGAGCCCCCACTTATCGTTAAAGATTCCATTAACTTTAAAGCGATTTTCTCTGCTTTAGCGTGGGAGTATTAGTCATTAGCTAAGCAGGGACCATATGGTTATGAAAATGAATCAGCGTGAAGAGTATGATAATGTATTGAATATAAATAAGGTTATCGTATAATTTAGCAGCGACAACACTGTTAGGAAATTGAAGTATACAATAAGGGGATTTTTAGTAATTATAAGTAACAATTTTTTGTAATCAGATATTTTTGTAACACAAATTTATTGTTAGTTTTTGGGGAGTGAAGGTCACGGTACAAACCCGCAACGCTAGTGTTAGTAACCGAGTAACATATTATCCGTTTGACCAAAAATACACTTCGATCCGAGAGATGTTATCTGGCTTATGAATCTGCAGCCGCAATACTCCCCACCAGTGAGACGAACGAACTTTTATTGCGCCAAGTGTTATGGAAAGCGTGTGTGTGAGTTTGTGCGTCAAGTGAGTCTGACGACTTTGTTTTGGTTTGCTGCTTCAAGTGAATATGACTACTTTTCTTTTGGTTGCTGCTTCAGTGAATACGACTCCAGATCAGAGGGGAGGGCGTTCAAACCTAAGCCGGGTCACTAATGTGGTAATTGAAGGTCAAGGTACGAACCCGCGAGGCTAGTGTTTGTAACCGAGTAACATATCTGTAGGACCAAAAGTCCACTTCAATCAGAGGGATGTTATCTGGCTAATGTAGCTGGAGTCGCAATACCAAGAAGTCGGTGGAGAGACGGACGAATTTTTTATAGCACCAAGTGTTATGGCAAGCGTGCTTGTGATCGATGCGTCAAGTAAGTCTGACGACTTTATTTTTGGTTGCTGCTTCAAGTGAATCTGACTCCAGATAAGAGGGTAGCGTGTTCAAATCACTATCGGGTCACCAACGTGGTAAGTGAAGGTGATTGTTAGAACCCGCGAAGTTAGTGTCTGTAACCGAGAAACAAATCTGTACGACCAAAAGTGCACTTCGATCCAAGAGATGTTATCTTTCTTATGAAGCTAGCACCACAATTTTAAAAAATTAAACACGGTTCATTGCTCACACTTTTATTACTATATTTTCCCTTTGAGTATAGAGAAAATGCAATAATCATGATAAATACCGAACTCGTGCTGTTGACGATTCTCCAAGTTTTAGACTTTCCTGAGTCCAAAAAACTAATTTTCGTGAAATATCCGACTAACTGCTTGTGCAAAAATAACTCAAAAACTCTGAGCTAGATTTATTAAATTAGGTATAGTCTTTGCTCCAAATCTATAGATTCCTGTCAGAATTTGAAGAAAGGTCACCATAGAATAAATTTGTCAGTATTTTGTAATAAATACTAAATTGCTCGATTCAAGAAACTCCACGTTTCTGACATCCCTGAGTTAGAAAGATATGTTTCCATAAAATATTTTCCTATATATGACATGGATAACTTGGAAAATGCTTTTCGCTATGAAAATTTGGCATATAAAACAAGTTCGTAGTTTTCTGTCAGATTATGATTAAATTCTATTTAGAAAAATTCTGTCTGTCCGACTGTTTGAATGCAAACTAACATGATGCTTACAAAACAAAGAAAATCAAAAATTCAAATTTGTTGAAAATCAAATTTTGATTTTTAAATTTCTTAACGAAAAATGTTTCTATTTTCTCTATTTTAATAAATAAATATCATCACGTAGTTGAGGTTAATGTAGTAAGACCAATGGAAGTGAACGCACTGAAGATCAACTCAAGACTGTTATGTTCTCCAGATCTTTGAGAAAATACTTATATACATTTAAGGAACCTTCCAGACAGAAGACTCGCCGAAAATTAGGAACTTAAAATTTACATGATCAACATAGATTTGAAAAATTAAATACATTTGACATAAAGAGAATTAAAACAAAAGTTAATATATTTATTATTTGCCTAGCTTGCCTAGCTTGTGTTCGATCTTCCGCTCACTAGCCGACTGAGACACTATGTGCTTGTCAACTTTCTGGCACAGAAGTAGCTCGACTTCTTCGTGTTCTGTGAGTCCCGGAATCGAGTCCCGTTTCGGACATCGTTGTAGTTCTGTGTTCTATCAGTGAGATGTGTGAATGTGCCCTCCTGTAAAAAGGGTCTGTGCAAGTGTGCGGATGTGTGTTTCATCCTCATATGAGCTAGAAGTCAGACTTCTGCCCTCGGGTGCTCAGGGGTTCATACCCTCAGAAGCTACTGCACCCCTCTTTCCGTGATAAAAAGCGGACACGACATCATCATCAACAACAAGATGTGCTTGGTCAAAAGGAGCAATTTTAGCTACTTTATCCTTACAATGCCCTTAAAGATTTTATCTGTGAACTCTCAATAATTTAGTCTCCTCGGAATTTCAATGAAAGCAAGAAACCCAGGGGTTTCTTTCATTTGAGATCTTTCCAATTTCTCAATTTTTCCATTTAATTAATGGTGAATACAACATATTGCACGTTGCAATGATTTTTTTTTATTTTTTATCATCTAATCTCATGAAACTCCTTCTATAGCTTTTTAAACTTAAGAAGTTTAAACTGAATAAACCATTATTTTTATAATTTTAGAACAAAACATGAATACTAATAGATTCAGTATCCAACTTATCTTTTACAAAACAAAATCATGAAAATAGCATTTAAAGAAACCAGATATTCTGGTAGATCTTCTTCAGAGTAAGCCAAGTGAAACACATCAAAGTTGTGCCCTTGAATAACCATGTAAAATATGCAAGCCTCTTCTCACCTTTCCAACTAGGCATAGACACTCAATAAATGACTCCGGGTCTGGTGTTAAATTCAAATTCGGTTGGCTACTCATGGAAATGAGATGGATGCGAGCCTCGACTGACAGCATTATTGGCTTCCAATGCCAGCCTTCTTGAGGGAAGCCAGTTTCCAATGCAGAAATTTAATTAGGAATCGGCGATTTCGAATTTCGTTTCCCTCTCCGGCAACGTGAAGGAGTCTCTGGCAGGGTTTTGGAGAGGGATTTCGAATTTGGTAAAAGGTGGATGGACAGCGTGAAGCCCCCTTAATAAATAATTAGAGTCCCGGAAAGTCTGGTAAAAGCCCGCAGGCTGCTGAATTAAGATGGCGAGAGTGGGAAGTGTCAAGGGGAAATTGGGAAATTATCGGATTGCCTCGTAGAGATTAACGAATGCTGGAACCTCTTCGTCCACAGTGGAAAAATTTAAGAAATTCGCTGCGGAATAGTTCAGCCTCAGGGAAAGTGTTGGTCAAGAAAATAAATAGATGGATGGGGTAAAATACGTGATATATATTCACGACTCGGTACGAAGTCTAGAAATTTGATTAAAAGTGCTTTGAATAAATATTATGAATCCTATAAAATTGTTAAGTAAACTTTTAATAATATGAAATATGAAGCTTCATTTAAATCTATGCATTAATTAAAATCTTATATAATTAGATTGATCTTGCTTTAGCATCAAATTATTGCTTATACAGCTCTTGAATAATTTAAATCCCAAAGCAAAGATTCATATAATGAGATGAAATATTTTTTGACAGAAGTACGCAGTTGAATTCATCTTTATTTGACACTTTTAATATTTTTAAACTAAACATAGTAGCTGAATTCTTCCCTGCTGAGTCTTTTTTTAACTTATTTTAGTAACTTCCCTATTTAGTTTTTTTTAACGAAATGAATACTTAGAATATATGTTTCAAATACTACGTTCCGAAATTGAACTAATATTTTAATCTTGTATTTTAAATTAGACTTAAAAAATCAAAAAAATAATCCTTTCTCTTTTTAAAAACTCGTATTTAAACAAATGAATTATCGAATAAAAGCTGTCATAAATTTACTTATTTCTATCCATCTATTATTTCTGGAATTGCCGAATTATTATTGGAAAAAAACCAATCTGCTGTTTGTGTTTCTTTTGAAATTTAAATCTCATCAATGAAATCTATTTTCAATTTTGATTATAAAATACTAAATTTTAAAAGAAAAACTTTAAAAAAATTATGCTCATTTTTAAAAAATATCTTTTAAAATTTCAAATGCATTGATTATTAAAAATAACTGTTTCAGACAAAAAAAAATTCCCAAATCATAGAAAACATTACATTAACTTAAATTTTTAAAAAAAATATAATAATATTTATATCTTGCATTAGATATAAAGTTATAAAAATCTACGATATCATTATCGATTATATAAAGATAAGAAAGATTCCATTAAGGCAAATTATGTTTTATTTTTAACTATTTAGAGAATAGCTGAATAAAGAGATAATGAGAGCACAAACTAAAGGAATTCTTCATTTTATGCTTCGAAAAGGGGAATTTAATATTTAAAGTATATTTCTTCCATTCTTGCTGAGATCTTTATAAAATAATTCAAAATTTGGTATTTCATTCTGAAATAAGGCTCTATTGTTTTTGGTGTCACGTTGGATCTTTTGATTAAGAAATTATAATTTTAGTAACATAGTTATTTTTAAGCTGCTCTAAGTTTATAATTTCTCTTATATTTAAAGAACTTAAGTCTCATAAAACTAATAAATTAATAATAATATCTCAACTACGATACATTTATTTAAAAAAAGAGTTTACAATGTCAGATATCTTCATTAATTTTTGTTGTAGTCGTACAACATAAAGCGCTAAGGTCAATTCACAACAGATTTCAACAAATTTTTTTAAAAAACAAAAACTGGTAAGTAGTAGAATAAAAATGAACTAAAAAACTAAAATGAAAACCATATTATATTACATGGTAAGTAGCTTAATGAAAAGGAATTTGTTTTCTTAACTCTATCCTTTAAAAGATATTCCTTGAAAATTGCGGCTTTCTAAAAATATTTATTTAATGTATAAGAAGGTAAATATGATAAATTTTAATTTGACATTGAATTTTTTTCGGATTTTAATTTCATATTGCTACAAAATAGCTATCTATCATATTGCAATAAAAAAAATTCTTAGATGGAGAAGTTAACAAATTCTAAATATATCCCAGCTACTTCCTATTGGGGAGTATATCAGGTTCACATTGTGTCAATGTTGTGGCATCCAAATTATCCACCTAACTTCGCATACCTTAAGGTGGATTGGATGTAGTCCATTAAGAAGTTCTTGTGCTTCATCAATCTCTTTTTGATGAATGTATGTATTATACTCATCGACTTATATCCAATTATGTGATACTCTCTTTAAGGAGAATCCCAGGTAAAAGACATCCGATAATAAGGATAAGAAGCTATCTATATGGTGGTTGGTTCTTACCATTTTGAAGGGCAAGAAAAAAGTGTGGGACAGAGCCCATGGCAGGACGTATTTCCTCTGAAAAGCTTTCTGCTCTAACCAATAATATTCCTTAAGCCGTAGATCTTCAAACCTCCAAATCAACCGCCCAGCTTTGTGTACTTTCAGTTGGGGCGGTTATAGCTCTTTTATAAAACTGATTGCTGATATAACAGTGGTTTTATAGCCCTTCATGTCGAGAGTAATAGCACTGAGGATACTGGGTCAGAGGTGATCGTTCTTTGTTCCAGATCTTAACTACGATCTAAGGATGAATGAATAAAGTCCACCGCGTAAAAAGGGTTTGTGACTTTTGTGAGCTAGAGCTCAGACTTCTGCCCTCGGATGTTCAGAGGTCCATACTTTGGAAACTACTGAACCCCCTCCTTCCATCATAAAGAGAAATACGAGAACAACAACAACTGATATAATATGTAACCATTAGTTCATATTTTCAAATTTAAATCTATAGAACAATTTTCGTAAATTGCTCCTTTAATTTGATCACATTATTTATCATTTTTTTAATTTCAAAATTGAAAAGATATAAACATGTTAATGCTCCAGAAAGATTCCTTTTTTATAATTGCAATTCATATCAATATCTTTTTCCAAGTTTTTGTATCAAATACATCTCCACCTTCTGAAAGAATGCAAAATTATGGAGAAGTGAGATATTAGTTCGAATTATTATCAGTTTATTTTGTCACATTCAACAGTTAAAAACCGAATGATACGATCTATTCAAGATTTTACTCTCATTTTCTGATTTAAATTATCAGAACTCAGTCTAGTATAAAAACCCACAAGAGATAATTAAAGAAGTAACAGAATTCTCTCGTCCTGAGTCGCTACTTAACCTTATTTAACTCGACAGATAATAACTTGTTTTCTCCTTCCAAAAACTACCAACCTGTCACTGAGAGCTTAATTTGATGCCTGACATTTTTAATTAAGCCAAGTGGGTTTTTTAAAATAAAAGTCTCCTTGAAAAATTCATGTTTTACGCCAACGAATCGCAAAGTATCGATTGGGAGGAGAGAAATCCCCCGAGGTGATGCGTTGCACTATTTCTCAATTTCCTCCGAGCGCCAAACTCTGGCAGAAGAATTCTTCTTCCGTTAATCTTGGCAAATGCATTAACGCTACCTCGAGAGCCCTCGAACCTTCACTCAATTAACGGAAACTCACTAGTTGATCAGTGATTAACATCCAGAAAAGTCTTCTCCCGACCACCAGTTGAGCGCGAACCGGCGAAAGAAGAACAAAAGCAATTGAATTCTTTCTTCCCGAAGCTTAATTTGGTGCCTTGGAAATAAATGTTTGACTACTTTCTACAACAAGGGAAACTAATATCTTTTATTTCGCTCTTTTTCTACTCCGTATTTCCCCCTAATGTTGACTATTAATTAAAACCCAGGGTGATCGTTTCCTTTGACACAAGTCCTCGATTTAATTGGTGCCACGAATCCCTGAAAGTCATTACCTCGGTCCTGAACGCTCGCAGTACTGCTGACAGGCGTTTTAGGGGCGGGGTGGGACCGCTTTTTGTTTCTGCCCTGTCAAGGGGCTGGCGGAATCGGTGTTCGACTAATGGCACGCTTCTGCTGCCGATTCTGCTTCGCTGGAAATTGTTCTGAGATAACTAATAAGCTGTCTTTTTGAGAACGTTGTTAACCGTTTCAAAGTCGTAGAAATCTGTCTTGGATGTCGCGTGGAGCGGAATAAATTACCTGGTTGTTATTTGTTTGAGAGGAGCTGAGGAAAATTAAGTTATTCTTTCTGACATGATTATTCATAATGTAATTTGGGTAATATGAGTTACCATATAAATGCTTTTATCAGTTAATCTTTATAATTTACTTGTTTATGAAAATAAGAATAGAATTCATATTATTTTCAAAATATATACTTTCCTTATATATATATATGCTATAATATATACGTTCATTACATATATACTTCCCTAAACTTATACTTATGCAAATTATATACTTTCTGATTAGTATCTAAGATCCAGGAATCAAGCATTTAAGGAAACAAATAAGATGTAAATCTTTTGCACGTATTCATTATATATTGAAAAAAAATCAATAAAAAGGATTCCCTATAAGTTATAGATTCAGAAAAACGTTATACAACTGCTGTTTATTTGAAAACAAAATAAGAAAAATTATTCAATGTTTTCTTAAATTTCACAATATGATCTATAATAGATACATTTAGCATTACGATCTCCAGATGTTCACTTATCTCCAATCCAATGATACTAGATATATTCAAAGGTCAATTTTAAAAATCAGAATGATTCATATTTTACTATACCGATTATAAAATAGTTGTACATTATTTCACAACTATATTTTGATAAATTGTAATTTTCACATTTAATTAAGAGCCTTGAAATCAATTACCTGAAATTGTACAATAAATTATTGCAAAAGAACGAAAAACTTCAACATCTATTTCCATGAAATTACTTAAGATGATAATGCATCGTATAAGATAATTTATACAATTCATTTGATCTATATTTAGTTTGAAGAGTTATAATATTTCTATATTTTCCATCGGTATTATTTCTGTTATATTGATTTATTTTCGTTAGACCGATAGGATGCTTTGGAAAAAGAAGTAGGATCCATTTGGATTTGACCACGTAATTCTGAATTTCGATTAAGTGAGGAACAATAGCGATAATTTTTTCCAGTTCATTATTCTTACTTTCTACTTGATATGATAGAAACAATTTAAGCTGATCTAGTATTATATTTTTAAATGGTATATTACTTACTTCTTTAATTCCTTATTCCCCCCCTTTTTTTATTAAAAGATAAGTTTGAACCAAAGACGTGCAAAATCTACTATCTGAACAAAAGCGTACTTATTTATAGCTATTATTTAAATTAAATATAAACTAGATAGGAAGGTTCCTAATATTGAATGTCTATTCCTGATATCGAATGTCAAATTTTGAGGAATAGAAACGTAAATATTCGTTGATTCGTTATATATAGTAATAAATCATGTTCAAAGAAACAACAAACATCATTCATTTCCTTTATAAAATATTTATTTATTCTATAAAAAGTTTACACTATATCTGCCGGCGTCCTAGCAAGGAGGTAGCGTGTCTTCCTCGTGGTCTGGGCGTCACAGGTTCGAGTCCCAGTCAGGTCATAATTGTTCTTCTGTATTCCATCTGGGATGCGTGTGAATATCCCCCCCCCTGTAAAAAAAGGGGTTGTGCAAAGGTATGTGATGAGTGTTAGCTAAAGTACTCTTGCGCCAAGTTGGCGATGCTTCAAACAAGAGACGCTTATTTCGGTTTAAATCCACTGATGCATCAGCGGGCTTGTCCATGGTAAGTACCATTTGTAACAACATCATCAAAGCATAGCATACCCATAATTACGTCTAATATGTGATAGCTGTTTAATAAATATAACAATATAAATATTTTTCAATCATTTTAATAATAAAAGCCATTTTAATAATTAAAGTGGGTTTTGATGTTACTATTATTAAGTTTGTTTGGGTCAAACTGTGAAACGATAAGTGTACATTTTACACAATTTTGCCTGTGCTCCGTGAGTAATAAATTACATATTCCTTAAACACGATCAATTTATTCTGATTCTTACAAATATAAATTGTTTATTTCAGTTAACAAATAGTTCGATTTCTTGGATTATGCATGCTAATGAAATGCTTCATTGGATATCTAATTCATTATGACAGCCAACAATAAATTGTACAAATAAGTAATTAATAATTGAAAGTCAGATGGTACAATAAATTCTCACGATATCACTATTTTTAATGAAATGATGATTAAAAACATTGTAAAATTATAATCCTCTTTAGATAGGATTTATCTGTCCAAACAAAGAGATCCAATTAGAGATGGATTAAACTGGAGATTATACAGAACGAAATTGTTCTGTAGAGTCAAATATTAATGATACGATTATCTTTAAGTAAATCTTGAGGTCTGAATTAATTATCGATTGATTTTTTTTTGTTACTTCAAAATTAAATAAAAGAAAATGAGAGGATTTTTTAATCTTATCTGAAATTTTAATCCTCTGCTTTTACGATTATAAAGAAACAATGTTGTCAAGAATACTCCTTTTTAATTTATAGCAGAGATTAATCCTCTAGCTTTTGCTTTTTATTATCATAGAACTTTTAACGTCAGTTTCAAGTATTACAACTGCCATATAACATTTTTTTCAAAGTCAAGATAATCGATTTTTTGGATTCGTAATCGAACAAATAATTTTTCGTGAGCGTTTAGACAATATGAAAATATTAACAACAATATTTAGAAATTACATTATTTTAAAAATAATATCAAATTAAGGTATTCCAGAACTGCCAGATAAACTCTACGCAACCAGATTCGTTGTTTGGAAGACCAATATTGTTGTTTGGAATGACTCAAGAACTGTACCTCCACGACCCATAGTTTTCGAGAAAAACGCGAGAGAAAATGTATGACGTCATATCCGGTTAACGAAAGAAAAAAAATACCTTTATTCGAAACATGATCATCAGAACATGCATAATTTTAAATAAGAAGATGCTCAAAATTTCCCAGCGCATATATAGAGGCATATACTATAAATTAAAAAAAATTCTAACACCATTTTCAACTAAAGCATATTCATTATAAAATACTAATCATTTGTTAATGCATTTTACATATTTATATGCTTTAAATGCTTGAAATGGCGAGAAATAAATATAATTACATTACCAATTACTATTGAGAAAATTTGTTGAAAGCTAATTAATCACCTTTAAATGGAAAAGTATTAAAACATTTTTCCGAATTCTCTATCAGAATCGGAAAATTACATCAAGCTATTTTCCCATCACTTTCCACTTAAGATAACAGAGCAAATTGATCCAATTACTAAACACTTCATAATTCAATTCAAAATTCATACTCTTTATTATTTAATTTCATTATCGCATCCTTGTCAAAAATCCTTTTCAGTTGAATATTTCATATATTTTATTGATTAAGTGTCATAAAAGTGGCATCTGACTCACAAATCATGTTCAAAAGAGCTTACTTAAATTTTATTTTATTTTAAACTGTATGTTTCTATAGATTTTTTATCTGCGAAATTCTGCTGGAATTTAAATGTGTATTAATTTTTGAATAATCTCAAAGGAATAAAGTTCAAATCTGAATTTTTGCTAAGAACAGTGTAATTATTATTATTTAAGTTGACAATTCCAAAAAAAGAGATTTTAAATTTATATATTATAAGTATTACTTCATGAAATGAGCATGTCTATTTTGAATAATCTTGGAACAATATTGTTCAAATCTTAATTAATTCCTTTCCTAGAGTATTCTAGTTATTATCATTATTAAAGTTTAAAATTCCAAAAAGATCTTTGAAAATAACATATTATAAGCATTATTTGATGAAATGTGCATCTCCATTTTGAATAAACTTAGAGGAATAATGTTCACGTCTGAATTAAGTCCTTCCTAAGAATATTATTTTTAATAGTATTAAAGTTAACAATTCTAAAAAAAGATATTTAAAAATAACTTATTAATAAAATTATTAGTTTGGAAATAGCATGAAATGAATAGCATTCCAAACTAAACAGCAGGAGAAAATTGTTTCATATTTAATTAATATGAGCGGGTTTTCTTAACAAAACTTCTAAATTAATAAAGCAAAATGATAAAATAGAATCTTTACTTTACTTTTACATATACACAATATTAAAAGGAGATGCTCAAGCGTTTTTAGAAATATCGTTTGATAAAATGTAAACTTAAAACTAATAGATAAGAATTGGGAAATCATTATCTGTTTCATTGAAACAGTGCAAATCAAATTTTTAGTCATTTTTTTCAAATTATATGATTTTTTTAATTCTTATCTATTACCATTTCAATGACATTAAAATATTAATTCTGCATCAATCTTAACTGTATTTCTTTTCTTCCTGATTCTTATAAATAAACATAATGAGAGTTTTAATGTTTCTGCAATAAAAATTTTAACCAAACCTAAAATTTTCGACCAAGTGATAGATTTAAAATATTATTCATTCGAATATTTTCCTTTCCTTAGAGCAGAAATTCTGATTCCAAAACAATCGGAATTGAATTTTCATTCATTTCTTGGAATTAAATTTGTCCTCAGCTGTTGCCAACATTAATAAGAGATTAATTTTGCATCAGTCTGAAATGTTTTCTTTTTCCTTTGAGATGATTTCAAAATAAGTATAATGATAGCTTTAAGCATTAGTTTCTATCATGTATCGCAATGCGAATTTCAACAAAAACTCACACTTTCGGCTTCAGAAATAGGCTTAAAATATTATTTATTCGAAATATTTTTGTTTGCTTATATCAAAATTTCTAATCCTTTTGTATTTAAATTAAATTTCAAATATTAAATTCGCATGCATTTAATTATTATACTAGAGGATTTCAAAACATATGGCCTGCAGTTACCGATAGAAAGAAGGACTCCAAAGTAAACAAATTTTATTTTGCAATCTAAGTGGATGTTTTCAAATGATAAAAAGCTTTGTAGAAAATTCATTTTCGTTGTTTTGCAGACTTAAATTAATATTCCTAATATGAAGCAGT
>JAOUZG010019564.1:299012-309530 GCA_026289955.1 Argiope argentata
GTATGTATGTATGTATGTATGTATGTATGTATGTATGTATGTATATATGTATATATATATATATATATATATATATATTCCTATTTCCAGAAATGTGTTCTAAATATTTTTATTATTATATAGCTTTTACTTCTTTACCTCGCACACGAGAAAGTAAGAAATTTGTCCATTAAATATAAAGGTGGGTATATTACCTTCATTTCTTTGAAATCAAAGAAAAAAATGTAAAAAATATAAAAACAATTTTTTTATTGAAATTTGCTACCTGAAATTTCCTGTTGTCATATGAAAACCTTATTATTTTAAGACACTGTTTTTCTTTATTAATTTAAATCACTAACCAACTTAAACAGGTTTGAAAGAATCATGTGACTATCAGAATATGCATACGTCAATGTATCGGGAATCAGATACATGGTGGACATCTGAACCAAGTTGTAACTTTTTGTTGGTGATAAGTCGTCAAATGGCGCTATCTCCAATTCACCAAATTGCGCCATCATTTTCTAATAATTTCAAAAGCGGAAAATGAATGCCCTAAAAGCCAATTTTCTGCCCGTTCGTTTTGTGGCTTCAAAAACCTCAAACTAATACATCATCATGTTCTCCCATGATAAAAACATTTTAAAAACAAAAAATATATAACAATGATGCCATTGACTTAAACTTTTGAATTGCAAAATAAATTCCACTTTTAAAATCCTTTTGGAGATAAATCTCCAAATGTGACATATATTGTTTCTATATTGTTTTCTAACAACCCTTAAAGCGAAGAATTGATGTCTCGAAAGTGGTAAATCGCCAATTTGCTGGCCTAAGCATTTTGAGGCTTCAAAATCTTCATACCAAAACTTCATCATGTTTTAACACGATAATAATAAGGAAAGAAAATTAAAGATTAAAAATTATCATTACCCCCCCGAAAGCTAGTTTCAAACATAAAAATCAGAAAGAAATCGAAGCAATTTGTTCCATCGCATATCAATGATATCCCTCTTAGTCCCTCTCCAATCAACAGTCCCTCCAACAACCACAGTAAATCTAGGAGCTAACAATTCCATTCTGCTATTATTAATTAAATCATCCTCTTCCTATCCCGACTCCTAGCGGGGGCAATCCCCTCGAGTCGCCTGTCTCGAGTACTAACAGCTCTGGCAACAACCGCTGTCCCCAGACAACTAACAAGGAGCCTACCAGCTTCACTTAGATACCAGCTGTCTTCTGCGACATCGCATGGTCTGCTTGCAGCTGCAGAGATAGAGCTGGCTTTCGTGTTCGCTACCATGATTTCAATTAAACTTCAATAAACGTTACAAACCGAGCGAGATCCCAAAAGTCAACCGTTCGCGCTAAACGCGGACAGGGAGAGGAATTTTAGAGAATTGCTCCGGACAATCTTCGTTTACCTGTGGAGCGTTAGAGTGAGTTTCCAGGTAATTGATTTATGTTTATTGCAGTTATAGAATGTTTGGTGATTGACGGGGGTGGAAGTTCGCCTCGATTATTAGAAGAGTTTTAGACGACGCTAGGGGATAGAGGTTACTTATATAATTGTAATGTGAAGTTTGGAAAATCTATAAACGTTAGTTCAATACATAAGTTGAGAATCATGATAGTAAAATGAATTTAGTAGAAATATTAAAAAATAAATTAGTGTGTATAAAAATATTTAAACTACCTCTTCCCTTGATGCCCTTCATTTTGCTGGTGATATTTCTTGCATTTAATATTAATTAAATATTATAGGCATGATTTCATATATGTGATTAAGCCATCAAACTATTTGAATATGTTTTGTTCACTTTATATATGAACCTTTTTATTGAAAAATTAAACCTATAATTTTATTTCTTTTATAACATAACTGTCCGGTTCATTAATATTTTAACTGTCATGATACCGTAACGACCCTTTTGTTTATTCTTCATTTAATCTTGCATTGATTAAGTCGGAATAGCTTGGTTGATAGAGAGTTGGATTTGCATCCCTTGGACTGCGATTTCAACCCGCCAGCTGAAGACACTAGGTGTATGGTGGCTGGTGCAAGTTAAATCTGTCATGGTCATAAAGTCATCCAAATCGAAAGTAATACCTCGGGGATTACTAGGTCAGAAGTGATCTTATTCTGTTCCAAACTTAAATTGCGATCAGTGGATGAATGAATGAAATGCATGAATGAAGTCTCCCCCCCCCCGGTAAATAGGGTTTGTAACGTGTGTGAGCTAAAAATTAGACTTCTACACTCGGGTGCTCAGGTTTCTATCCCTCAGAATCTATTGCACCCCTTATTCCGTTGTGAAGCGGAACATGAGAAAAACACCAATGGCATAGATTTTAAACAGAATTCTTTTTCTTTAGCTTTCTACAATGGAAGAAAATTACAAGGTTCAATATTTGAGAGAACACAGAAAACGAGTTTTGAATTTCAGAAAAACAATGCACTCTATTTCAAACATTATCTTTTAAAAAATTAAACTATCAAAACACAGAAAAAAATTACACAAATATTAAATTTAAGTCTATTGAAAATATAATATTTGAAATTTAAATAATATTGGGCAATAATATTTTTGAAAGTTATAAATATAAAACATCAAAACTTATTTTTTAATTGATAAAGATCCCTGAAACTGTTGTTCGAAACTGCACCTTTTTATTTTCCCAAAATATACATTTCCAAACTGGGATGGTTCTAATCAAACGGTTTAGGCTGTGGAGCGCCACACATACATATGCAATCCTCATTTTTACTAATAGAAATAATCTAGAAATTTAAATTATAATAAAAAGATAGAAAACTTTATTACCTTATTATTAGGTACTATAAGATTAAAAGAATATAAAAAAGACTATAAGGCAATAACGTAATATAAAAATGGCCATCAAATTCTTTATCAAAGAAAAAACTGGAAAATAGCAAAAAAAAACAATATAAAACATTAAAAAATGTCTAGAATTTTATTTTCATACAAATTTTATGTTAAATTAAACATTCTTAATTTGAGCATACACTTTTATTAATTTAATTCTTAATTTAAGCCTATTTATCTTGTTTTTAATAAAACATTAATAAATATAATCTAATAAATAAAATATTAAATACAAATATCTAACATTAAACACGTAAGATACGATAGATTTGTTAGGAAAAAATTTGTTAGTCAGTCATCGCATTTAGTCAATTATTTTATAAAATAATTGTATTTTATTTAAATAAATACAATAATTATTAATTTTATATTTAAAAAATGCAAATATTATAATAAAATACAATATTTTATTAATATAGTGTTACAAATAAAACAAAAAAGTATAGGAAAAAGATAAATAAAACTGTATTTACAAAAATAATTTCATTCACATAAAAAAATTCCAAATATTATAACATTAATAAAAAAATTCTTTCTTGTAGTCACGAATATCAATAAAAACGCTTTTAAAAATATTTTAAAACCAGATATTCAAATTTCATTAGTATTCAGTTTTTGAAATTTTTATTGCACATATAGAAATATGAGATATAAACCCATTAAATATTTTTAAAAAAAGGAATTTTATTTAAAAGATGTTTCTACAGAATATTTCTGAATTACTTTTTAACAAAAAAAAAGGCCAATGTATCATTTTTCATTCCTTCATTTATAAAAAAGTTAACTTATAAAAAAAACATCTTTTCAATTCGAGTTTGTCATTTATTAATATTTCAAAACATCTAAAAAAAAAGTCATTACATCGAATCCTTCATAAAAGAGAAAATGACATAGAATGGATTTTGCAATGAAAAATTATCCTTTTTAGTAGGACGTCGTTTATTTTAATATGACTCTTGATCGTTCAAAGTCTATCCAGGCAGTAAAAATTTGTCATTCTTCCACACACAAAAAAAATTCTTTTCTAATGACATTCATGATGATCATTTATTTGATCTAGTAATTTATTAAATTATACCATACAGAATATTAATATTTTTTTTATTCGAACAAAATAAATAAATAAATATTCAACAAAGGCAAGCAGTTGAATATCATTTTCCCCCAAAATAGATTCCCCATTTCTTTGTTGCCAAACCACCGGATATAAATGTGCCGAATAAACGTTTAGTGGAAGCGATCGAACAAACTTTACAATGAATCGTTTGCGGCACAAATTTCCGATTGGCAACGCTTAGAAGGAAGCCTTTATCAATTTAGCTTATCCGCCGTTTTGTTACACGCAGTTTGAGAGGGAAGATATCCTTTCTGGAGGAAATAAGTACTGAAAGAGAAATTATATCGCATTCTTCTAGCTTGAATAGCTCAAAAGATTTAGCAATTACTAGGGATGTTTCCAGAACTTGTTAATTTCCGGGTTTATGCTTCTTTGAATAACATGGAGATAAAAGTGTTCTTAAATATCATCCAATATCTTTATTTTTTGTACTAATTTATAAATTACGATGAACCTGGAGATTTTATTAATATTCATTGGTGAAAAGAGATGAATGGATTAAAGCAAATGTATTGTTAAACTATAATTACATCGTAAGATTAAGGAGAAGATAGTGGATTTGATTGTAATGAATATAGTTCTAAAGATTATCTTATTTAAACTTTTAAATGAATGAATGTGTGCAAAAAAACTAGATAGAATTTAAGTTAGTCTCATTTTTAATAAATGCTTGAATCAAAAGGCTGCTAATAGCTAAGGAAATTATTATTATATTCCAATTCTGGTTTTTGCAGCCTCAAGACTAAATATGATTCTTTCTATTTCCCTTTTCGTCAATAAAAATAAGGGGGTTTCGTCGAATAAATTAAATTTCTTTATTGCATATATCATGAAAGGCAATAATAATTAAGAATATATTATATTAATATAACAGGTGATATGATTTGTTTTTACTATCAGGGTTTTTAAACTTAAACCGCTAATTATAAAAGAAGAATATTTAGCAAATTTTACACAATAGGAATTTGCTAAAAAAAATAATTATTTCCCTTTTATGCTTAGAAATTCACGTTTAAATATTATTAATTAATCCAAATGAAACAATTAAAAATAACTTGCCCACTTTGGATTAATTTAGCTGGCGTCCGGTCATAGGCGTGTGTAATATTTAAAAATACATAAACATTTAATATTTACAGTTAATTTACATTTAAAACATTTAAATAAAACTATCGGAGATAACGGATGTAACGCTTAAAGGTATATCCAGTCTTTCGAACACCAGTCGATACACAAGGTAGAGTTGAGTTGTCACACAATTTCCAAGTTCAATAATAAAATGTTTTTGTAACTCGTTGCACCACAGGGGTAACGCGTCTTCCTTATGATCTGGATGTCTCAGGTCCGAGTCCCTGTTCGGGCATAATTGTTGCTCTTCTGTGTTTTATCTGTAAAGAGAGTGAATGTGCTCCCTTGTAAAAAGGGGATGTGCAAGCGAATGTGACGAGTGAGAAGCAAAAGCCGTACTGTTGGCTCTAGTTGGCGCTACTATAAAACAAGAGATGCTGATTAGGCTTAAATCGCTGACTACCTCATCGAGCTTGTTCATGGCAAGTGCCACAATAAACAACATGATTAATTTATATTTAAACTAAATGAAGGTGGTTAGATCAATTCATTCAGATTTAATTTTAAATCACTCACTTTGGGGTAGATGTTAATCAAAGCCAATTTTAGAATGACATTGTAAATTTCAAATTTATTTCTAATTTTACATCATAAAATTTTAGAAATTTTCAATATAAATATTTCCCAGTCATTCACAAATCGCAGCATGCTGACGAAACAAATCGTTCGGAATTATTCAATCCATTAAAAAAGTGATATATATATGTATCAAAATTGAAGGGATGGCAGAAATGTTTCATGGTATCATCGTTGATTCATGGAAAAGTATTGGCCATGAGATTTGAACAATGCTGAATCAAGACGAATCCCAACGGAGAATTTGATGAGTAATACTGTCAGGTGACGTTAATACGTCATCATATATCAATCATTTCCCCTTTCATGTGGTGACGGTATCAACGTTCCCAAAATGATAGATCTACTTCTTAAGTTGTAAGGTAATCTACGGTCAACAGCTATAGATTACAGATACAATCTTTCTTCATTTATAACAAAAATATTTGATGCAAAATATATCATAGTTGGTCATGATAAACATTATAATGAATAAATACAAAATTAAATATACCATAAATTTCAAATTATAACGCAAAATATTAGAAGAAAAAAGAATAGAAGATCTCGGGTAAATTAAGCAAAATTTATAAAAGAATTATTTTTAAAGTTGCCAGACGAAACAAAAAGTAGATGAAAATTATGAATAGTATGGAAAATAAGTAAGTGTAATACAATAAAAATACCATTCCTACCAACCAATTTAGTACAGTTAACAATTATGAGGGCCATTTCTAAAAATGCATGTCCTAACTTCAAATTAGATCGTTCAAAAGTCAGTTATCTTGTGATCAGTGGAGGATTTGGAGTTTCAGAGGCCCGAGGCACAATTCAATTTGAGCCCCTCTCCTCTCCTTCAATTATATTTGTAGTATGAACTCTTTATACATATTTTTCATTCTGTTAAGCTCTGTATCTGATTTTGTGTGTGTTAAAAATAGGGGGGGGGGCGAAACCTAGATGTGCATAAAATTGAATTGGACGTTTTTTCCTTGTGAATATTCTATTTTAGTTTGTTCATATATCTCTTTAGGTTTGCATTCTAATTCGTTTCACTCATCAATTTCTTCGAATTCTTTTTCAACTTCAGCTTACTCAGTGTTTTTTCTTGCATACATTTTGTTTCAGTATGCTCAGCGGTCTTTTCAAATTTTCATTCTATTTTAACTCGCTCATAGTTTGAATTCATATTCTACTTCAGCTTTCTCAACGTTTTCTTTATGTGTATATTCAATTTCAATTTTCTGTTAAGTACACATAGTGTATTAGTTTGTTCAACAGCTTTTTCTGGCTCGTTTTTCATTTTAGCTCTTTTTTCAAATGTTATAATAAATTTATTGAGTAAATTTTTATATCGTTCTGCATATTCTTCTTTTTCTTTTTGCCTTTTGCGATTCGAAGCTTCTTTTTCGGTGGCATGGCAAAAACATTAAAAAAAATTAGTCGCATAAGAATATTAGCTGGATTTTTGACGATATATCCAAGTTGAAAAATTGCCTCTCTCAGTTAAGAGGAGAAAGTAAACATTTTATTTATTTTTTCAGAGTTCCAATGCCTAATGATTCGTATTGTAAATCCACCCTGTTTTTAACTTTCAAATGGGCCAAAACATATAAAGCCACGATTACAATATTTTCAAAAATGCGAAAATAGAAACGAAAATTTATTAAAAAAATATATGCTTACCAATCTTCACATTGGTCAAATGTCAAACACAGAAATGAATTCCTTTCCCCAACATAAATCAAAGGCAATATTTTTAAAACGTGAAACGCTAAGCCCCTAACAACAGGAAGTTTGGGAGAAACTAACCTCCTTCAGCAAAGAACTCCTTACCAAGGCCTCTAGCTAAAATGTCTCCTATGCCCTGTTATACAAACACGTTCATTGCCTTGAGGCCTTCAGAGTCATTCCTGTACGTCATAGGGTCCGAGTGTGCAGGATGGTGCAATATTATATCTATCTCTTTAGTTTCATACAATATAAAAGATGTCGTAAAATCCCTCCACTAGACTTTTAACTTTCTCATTATCAGAAAAATTAGTTTTTCAAGGGTACTGATATTCCTTGATCCTTTGATTGAGAAAGATGAACTGGGAGTGGGAATAATAGTGTAAAAATGAAAGGTTTTATTAAAAGTTATCCTGTTTTTCAAAATTTTAATATATACAATAGGTTATTATTATTTTAGAACTAAATTTTGAGGCCCCTTAATTTACGAAACCCGAGGCGCGCGCCTCTTGCGCCTGTTCCGAAATCCGCTTCTGCTTGTGATTAACAAATGTAATTCGTCGTCGAAGAATGGTGTCTGTGTTTCTAGGAAAGAAAAATTCTATCGTATTCGATAAAGGATTCGATTTCAGCCTTCTAGTTAATGATGTTAAATCACTGAATGTATCATTCCAATAGAATGTTTGATACTTATGATTATTAAAAATTTAGTATCGTTGCTATATTTATTGTAAAACTCACTAAGAAATAATTTTATTTCAATGTTAGGAGAGTTTTATATGATGTTGTAGCGTTAGCTTCATAAGCCATATAGCATCCACCGTACACGTGTATAAGTTTTGTATAATGGTTATATTACGCAACAAAAAGCCTCAGCATCACAAGTTCGTCTTTAACCTTCAACTGCCACAGTGTATCAAGCTTTCTTTGGTTGCCGTAGAAAATAGAGAGTAAGGTTTAGCCGTGAGCAGCATTGCAAACAAGTGGCCACATTTATAAAAAAAAAACATTCAAAAGCAGTACTCGTCCATAATCAAATAGAGAATTAATCAAACTGAACTTGCAAGCGCAAATTTTGGCATTTTTTTTTTCTCTCAACAATAAATTCTGCTTTGAAATCCTCAGACGTCAATGGTTAAATTTAATATTCATCTAAAGAAAAGGTTTTTCAACAAAAAAAAGTGTTGCCTCTTTTTTTCTGCGTAGTTTTGCTTCTTTTAAGAGCTTTATTACTTTGTGTTACTCATGAAAGAAGCTCAACATGATTCCTGAAGGTTTCTTGGTATTTTTTAATCAAAGTGTCAAGCTATGACTTAGGGTAATCTCTACTAGACGAGAAAAGCTTATAAAAAAACAGATTGAAAGCGCAATAAAAGATTTTTTTTAGGCTTAAGACTTTACTTCGAAAAGTTTTGGTTTACGCTTCATGGATACGAAAGCAATATTCTTGAAAGGCAGCTATAATTCATTAGAAAGACTGTTGAAATAAGAAGTATTTTAGGCATATTTTCTGGAGAAAAAAAACATTTTCAACTGATTAGAATAGTAAAACTTCTTCAACGGACTTTTAAAAAAATAATTCTTCAATCTATTTCTAACAAATATTTCTGACTTAAATGTATTTTATCCGAGAAATAAAATTTGAAATTCTATATAAATTGCAATCTTCTACTAAATATTTTTGAATTTTATAAGATCTTACAACAGACTGTACTATAATTTTTCCAGATTTGTACTTTCCTATATTAAAATTCTCTCATGAAAAAAATTACGAAATAATAGTACTAATCAACACAGACTATTATTCTGTTAAAATGGTTTGGAAGCTTGAATTTGAACTTAACATCTTGTGATTTATTTTTCGTTATGTTTTTACTTAAAAATTTATCTCAAAATTATAAACATTCAACTAAAACAGATTCTTATTACCAAACTCAGCTGATTATTTTTGTGCCATAAAATTTCTTTGTAAATAGTTACCATAACTTATGTCATGAAAACATTCTGTCGATCTTCAAAAATGTGCTTCATTTTTTCGTTCTTGCCCAAATCAATAATTTACATATATATTCATAGATCTTATCACAAATATTGCTGAATTCCATCATACAAAAAGTGGATATTGTTAGAAAATTTAAAAATCGAATAAATAATTTCTTCAAAATATCAGTGGAAGATTTCAATTGAAACTAATTTCTTCAAAGCTTTTGAAAAACAATGAAATATTTCATAGTAGTCTTACGTCACATAATTTTTAATTTTTTTTCCTAAAAACATGTGATTACACAAATTAGAACATAGGTATAATATAAGAAATTAATATGAACCTGATTTTGAAAATGAATTGCTTAAGTTTTCCCTTTAGAAATATTTTATTTACTGGGATCTAACAAATAGTACAAAAAGAATTTTACTAAAACGTATAAAAATAATAAAACAAATTGCTACAATTCTTCCGAGCTGGTTGAAAAAAACATTTAGTAAAAATCTACATTTTTAGTTAGAATATCGCATATCAAATTTCATTTATCGAATTTTTATAACTTTTGAGCTGTCTTGTTTCAAAATCTCGAATATCCATAAGAACAGACGATAGATTTAGTTCGAAAATTGATACAAATATACATTTTAAGATCTAAAACAGCGTACCAAATATATTTATTTTTGAATTTTGTAGCAAGCATGTGTATTTTAAAGTTAATGTTCAAAAATGCGAGCAAATTTTCTGTTAAGGTATTTCATCTAAAATTTGATACAAATCTACATATTTGATGTGCAAACTACGCAGAAAATTTTCTCACGTAATTTAATTTTCTTGCAGTTATCGTACTCTCTGGCAGCCATAAAATATGTTTCTCAGACTCAGAGAGGTTTAGAACATTAAGATTATTCAAAATATCGAAGTAGGAATTTTTTAACGATTACAATATTTTCGTATTTTATACTTCGTCTGAGAGTATAAAATAAGTATAGTAACTGGAAATATAACTACATCAGTGAAATTTATTACCCATAAAGGATCCTTAAAGGTGCAGGAGAATTTTTATTGCATATTTTATACATGTGAACTCATTTCAAAATACATGTTCACGTTATTTATTACGTAAATAAAAAAAA
>JAOUZG010019564.1:309630-324581 GCA_026289955.1 Argiope argentata
AATTATTTTAATTTTTTAGCAGATTGCAGAATCCTAGCCGCAAATCATGAATTGGATTTTCAATTTTGTTTTTATTCCATATCAAGAGGCACGGTACGCAGCACAACAGCAGGAAAAGGCTTACAAAGTGTACAAAAGGGTAAAAATGGATGAAACATCTATATGTGGTCTTATATATTATGACATTCTCATAAATCACACACGTGTAGATTTCTGAGAGGAATTCTTATATGTACTGACCTCATGTTGATGTTTAGACAAGAGAAACGTAGGAATCGGGGATTTATTATTCTTCCACTCGGCACGTAGTGTAATCAGAGACGCATTATTTTTATAATGCTTCATTTGATTTATTAAATTGAAAAAGGGGAATGGATCAGGAAATAAAACATTTTAGAATGGAGCTACTAAGAATTAAATTAAGACAAAATCTTGGGATTCAATTATAATTGAAATTAGATTTTAAAATATAATTACACACATATATATATCGTATTCAAATTTTCAATCGTTAATAAAATACTTTTTATTCCTCCTCTAGAGTTTAAGTATGTTTTTTTAAACTTGTAGTGGATGAAATTTTATGTTAATACAGTGTGTTCAAATATTAATTCATTAATTTTTATTAATTAATTAGATATTAAATTTCTAGCTAAAAAAACTTCATTCCCCCATTGCCAAAAAAGTGACGAATTCAGTTCGGTTTTTCCTTCACGTTAATGGGGCTAGGCTTAACATGTTTTCGGCCGTTAATTTCAACCGATTCTGTTTATTTTCTTAATGTTTGGTGCCTTTAAAATCAAAAATTGTTAATTAATAGATTTTTCGAATCATTTTGAAGCTATTTCAAATTCAAATAAAGCAGAATAAAGAAAATTTAAATTTTTAAATCTGTTTTGCGTGACGACAACTGTTTTAGAAATTTCACGTATTTTCGTTGCCTTAATTGGCGTAAATTCAACGTCAAATGGGTGTTCTAATTTATTTTTATTGGATACGAACTTGATTTTGTTTTGATCAGGTATAAGTGTTTGATAAATTATGTATAATAATAGTAATTACTTAATAAAAAGTAAATAAAATAAAAAATTTCTTAGTTGAACTAAAAAAAATATTTTTGTATTACTTGTCATCGTTAAAAACGTAACAATAATAAAATCGAAAAAAAATTGAAAAATATCGAATGTAACACATTATTTATAACGCTGTTATACATAAAAACACGAGATAACTTTTCACTGAGTTAATGATAACTATTAGGATATATTCAAACTCTAATGTGAGTCGTCTTATTTTCTTAATTCTTAAATCAACTCTCGTGACTTCTCGCCAACTCAATTCCTCTTCCAATTTAAGTCTTATATTCTGGAATTCGAGCTAGTTTTCATCAAAGCGGGGGTCTTCATGAATATGCAACTCCCTTCCAGATCACAGGGAATGCGTCCCGTTCCTTACATTATGTATGTTTGTACACTTAACACTTCAAATTGCAAGAATGCCAGGTTTATTGGTTTAAATAAATGCTATTATACTCATTTCGAAAATTTTGTTCTCAAACTACGCCACGAGGAGAAGTTAAATCTCAAAGGAGGAATCCTAATAAAGTGTTCCAAATCGCTTTTCTAGTTGTTTCTTGAAAATTTAAATTAGGCTGTAGATATCCAAGATGAAAGGGATTATGGCGTCTTTCAAGTATGAATTAACTTTTAATTACACTGGAATGGAATCTTTTTAAAGGGTGTGGAAGTATCACCAGGGGACTAGGAAAGCAGAAGTACCTACTTCTTAATTCCAAAAGGTATTAATTTCACACATCTATTTTATTGAATATGTTTGTTAAATTTTTTCTATGTTGTTGTTGTTACTTATGGCACTTGCCATGGACAAACCCACTACTGATACAATAGCAAATTTAAGCCTAAAGAAGCGTCTCTTGTTTTTGAAGTAGTGCCAGCTAGGGTGAAGATTACGACTTAGCTACACGCTCACCACATCAGCTTGCACAGCCCCTTTTTGCATGGGGGCACAGTCACACATCTCACAGATAGCACACAGAAGAACAACCATGCCTGAACCGGGATTCGAACCCGGGACTCCCGGAGCAATTTTTTTCTATAAATGATACAAATGAGTATAGAATATATTTTTCAATCTTATATCAATAATAAAGCCTAGTTACTGTTCAATAGACTTTTTGGTATTATTTCATAATATTAGGCATAGAGCATTTAACTTTACCGCATACGAAACAATTGGGTATCTCTTACATTACTTTTCCCTTCTGGTAGATTTATTGATCAAATTTGAGAATGACCTGCTATTTTAGTGGCAAAAATAAATACTAAATTTGTACTCTTGAGTTTTTTGATTATCACATATGAGTATAAAAACCACAACCAGTCAGACAATCCATTTATGTCATCTCATATGTGATGGTCAGAGGTTTGAGATTCAGAGAATAAAATCATATTTCTGTTGCTTATGGCACTTGTCATAGACAAGCTGGTTTACGAAGTCAAGGATTTTAAACCAAAATTGTTTTAACTGTCTCGTATTTCAGTAGTACCATCTAGGGTCAGAAGTATGTCTTAACTACTTTTGTGTAACAACCTTTCTCATAGAGAGGACTTCATTCATACATTTTGTTCATTCATCCACAGATCGTAATTTATTCTTGAATCAGAGAATGATCACCTGTGAAGCAATAATCCCTGTAGTATTGCCTCAACTCGGAGAATTCTATGCCTACAACAGATTTATACGAACACCAGTCACCATGTACACGGAAATTCTTCAGCCGGTGGGGTTAAAATTCACAACCCAATAGATGCGAATCAAGTACCTACCTATTGCACTACCTACTACTAACCTAATCACATTCATAATTTCATCTATTAAAGTCATTCTTTTTTTTTTCTTTTTAAAGTCACATTCAAACTTTCACCAGAAAAAGTTGTCTCAGCTGGTGCATTGATTGTAAAATTTGAATCTAGAATTCAGAATTTGATTTTTGACAATTTTTCTATCAAAATAATATTCTGAATTTGCGTTTTGCTCGGAATTTGAGTTTATTGAATTTCTTTTATCCTTGTTTGAATTATGGTGCTCTCAGTTTCAGAAATAAGTTGATAATAAGTAAGTAAGTTGATAATAAGGCTAATAAGTCAAGTGCTGCTAATACAACCATTCTGAAGTTTCTATTTTAGGCATTCACATAAAAAAAAAGAGTTCAATCGTCTAAAAAAGGTTAAGAAAATTACACAGTTGAGAGTCAAAATAAATTCTTCAAATAATCTTGAATCCAAATGAAGGATGTTAATACAATTTTTTTCAAATATTGATTCATTAATTTTTAATAAATTAATAAAAAATTAAATTTCTCACCTTTATAGTAGTTGCAATTGTCAGATCGGGATAGCCTGGTTGGTAGGGCTTTGGATTCGCATGTATTGTGCTGGGATTTCGAAACTGGCCATAAATTTCTCCATTTCGATAATTATACCACTGAGGATACGGAATCAAAGGTGAGCTTAATTCTGGTGCTCAGGTATTCGTACCCTCAGAAGCTACTGCACTCCTCCTTCCGTCATAAAACGAGAACAATTGTAATTCTTTAACAAAAAGTAGCTAAAATAACATTTTCCCTACCATCATAAATTTTTCCTAATACCTACAGTAGGAATTGATTTAAAAAAATTTCATATTACTTGTTATTTATTTATTTTTCTTGTTCTGTTTACCTCTTTTAGCATAGTTTATGAATTAAAGAAGTATAAGGTATTATTAAGTTTAATAGGAGTTTTGAAGTTCTTCAAATATATGTAAGGGATTTTTTCTGAACTCTTATACGTGTATATGTTCAACATCCATAATGTGAAATGATATATCAATTAAAGAAGAGAAAATCCAATTTTAGGAACTTCAAATCTAATTAGCCTTCCTCATTTACGTTACGAACTGATAATATTAAATAAACTAGATTTAACTTCAAATGGCAATCCAAAATAAATTGTTGTATTCGTATAAATGAGGACAACTTTTACTAATGAAATTACCATCAATGCCTCTACTTGCTAATTGTATTACCACATAACCAATGTATAAAGGGAAACTCGAAACCCTTTGTGAGAGTAAAACCTATTCTGCCGACTATTTTAGTTCATATTGAGTAGATATTAAATTTAAATACCCTGTGTAAACGATTTTTACCGCACAGATGTTGAGTGATTGATGTTCAGGATAATTTTAAATAAAAATATAGATTATTTATGCCCGAAACATTGATACATTAGGAACTTAGAGTGGATGTTGCTGCCAAGATTTTTCAGTATCCTCATAGTATCGAATGTCAGGAGAGTTGTTCTTCTTTTCATTATCAGTTGCTCTGTCGGTATACTCATTAAATAAAGCATATTTGTTCGATCTATCATGTCATTTCCTCTTCTTAATTGATGATTCTATTTTAATATTATCTTATTACTAACCCTTACCCGCGACTTCATACGCGTGGAAATTTTGATGTGCATATGTGAGAACTGACAGTCTAATCACAATATAAATTGTTATCAAACCGTATGCATGCATAAATTTTCAACTTCAATTGGAGCAACGCAAATACATGTATTTTCAGCACCAGCTGGGACAACACAATGCAGATTAGAAAATTTTAATTTCAATTCGTCTGTTTTATTTTTATTCAAAAGCACTTCTGAAGGAATCAAAATATCTATTAATTAACAATACTTAATTTTAAATTTATCATACACTACGAAAATAAAAAGAATCCTTTGAAATAAAAGGTCGAAAACATGTTACCTCTAACATCATTAGAGTGGGGGGGGAAACTACTTAAAAGCTATGTACATGAAACTGTAAAGGTACCTTTAAAAATTTAATCGTAAATGATGAAAATAGGCAAAAGAAATACGTTCAGCAAGAAGAAAAATCAAGAGAAATGAACAGGAAATATTGAATTATATCAACACAAGTACAGCGTAAGAAAAAAATTAATAAACCTTCCTTTAGAATAGTAAGATAATATTAAAATGAAAAACGGAAAAATAAAAATAAAAACAAACGATTAGATTTTTTTTTCTGATGAAAAAGGTTTTCTGTCGGGAAATCCTACAATAAATCACAAATAATTCCATTAGAGAAGATAATATTAAAAGAATACCGGAAATAGAAAAATAAAAACAAACAATTCTAAAAGATCAGGCAGATGTTTTCAATTTTTTTATATTTTTTGGTGGAAAAGTTAGTTTTTAATTAATAAAAAATTAACCGCTCAATTAACTGGAATAAAAATTAGCCTATGTTCTTCTGTAAACTATAATCTATCACTGTGCTAAATTTCATCCAATTTCCTTCAGCCGTTCTGGCGTGATTGAACCCCATCATCCATCCTACCAAACTTTCACATTTATAATAGTACTTTCACATTTATAATCTATACATATCAGTATAGATTGACATCTTTCCCTATAAAAGGAAGATCTATCCCAGACATTTAAAGACCATGTAACTTATCTTATTCTGATTATTTTTTCTTCAAAGTCTAGTATGCATATTTCCTGATTGTAAAACTAAACCTTGATGCTGATATATCAGACAACATGAAAATCAAACTTTAAAACCTTGGATTAAATTAACATCATGATACTCTTGGTTATATTGTTGTTGTGAAAATTTTAAACACTAAGGCCATTGTTGTCCAAATTGTACCATGCTAATTTTTTTAGTTACAGATTTTACAAAATAAGTTATTTTATATTGTTAATTATAAAACATGTCAGCTCATCAGTAATCTAGTGAATTAAGACATAGTGTGACAAAAACTGACAAATATGAAATACAAGTCCAATAGCATAATAAGCAAATAATTAAAATAAAAGAAATTGAGAATTAAAATGATTTTATTAAAAAGTAATATTTTCGCGTTTGATAAATTAATTTCACTTAAAGGGATTAGATAAATGCTTTCATTTTCCATCCCAATCGTGGCCAAAGAAATGAGGAAGATATTAAGTAACCCTGTCTTTATTTCACAACAATAAAAGAAAAAGAAAAAGAAAACTTTTCAAACAAAATTAAAGAAATCTCTATTACCCGTGGGGGACAGATTTCAACCTTCCAAAGTGAGGATGGAGCATTAGCCCATATAAAGTTTCAAATAAAAAAAAGTTTAAAAGAAAGAGGAGCAGAGGAAAATTTAATACTTATTTCCCTACGGAACATTAAGATTCAGAAGGAAAAAAAAACTGGATCAATTTTCCCCATAAAATCCTTACATCAAAAGAAACTTACTCAATAGCATTTCAATGTGAAAGACATTTCACTAGAACGATCATAATAACAAAAAAGTCTATATTCTAGGCAAAGCAGTTACAAATGGTACGAGGAGGGGGAAAAGACGTAGGGGAAAAAATCTGAATCTGAGCTAACGGGCTCATCATAATAATTCCTTGCGTGTAATTTGGGGCAACGGCAAAGTAATAAGGAAATGCCATAACCCTCCATCCCTCCCCAATAAGTCTAATGACATTTGCCGAAAGGTCTTGCGGGAAAAAATGAATCCAGGGATGGATTTATGGTACTGAACAGGGGAAAAAATAAAAAAAGAGGGAAATGACTGACTAATTCCGTTGGAAAAAGCATTTCTAAATGGGATTGCAGGCGGCACAGAGGGATGATACCTGCGGTGAGAGGGAAAAAGGAGGAAAGTATAAATTTGCGTAAGGAAATTTGGGAATCGGAAATTTTCGAGATTGCTGTTATTTCCGTAGAAAGTAAGTATTCTGGGGGAATGTGTCACTCGTAAAGTTTAATGGCTTCCAGTTCTAATTAACGCTTCGAGTTGTTTAAAAATAGAGTGTGTATGGTCGGCACCTTACAGAATCATCTTAGGACTACACTGAAATATCTTTATATTTATGCAGATATTTATCGTAATTTAAATTATCATCGTAAAATCAATTTTAAGAAGTTTATTTATTCTTATTTTACGAGTTCTAAGTTTAAATAATTTTTAGACGAATTATCAGTAAATTGCATGCTCCTATATCTAGCTGTAAATTTCTAAAATGTTCCATTAAATTTTGCTATGAAATTATTTCTATTTAAAATGCAAAAGTAAAAAGTTTTAATAATAAACATTTTAATAATTTTAAAAAAATGTGATATTGTTTGTTTATTGAGTACGAATATTTGTTATAAATACATAATTATAATAAACTACTTCTCAAAGAAATCCAACATGCTATTTTATCAATAAGCTGTCTTGATTTAATATTTTGTTTTTCTTTTTCTTTTTAAATATATATAAATAGGGCATAACTCGGGATTTTTTTACGAAATTCTATATTTCTACATAATTTCATTTAAATCTTCAAAAGAAAAATTAAATAATAGAAATAGCATGGATTAAAAATATGGTTTAAAAAGTATTTTAGAATTCGTCAGATTCTCTCTCAAATTGTCGTGTTTTGTATTCAGTTTCATTACATTTTGAAAGGAACTCGGTATATTTTAGATCTCTTTCTTATGGGCTCTTCCTTTATTTTGATGTTAATTCAACAATTTTTTCAATCTACTTACATTTTGAATTACATATTACACACTCATACACATACAGACAAATAATATATCATTTAAGAGATTTGAAGTAGGGTATGCTATACATTTATAATATTCATGTAAATATCTCCTGTGGAAATTCATCTTTCTTTCTCCAATATATTTTTTAGTTATATTTCTCAATTTTGTGTTTTTAATTTATCACGTTTACAAGTATACAACGAACGTACAGGTACAAATAGTGCTCAAATATGTTAGTGCATTAACCCGTGCACATGCACAACAAATTAAACAAATGTACCAGTAAAAACAAATCACTGACAAAATTGAACAAAAATTCGACACTGTGATAACTGATAATTCAAACGATAAAATCCCCAACTTTTTACATATACATACATCATCGTGTTTTTTAAATATTATATCAAGACTAATAAATAAGACTTTCCTTAGACGAATGGTATCAAAAATTTGATAAAAATCTAAATTTTGATCTGAAAATCCGTCTAAATTTCAGTTATTGAAGTCAGTTTTGATTCAATCAATTTCTTAAAACTATAAACTTTATAAAAATTAATTACAAAAGTTAAATTTTGGCTATTATTTCCTCCTTTCCACTTTTTTAATATCTCCAATTCTAATAAAAAATTATTTAATCATAATATAATTTCAGCAAATAAAATAGCTTTCAAATATATTCAATAGAGTACTTGGAATGACGTCTTCTGTCTGAGCGAATTAATTGTAGGCTAAAGAAATTTTGTTAACTAAAAAAAAACAACTTCTTACAAGTAAATAAAAGTAAAATAAACTTGGCGTACAAGTACAACTTTTATGCAAATTAAGTAGTTTTAACTTGCACAAATTAAAAATAACAGGCTTCATCTCAATTTTAGATATTTATTTACTAGATATTTACTAGATATTTATTTAAACTAGATATTACAAGATATTTACTTAAACAAGGGACATCCGATTAGTATATCAAATTTTACAATACAATAAAAAAATTATTGCTTGCAATTTAGAAATAAATAATAATTTCTTTTTAAAGAAATCGGTTTACTAATATATTTTGTTCAAATTACCCAGTTAATTGCTCCAAAAAAAGGCAAGAGAATATCCGACAGACTTAGGATTATAAAATTTCTTAAAAGGCTGTGCTTAAATTAATCTTAAAGAACATGATAAAATTCTTAGTCAATGCATAATTTTATAGGAAAAGAACTTAAAAATAGAAAAAGGCATATAATATATTTTTTTAAAAAATGTTAAACAAGCATTAGCAAAAACATGATTTTGACATCAACTATTTCCTTGTAATTTTTTTGTGTATAATGCGAATTAAAGTTAATAAGCAAAATAGAAATGAAAAATATTTTCTATCTTTTTTTCTGTGAACACTATCCTTTAAAAATAAGTGACCAAAATTTGAGTTTTTAAAATGTGATTAAAAGATTTGAAATGCGTACCATTATAATATTTAATTTTATTATTCAAAAAAGTTTAAATCATTTTTTGTTGATTAGTAATTTTAATGATGTACTTTATGCATGTTTCTTTTATAATCCAATTTTTTTTTAAAAAAAATTATTATTTATTAGCAAAAAGCATCTGTACATTAAAAATTAAAATTTAAAAAAATATATAAAAAAAGGTTTTATAAAAAAATATTTCTGTGCTAAAAAACAATTGCTAGTTATGAATTCAAAAGAACCCCGTTACTTCATGTTAATTTAAAATTTCAAGTCAACTTTACCGTTCTCTAATTTCAAAGAAATATTTTCAACATACAAAAAAAATGAAAATTGTTCATGAATTCGTGCCCACTTCATTTAGATTAAAGCTAATTGACGATGAGGAAAAAAAATCTATTTTTCAAGTTGACTTACTCTATTTCTATCCACGGAAAAATAAGAAAAGCAAACTAATTTTGGCATATTCAGTTGTTTTTCAAAGACAATGCATTTATTAAATTCCGTAAGAAATTCAAACCACCGACAAATAAAAAAAAATGGCGAAAATCATAATGAGCGCAGTAAGGCTCAAAATAGTCTTAATTAAAACTGAAGTTTCAGAGAGAAAAATTGCGACCATCGTTACAACCGAGATCAAAAACGCGAAAAATTACGGTTGCGAAAAAAAAAGTATAAAGATTATTAATCAAATCACACACCAAAAATGTTATGGGACTAGTTGGGTACAAAGAATTTTTCCTCAAGAAAGGAAAAAATGAGTTATCTTGTACAGAAATTAGAACGAAAAAAAAGTTCTCCGTCGAACTCTGTATTTCGTTTCACGGCGGGAAAAAAAATACTCTCGAACCAGCGTCTCATTAAAACTGTCCTGCGATTTCAATTAAACGTGAGATCTGAATATCGTCTGCTGTGGAGTTTAGAAATACAAAGTTGTCTTAGTTCGCCTTTAATTTTATTGCTTTACTGGATTTAAATAACATTATTAATAAGTTCAATTTATTTCTTATAAATTGTGTTAAAATAAATCTGTCTATGGATATTTTTTTCATAAATTCAGTTTAATTTAAAACAATAAGGATAAAAATTTAATTATTTGTTTTATTTTTTAATTGAAAGATCCGTTAAATAAACGAAAAAATTTAACGACCAACATAATTGTTTTTCGACATTTTTTTATTCAAAGTGTTCTAAAATATTTATAGGTTTGAATATTTTTACGAAGAAAAAGTATTTGAATATTTTAGCTTCCTTTTTGAATATTTTATATGGAAAAATGCTGTATTTTCTGCTTCAATAATTTCCATCTCATTTTAATAAATCGGATGAAGATTTGAACAACAAATAAAATAGAGGTAAGAGAAATGGTTTTAATGCTTTTATTTTGACTCTATTATATTATTCTTTAACAAAAAAATCATTAAATGATATCTTGGCACGTATTTCTTTTCTTTTTTTTTGTAGATATTAAAGTATTAATTTAAGTATATTGTTTCAGAATGCGAATAGGTATTTTTATTCCATTTTTTGCATAACGTTTATTTTTACATATTTTCTTTTATATGATTTCAATACATAAATTGCTTTTTTTTTATCTCCCATCAACTGAGAATTTTTTATCTTTTATTTATTTCAGTCAATTTGAAATTATTCTTTTAGAATTTTCAAAAACATATCGCAGTGATATTCAAAAAAATAAGAAAAGCAATTATGATTATTCATTTAATTTACATGGAATTTTTCAGTATTAAATTTATTCAATTTTCACTATAAAGAGGTTTAACACAAAATATGGCATATGTATAATGTTCTTAAGTTTTAAAATCCTCTTTTTGAAGTACCGATTTTTAAATGTTTCTCCAATTTGCCTTTCTATTTTAAAAACGCATTCTATTTTTTTGCTGCTGAGTTGTCGTGTACTTTTACATCCAGACAAACAGACAGTCTTCCTGTCAATCTCAAAATCTACCAAAATTTGAAATCGAACTAATAATGTAAAGTTCAATGTTTAAACTTATTTTCAATCGTATTTTTTCTATATAGTATAGCAGACAGTAAAAACGTTTCTCCATTTTCATGCATGCCTTAAATTGAAAATTCTCTAAATCCATGTACCAAATTTTTAAAAACCTTCAATACTTTCATTTGTTTTCTTTATATATTAGATGGTAAGAAGTTAATTTAAAAAATTTAATCTTTTATAAAATAACATTTAAAAAAAATTCAATCATTGAAGCAGTAGCGATCACTTTTCAAGTATTTGGATTTTTATTTTCATTATAACTATTCATGACCTAAAAATATACCGTTATAATTTTATTTTATAAAATTTTCTTTTCGAAAACTTAAAATACGATTTTAATGGATTAAAAAGTATTACTTATTTAAAGATTTTCTCACTTTAAAAACTTTATTATTGCTTTATTATTTTTTAATATGCTCTCTACTTTATTATTTTTTAACTTACTACTTGCTAACTAATTTTCCTACCTACTTACTTTTAACTTGCTACTTTATTATTTTTTAATATGCTATCTTTAATTTTTGAAATTTTGATTTCTTCAATGATTTATATGAAATTTTAATTATACAAGCTTTCTAAAATTACGTGCATCAACATTTAAGGCAGCGTAATTAAATTGCATCATTATGCTTTACTATAATATATTTTTAGACGTTGCATAAACTTTTAGAGGAATCTTTTCGTTTTAAATTATTTTTATAAGAAAAAAATTCTTTCCTTATACAATGTAGCATATAGAATGTAAAAAATATTGTTAGGTTATTAATATTTTTTGCGAATTTAAAAGAAAATAAATGCTACAGAGTTTATAATGATTCTGAATTTTAAATTAATCAATTGTGAAAACCGCATTCATATTGTAACTCAAAATGAACTTTGAAAAGTATTTATCGATGAATTTTCAGAATTCTATGGCTTGAATCATTCATAAAATGTTTTATTACTATATGATAAAATCCAGAAAATTGTACAAAAGATTCGATTATTTGTTGCATATAAAAACATTTTAAATGTCAGTTAAAATTTAATTATACATAACAAACGTGCTCTTTGAGTTTTGTTTTGTCTGCAACTTTGAAATATTAAATGAGATATTTCCTGTTCGGCTAGTATACAGATACATAGCAGCCAAAGAAAATTAAATAAAACATACTACAATTTCATGTCAAATGCAATTTCTTCGCTTGTCTGTTTCCTTAAAGGTCTGGAATTTCCATACACATATCTCCTGAAACCAAAGTGGAAACCTGGTATTTGTGAGCAGCAGGAACGTTGACTTTTGCTTTTGTTTTAAAGCTCTTTCTTGTATTAAAGCATGTCTCTTTTAAAAGTAGGAAGATCTTTGCTCTTTGATATTTAAGTTGCTTCTGGATATACTGGATGGTTGCACTTCCAAAAATGAAATTATCTTGGAGGCAAGAAACCCACGCATTCATTTATTCGCATTTCATTAAATTTCTTTTTTAAAAAAGTGATGGTTGTATGTTGGAGCCTCACCTGCAGTGGTAATATCAAATATTTATGAGATATCATTTTTTAAACTAGACAACTAAGGCTAAATAATGTAGAGTTGGGTGATTCGAACGTTAATATTTAAAAACAGTAACAGCGCGGTGGAAAGTAAATGAAGAAAAAAAATTAGTTATGTTAAAACAGCATGCATTGCAAATGAAAAAAAAATAACATAGGCATGAAAATAAAAATTTTGTAAACAACTTTTTTTTTCAAATTTGCAATAAAACAGAAAATAAAATAATATACTAAATGGGATCCATTCTGAGACAACGATTTTCTTTATAAAATATTATAGATACTTTTAAAGGCAGTATGAATACATTAGAATTTCTATTATCTGTATTCTAACTATATGAATCTTTGTTTATCCGCAAATAAGTTCGTGAATAAAAAATTAGGGAAGACAGCGAAATAACCAACTTAAGCAGATATATTTAAGAAGTAAAACTATGTATGTAAATTTTTTAAGAATTAATATTCGATTATCTGGATCAAATATGATTCTAACTAATTTGGACATTTAAAATTGTAATATTTTTCATAATTTTTAACAGGTGAATAATTATATATTTCCCATACTATGTATAAATCAAGTTCTCAGTAGCTTCATTTTGTGAATTATTATTATTATTATTATTATTGTAAATTAGATGGTAATGTTGTAAATATTAGGTACTTTTGTGTAAATATTTGCAAATAGTTTAACTGTATAAAATTAAAAGAAAAACGAGAAAAGACCGTTCTAATGGCATTTACAACAGAAAATCGCCATAATGGACTAATTTGGCGATATAGGTGTGTTGGCGACATAATGAGGTCACTGACGGTTGTTAATACACACTAAAATGTATTGTAGAAGTCGAGAAATCAAGATTTGTCCCTAGAGAATGTTAGAGAAGGTTCCACGCTTGTCTCGAAGGAGCGCGATATTTTCTGCGTTTTCTCTATCCACTTTAGTTGGGCGTTATCTAATGGCGCGGCTTAAAGAGGAAAATCAGATCAGTTCGGAGAACCAGCTGCGTTAGTTGATTTCGTTCAGAGGAGCATTTTTTTCTTTTCTTTTTGATGAGCTTTCCATAGCTTCACTATAAATCAAAATTAGGGGATAAAATAGTGTTAATTTGATGGGAATGCATGTTAAAACACGTTTTCCTAGACAATAAAGTCTGCATTTTCGCATCGTTTTTGGAAGAACTTTCGTAACATTTTGAATTTCTAATCTGACATGGCTTTCTTACTTTTGAACATTCTTGCTATTACTATCAACCAAACTTCCTAAAATGAGACATGATTTCTCAAATAATATTTTTGAAATTTCTCAATCTTAAACAATTAATAAAATAAATTTAATTAATTAATTTCTTCCAAAATATATTGCAGATTTTGGAAATGAATTCATATATGAAATCGGTCACAATTGTCATAATTTTTGCTTGCAATAACTTATTTTATCAAAATCTTATTTTTTAAAATTCTCTTTCTAAAAAAAGAATTAGAAAAAGTTTATATCAGCAGTTCTAAAAATCGGAAACAGCTAGCTAAAATACGATATTAAATCGTATATTGTTTGAAACAAAAAGCAATGCTAAGACTGTAAATACACAGTGAATAAGCAACCACAGCAAGAGCTGACCAAGGAGATAAAAAAAGAAGTAACATATATAAAAAACTAGACCACAACACTTCCATGAGAGTACATAAAATTTAGAAACATAAGTCGATTATTCGATACCATCCAGCTTCGAAAACAACTCGCAACAACAAAATTTTTACGCGGATCATCTTCAAGAGACAACATTTTATCGACACGAGCTTGTGTTCGGAATTATGCTGACATATGTTTACTTACCATTCTATCTCCCAAGTAGAAATAAATATACACACACTCCGCGTCCGCAGTACAGGGAAAAACACAGGAAAGGGATAAAAAAAAAGTCCCTGCCAAGCGATTATCGAAAACCGATTGGAACCTAAGATAACAATAAACAAAAAAATGAACGAAAAGCAGAAAGAATAATAACAAAAAGAAAATGCGCGGGAGTAAAAAGTTCAATTTGTTCTCTATTTGGGGGGAACTTTCGCCGACTGTTTATATACTCTCTCGCCCAAAAAGGATACATAATAGGACATAAAATATAATGATCTTGATTGTTAGAAGGGGTTTGCTGACGGAAATTGCGCTTTTGTTTGGTTCCCCGTTCCATCTTCCGTTTGTACCGAATGCATATTATCGGAGAAAATATGAGTCATTGATTTCGTTTCAGAGTCGGTCGAAGCTTGTGTGTTCCGGAAACTGAACGACAGCTTTGTGGATATATAAATATTGCTTTTATTGAGCAATAAATAAAAACGGTTTTTCTTTC
>JAOUZG010019564.1:324591-358493 GCA_026289955.1 Argiope argentata
AAGTATTGGAAATATTTTGAAGATTTTATTTTATGGTTATTAAAATATCTACCTCTTACCTCATTTATAATTCATAGAAATGCACAAGGAACATAAGTTTTGAAATGCATATTAATTTATCTATATTCTTTTTTTAACTTTATTACAAATATTAAAATAAATTTTATATTTCTATGGAATGTTTTAGGGTTATAAAATGTTTATAATGGATATTTTACTTATAAATGCAGCTGAAATTTTAAATTTAATTACATTTGAACGATTTATATGTTATTTAGCAGTAAATGAAATGAAATTTATGCAAAATTATCTTCATGAAAAATAGAAATACTTTAAAATTAGATTAATGTATTTCTTCAAATAATTTTTTTTTAAAAAGTAAAATTCTGAAGAATTTTCACTACATAATAATATTTGTCATAGTAAAACATAATGAACAAGAACCAAGTTTATATCAAGAACGGCTATTATATATTTATATAAATTTATAAATGTAAATTACATAAATTTTATAAATAAAAATTTAACTATAAACACTTATATCTCATTTTAACTAGGCTATTAAATAATTTAATATTGTCAAAGATTTTTTTTCCTATTCTGTCGTATTTTTTAAATATCATTTACCGGAAATTTAAAAATATAACTAAGAACCTTTAAATCTCGTTTAAATTATTTGGAGACTAAATAATTTTAATGTAGTCAAAAAATTTCTTTCCCATTCTTCAGAATTTTTAAAAACTCTTTTAAATGAGCTTGAACCATCTAAATTAGCTGCAAGAGAGCTCCTTTGCTTTTTATCGTAATATGAAAAGATGAATTTCCGTAATGATTTATTATATTTTAACATCTCAATTACCTTTGTAAACATGTAATTGAAACTTTCGTATAAGTGGTTGTGGAGAGAGAGCTGACGAGACAGGACTGATGCTGTGCTCCGTCTGTTTCTTTTAGCAGTAACTTCCAAAAACCGGTCCTCATTCGTCACTGTAACACGGGGGGGGGGTGACCTGTGCTGTAACGCCTACTCACATTACCATCATCTTGGAATCGCTGCCAACCCCTGGAGATGACACTGGGCGATTCCAAGTTCTTCGGTTCTGGGCAATTCCAGCTGGGTAAGCCCACATTCCAGTCGACCAATAATTGAACCACGTAAAAAATCCTTCAAATGCGCCCTTTGAGTCACAAATATGCGTGTTTTTGCACTGAAAGGCTTATAAAGCCCTTGCGAACAATTTTATTTCTTTGCCCTGTATTCCTTATATACCACTCTGATACATTCTCGTCATTGTGACGTACTATCGGGGTCATTTGGTGGCTTCCTGCAATTTGCATATAATTTTTGAACACATGTATAGACCTTTTATATATTTTAGAGTTAGATTTCCGTACGACTTTGAATTATCTTTAATTTATGAAATCGAGCGTTCATGCAGATGCTTAATATTTTGCTAGAATAACAAATTTTCCTGTATGCATCATAAATATTCCTATTTATTTATTTATTCCTATTCATCAAATTTTAATAATATTCTTTTTATTCTTGAAACTACATAATTTTGAGTTTTCTAAAATTATTATTTTATCTATTTTTAATGGAAAATATATAAGTTAAAGAAAAACAATAACAACATGAGATTCTGGTAGAGATACTCTGATGATATTAAAAACACATTTACATGGCCTATAAAACGTATTTTTAAAATGGTATTTTAAAAATATTTATAATTAAGTTTGCCTTACAGAAAATTTCTTTTTTATGGTTATAATATATCCTTAACTTCGCTGTAATGATATTTTAGTTTAGAAAGAAATATTATTTCCTAATTTAACAACATTAATAAGATGTATGAAATGTAAAATGTAAGTTTTATATTATTTTTAGCATTTATTATTTATAATTCATAATTAGATATATTATGAAATCTATAAACTAATTCTCATAGGAAGCTTTATTTCAGGGAAATAACCATTTAACTAAATTAATAAACACTAGTTATAATTATTTCCCTCAACATAATTGTAAGTTATTTCTACTAAAACTAAAAGTCCAGAATTCTACTAAAAGACTAAATGAATAAAATTACAAATCCAAATATTCATAATTATGAACAAGAAAGTTGCAATATTAAAAAATAATAAAATAAATGTTTGATTTCTGGTATTTTCGTTGTTCAGACGCATATTCCAACAACGTATTTCTGGGTATGTAAAAGTTAATATTTTCCAATTATTGCTTTATTTTCAATAAACTTCAAATGATAAATTAATTGAATTAACCAGAAATAATGAATAATTTTGAAAATTCTTTCATAAGTATTTTTAAAGAATAGGTAACGCAACAATTCTCACATTGTGATTTGCAGCAATTGAAAACAAGAAAACTGTGCAAAATTATCGAAATAAGATGAACAATTCAAAAATTTATCTATGGAAACCATACTAAAATGCGAACACATTCTGTAAAAACAAAAATGAAATTCCATCATTTAGAGTAAATAAACACATGTAGGATTTTAATAACAACATTAATGATTTATTAGTTTCGCTGCAAAAGTAGCAATCGATGGCAGACTGTTTTAGAAAAAAAAGACCATATGATCTGTTTATCCTGCTTACGCAAACATCACATTTTAAAATGGCAGCAAACGGGAATGGTTCGAAGAAGATTCAAATGTTATTAGTTTATTAGCCTAGAAATTTTATCTATAAAATATCAAACAGAATAATAAAATTAAAGCAATGGAAAATATAAGAGTAAAATGAGCGTAAAGTGAAAACTAAGCGAAGAGACATAATGTTCTTTGAAGTATTCTTCTAAATCTGTATAAAGAATGAGAGGGAAAACGGGCTTTTTGGCACAGAGATAGCGCCTCGTGTTCTAGGAGTTCAGGCTTCGGGTCCCGGTTCGGACATGGTTGTTCTTCTGTGTGCTATCTGTGAGATGTGTGACTGCGCTTCCCTGTAAAAAGGGGTTGTGCAAGCAAATGTGATGATTGTGTAGCTAAGTCGTATTCTTGTCCCTAGTTGGCGCTACTTCAAAAACAAGAGACGCTCCTTTCGGCTTAAATCTGCTGCTGTATTACCAAGGGGCTTGTCCATGGCAAGTGCCATAAGTAACAACAACAACAGAATGCATAAATATGTGTAAATGATAAGAATGCATGTGGAATAATTTAAATGCATTTTTAGCTATTTATCATAATATATTAATTAACTTTTTTTTTGAAAATCTTTTCTAGGCACTAAAAAGCGTCCCTAATTACCTAAGAGATAAAGAAAGTTGAAAGGATTTCTAACAACTTTTGTATCAATGTTTTCTTATATATATAACCTTCCTAAAGAAACGTCTTATCAGAAAAAAATACATAAAGTTTACAAGAATATTAAATTGAGGAAGAGATATGAAAAATTCATCAGATGTGAATGGTTACGTTTTATGGTTATGTTTCTGCGTGTGTGTATTTACAACTTCTATTCATGATACTAAATTATTTTTTTAAACCAGATAATAGAATCAGAGAACGAATAAGAGATACATATTTTACTGTTGCATTAAACGTTAAAATACTTTAAGCTGCAATACTCAAAGCTTCATTAATAAAAAATCACATTTCACATGAGATTCTATCTAGAAATTCATTAAATCATCGATCGTGTAATATATGGTCGAAATTTTTCTCAACAATTTATAGAAATTAAAAAAAATTGCCCTAATATTTAATAGATTTCACTGAAAACCATGTTCATGAATTCGTAAATGTCATAAATGTAGTTTATGGTCTAAATATAAGAAAAAAAATTCTAAATTTATTATTAATTTTTTATTCAAAAAATAATTACAAATTTTCAAGACCACTTTATCTGAGCCGCTATTATACATTAGATACAAAAGGGCCAATTTTGATGTCCAGCTGAAGGATTTTGATTGAATTTTTCTCGTGCATAAGCAATGTTAAGATTTTAAATCCTCTTAAAATGAAAATAAAAAACATATTTTAATCTCATTTTAAAGCATGAAAAAATTACAAGGGGATAAACTGATTAATAATTTTTCTTTTATTTTAACCAATTTTATAAAGCTATTTTTAACTTTATTCTGATATATTTTTCATTGTTTTATTTCCTGGTTTATACTTATGCGCTTTCTGAACATAGTACATTGTTTGCTTGCATGTTATCAAAGCTTTTTGAAAATCAGGTAGTAATTTTACAAATAAAATAAATATAAAAGAACCAATTTTGCGCAACGATGATTCGATATTCATATACGCTTTGGTTTTTTTGTTACCTAATTATATATGCTAATTTCTATAATTAGGCGGATATTAAAACAAAAGCCAATAATCGTTAACGTGAAATAAATTTTTAAAACTAAATTCTGAATCGAATATTCGAAAGAAAATGAGAGATGGATTGGTTGGTTAATTGGTTTGTATAGTTATTATATTTGTCTATACAGAGCCATTTTTGTCTATACAGAGCCATATTTGTCTATACTGTGCCATGCGTACGGCAAAGTCAGAGTGTATATTTAAAAGAATATAATTTTAGAAGCAAGTGTAAGTAATTAAAATAACATAAAATGTGTAGATACAAATATTAAAATGTAAGACAATGATTAATGTAAAGGCAAAACAATCATGAAAAGACAACTCATTTAATAGAAAATGAAAAACAAACAGACGAAACGTGTTAAATACAGTTGATAAAACCAGTAGCTCTAAAAAATTTAAAAATATTATGAGAGATGGGAATTATGCAGTTAATAACATTCATCGTGATCTACAATGAAAATTACTGAAATATCCATTCGCTAAAAATATCCATCTATGAAATATCCATTATAATTTGGATGCAGCTGCCATTGCTTATATATCCAGAGGTAATAAGATATTTTAAATCGTCTTTTATAGAATAGAAATAAAAAATATATAAAAAATAAATATAAAAGAATTTGTACAATTCTGTAACGAGCCTTCATATAAATTAATTACAAAACAAATGGCATAAGTTTCCAATTTTATTAATGTATGAAGAATTAAAGAGCAAAATAAAAAAAGCCCAGAATAAATTCGGTAGCGTAAATCGTAAAAAATGGTCGAAATACATTTAAGCTAAGCTCATATTTCATAAAGCCTTCGCAATCCCATTTTCAAATTTATTCTGAAAGAAGTCTGACAAAGTTCAGCACGTATTCATTGGAGCAGAAACAGATGAAATGCTTAATTTTACTTATCCCTTGCGGAACATAAAAAAAGAGAGAAAGGAAAAATAAATAAAAAAAACCACCTGCAAAATGGAGCTGTCTACAAGAGTTTCTCATAAAAAAAATCGATGAGTATGTGTGTCAATGGGCCGAGAATAAATAAAACCCAGCCATCTGAAATAACGGTGAAAAGCCCCATGAAAAGAGATATTTTATTTATTTTTTTCTCCTTTTTTTGTTGGAAGCATAAAAACTTTCAGCCACCTAATAACTTATTTAAGACTCGACAGCTACAAAATATCGTGAAAGGTACACGATAACAGATGTCCGTCCACTTTTTATGATTACTTTATGTGGCTGCATTTTTCGGGGAGCAAGAAAATGTATTCTGGGACGTGTCATAAATCGTCTGCGTTTCCGACTCACCCTAACTCGCCCTTCAGGTGGCTAAGTCGTTGCCACCTGCGTGGAAGCTATCTTTCGAATTTAATTTACGGAGATAAAAGCAGGGAAAAGAGATTTATCTGCCTTTTTCTGCTGACGTAAGGTAATTTTTCCTTCACTCTGCCCGGGTATTTTTCTTTTCGAGATCGCTCTGATTTTACTCCACCCACCACCCTCCTAGATAGAAGGTAAATCTGCAAATGAAAACTTTTATCTAGTTGTTTTTGTATTTTTACACATTGAGAAAAATTGTTGTCTTTCTTTAATATGCAGTTCGTCTAATGCAAAAGAAAAAAGGAATATTTTTCATCCCATTTGTTTGCTTTTAGCTTGAATGATATTTTTGAGCCTTATCTTTTTGTTTTAAAGCAATGAATATTACTTGTAGGTTGGGGATTTCTGTTTTACTTTTAGAAAATTCGTAAATTCTTTTTTTTTCCTTTTAAGAGGTTTTCTCACCGAATTTGTAAAATTTATAGATTTGAGACATTATTCAAACTTTAAAAAAAACACAAAACAATGAAATAAAGACCAATTTCGCCAACATAGCGTTTAAAAAAAAACGTTATATTTCAACCGAAAAATAATCAATCACTAATTGGCCCTTATTCTTTTCTTTTTGAAAATTATCATAAGTATATTTTTTCACTTCTGGAAGATATTCTTTTAAATCAAACAAATCGAACAAACAAGTTAAGAATGTTATACATTTTTCTTGTTTGTATGCAAGCTTTCCATTTTCGTGTTATGTTAAAATACAAAATATGGAATTGAAGATTATTTAGTTGTCAGATCTCTGTAAAAAATCTTTATAAAAATGATTGAAACGTTAGTAAAGATTATATCCGTGTAAGCTGCAGTGAAAAAAAGAGCAGGAGATTTACAGAAATATCTTTTTAATCCTCCCCTCCCCGCGGGAACAAAATTATTCGAAAATATGAGTTTCTAAACTGAAAATATATTCTTTTTATTTATAATTCGAATTTGAAATTACAGATAAATTTATCCCTGGAATCGTTAAAATTCTTTATCGGAAGGCAGCAAGTCGAGCTCAAAATAAGAACTGTTAAACTCTGGCTCAAATACAATTTAATAAACAAGAACGAGATATTTAGTCTACTTTTCCCTTAAACTGTGTTTTCCTGTCTGGAAAGTGTGTATATAAAGTGTTTTGTAAAATGTTCGAAAAACGAATACCTATTGACGTAATGTTAAAGAGATTAAATGAATGTTTGATATATAAAATTTCAAGATTTATTTAAAGCCTATATTCATTGTCACGTTGAAATAATAAGATGGAAAATAGGATTGCGAAAAAAAAAGAAATAAAGAAGAAATATTAGTAAGACTATTTTAAAAATCTCTTATCTTTTTTACAAAAGTTAAATTTGTAGACTTACTATTAAACTTCTCAAAAACGAAATTTTTCTTCTGTGAATTATTTTAAGAAATTCTTAACGGAAAATTTTTCTGCTGCAGTTAATAAATAAAAAATATATATTTAATTTAATTTAATTTTTTTAAAACCTAGAAATTAAATATCATAGAATTGCATAATTTTATATGAAAGCGGTTGTTATAATGATTTAAAATTACTGCATTTTATATAGAAACATTATTTTTGGAACAATTTTATTTACAGAGAGAGTAAGCCAGCGTTCTTTTTTTAATGTATTAGAAACCTTTTAATTATTATGACTCAAATATGAGAAAAATACCATATCTGAAAGTCAATAAAAAATGGCTCACAATCCGCATGGAATTCACGTTTTATCATAAGATTTTATATACCTACATCAAAGTAATTTATTATATAAATGAGTCGAATAATTTAATATTTCATAAGAAGTAACATTTTTGTGCAGGAAAAAATAGAATTTAATAATAATTATATGATATTCGCTTTTAAACCAATAGTCTTAAAATAAATTTTATTATAAATAGTTGTAGTTATATTTTCTGAATAATACATAAATATGATACGGTTTTCAAAAAAAATATTCTGCTCACGTTCTAGCTGCATCTCAAATTAACACCATAATAATACATTTTTAATGCGACTGGATTTAATATTTTAATATAAATTAAATAATAAATTTTTAATTTTTAATATCAGATATAAATCATGTAATTTCAAAAATGAATTATGCAATTAAAAAGTTAAGTATAAATCTATATTGATATAAGAGGAGAATAAAATAAAATAATTATTTGATTTTATTCTAAAAATTAATTTAAAACAGGTTTAAATGCTAATAAAATCAGTGACTGTTTCTAAACTTTAATTAGTGTCAACTAAAGCTCTAAAACATTTGAATCTATTTAATGAATATCGTTCGAAAATCTCAAGATCATATGTCCTGTTATTGTTACTATAATGAGATTTTCACATTTCTATTGTATTTCAAATTTTATATATAAACTTTCGGCATAATACATTTTCTATACGCTGTGTGAATTCCACGGCACTTTATCATAAAACAAATTGCTTGAAATTCTAGATATGTTCAAGAGTGGAAATTATTTTCAATTTAATTATCTCCATATCTACTTCTATCTTCTAAAATTCTAACCGCCGATAAATAAATTTTTCTGCCTCACAGTTTGCAGAATTCTAGGTGTTCCATGGAATAAACCATTAACTCAGAATTTTGGAATTTACCGAGAGGAAATTATTGGATACAATTTCTCAATGTTTCATGGCAAAACTATTTCTCTTCGAATTCTGAAAATTCTATAAGCTGAACTGAAAACTGGAATGAAGTATTTATATTTAATTTTAATAATATGATTGTTAATTATTGCCTTTTTAAATTTTGATTGCATTTGAAAAGAAGATCGAAACTGAGTCAGAGAATATGATTTTAATAACAGCAAAAAATATAGTAACATATTTTACTCTCTTATATTAATTTTTAAAGAATACTTTTAACAGTATTACTTATTGATCTTAGCCTATGAATTAAAGACTCATGATAAAGAAGATTATATTCTTCTTCTTGATGATTCTTCATAACATCATCTGATTTATCTGCAATGTACAAGTGGTAAATAATCTTCTTAGGAGATTTTCACGAGAAACTGGACCATGTTTGTGTTTCACTCAAAAATAAGTCTTGTTAACTTGTCAAGAATAAGTTTTGTTTGCGTTTAACTCAAGAATAAGTCTTGTTAACTTGTCAAGAATAAGTTGTGTTTGTGTTAAACTTAATAATAAGTCTTGTTCAAGAATAAGTCATTTTATACGATAATTGATCGATTATCGTATAATTCAATGCTATACTGTTGTTTTTTGTTTCTTTTGGTTCAATATCATCGAGCAGATTGCTTGTAAGAAAATATATCTTTAAATGCGTGGATCACTCATAATGTTTTAAATCAATATTTTATTTAAATATTTAAAATACTCTGTTGTAAGATTCAAAAAGCTCTTCAAAGGGGAAAATATTAAAGTATTCTCCTCTTCACTTGCCTTGCCTTTGGTTACGAAAATTCTCTCAAGAAAGTCGCGAATATACAGATAAGATGTAAATTTTATTGTCTATAAAACGTGAAATTCAGACAGCATAAATACAAATGCACAGTGAATTAACTCTATTCTCAGCTATCTTTCCCCACGCCGCTCCTTATATAGTGTCCCTCTAAAATGGGCGGGGCAAGTGCAGATACTACGAAAACGTTCTAGGCAAGTGAAATTTCTCTTGACGTTCGTTAGGAACAAATCATTATTTCACAGCTTCAACTGCACATTTTAGAATGTAATAAAAACCGTTAGAAACCTCATTGTATCACCAACACACCTACATCTCCAAATTAGTCAAATGTGGTGGTCTTTTGTTAAAAATCCCCTTTGAAAAGTTTTTCTCGCTGATTCTATTACAAATAATTTTTATTCAATTAAACTATTTACAAAATTTTCATCTAATTATACAAAATTCCTAACACTTCCTTTCGGTTTTCTATATAGCACATTACATGTGGACTTTTTTTTTTATCGCGGACATTCATGACAAATTTACTAAACATTTACCTGAATGTGATTCACACTCTTGCGACAGACTGCAAAAAATATAAAAGTTACCTTATCAAAATCGTCCTCTCATAAATGTATTATGAGGTAGGAAGGTTGTAGTAAACCCTTCAAAGTTACAAGTCCACAAGGAAGAGCCCCTTCTTCCCATGCAACATTCGTGATTTATGATTCAATATTTGCCAAGTTATCGTGTTTTCAGGCACATATATAGGCAGATCGACTTCTTTGTTCACGCAATTGTGTTTGTAGGCACATGAACAGGCAGGTAGATTTCTCTTTCAAGGGTTTCAACCAAAACTTAATGAAAATCTGTTGGTTTTATCGTGTTCTTAGACACATGAACAAGCAAGCAGATTTCTCTTTCACAGATTTCAGTGAAAATTGAACGAAACTCTGTAGATTTTATCATGTTTGTGGGCACATGAACATACAGGCAGATTTCTGTTACACGGATTTCAGCCAAATATTAAGGAAAATTGATTAGTGTTATCGTATTGGTTGACGGATTTGTCTTTCACAGGTTTCTAATATAATTTAAGGAAAATCTGTTGGTGTTATCGTGTTTGCATTGAACATGTAAACAGATTTCTCCTTCACCGATTTCATCCAAAATCTGTTAGCATAATTGTATTTGTAGGCACATGAACAGGCAGGTAGCTTTCTTTCATGTTCTTTCGCAAATTTCAACCAACCTTTAATGAAGCTATATTAGCGTCATCGTGTTTGTAGGCCCATGAACAGGCAGACAGATTTTCCCCCAATAGATTTCAGTGATAATTAATGAAAATCTGTTGATCTTATCATGTTTGTAGGATTGTTTGTGTAATTAAAATCTATTGGTGTTAATATGGCATTCTCCCTTCTTCTTGAATATCCTCATTTTAAAATGTCATGGATCAAGGCACATGTAGGCTATGACGGGAATGAAACGGCGGACAAGCTAGCCAAAACAGCGGCTAGTGCGAATGAATATCGGAATTTAATGAAACTTCCAAGATCTCATCTGAAGAACATCCTCCAAACCTATATGATGACAAGATGGCAAAAGGAATGGGAAGATGGCGAAACAGGCCGTTCCACATATAATATTATACCAAAAATTTCTCTCTACGCTGCCAACTGGAACAGAGCGAATGTCCTTTTCTTCACTGGACACGGCCCATTCCCTACTTACCTATACAGATTCCATCTAGCCAACTCTCCTTGCTGTAGCTGTGGGGAAATAGGATCTCCAATTCACTATGCCGCAGAATGCCTACTCACTCTCTCACGGCACATGAGAAAGCCAGAAACAAGTCTCGAAGAAGAATGGTACAGGAGAGTTGCATCAAATACCCTTTCACGCGGCAAAATCCACTCCATAGTAAACCATATTCATAAATACCAAGACCTTTTCAAGACCTACAATAATTGAGACAAGAATTCCCCTTGTGATAATCAACCAAAATTATAACTTAATAAGTCCTTCAAAAGTGCAGATCCCCCCCTTTTCTTTTCTTTTTTTCTTTTTTTTTCTCCCATCTTGTGCTCATCCAACTGGTTAGATAACTTAGCGTTATTTTGTTATCATTTGAACGATTTGAATCATCCATCTCAGAATTTTTATTAGTTAAATTTTTAAAGAAATATTCTATTCTGTTTTTTCTTTATAGTTTCTCAAAAATAAAAGTTTATTAATAACAATAAAAAAAATTTGCATCTTCACTATACACTATCACAGTATAAATCCCTTTGTTGAACATTTTGTTGTTAATATTCATTAATTAAATTTTCAATAAATATTCCATTCTTTTTTCCTTTATAGTTTCTCAAAAATAATAGTCTATTAATAAAAAAATGTTTTGCATTTTCATTATAGGTTATTACAATATAAATCCCTTTGTTGAACCATTTGTTGTTTACTTCAGCTTATATTTATTAGTTACATTTTCAAAGAAATATCCCATTCTTTTTTTTCCTTTATAGTTTCTCAAAAATAATAGTTTATCAATAAAAAAATTTGCATTTCCATTATAGATTATTACATTATAAATCCCTTTGTTGAATATTTTGTTGTTTACTTCTTTTTATATATAAATAGAGATTTATTTGTAAACAAACCTTTCCTTGCAAAAAATATGGACTCTTCTTTCCATAAAACTGAAAGTTGGCTAACGTCCATCCTCTAAATATTTCAATTACTTTCTTAAAAGTGAAAAGATACCGAACTCTTCTGTGAAAAATGGATCTAAGCTAAAAAAATGTATAAAAAAGAAAAATAAAAAAAAACATGTTTTTGTTTTCTAACTTTTAGAGTATCTTATATCGAGGAGTTGCCTAGAACGTTTCAAGAGAATTATTTCCGAAAAACATTTTATTCTACTGCCGGGTTACTTTTGTTACAGTTTCTAAAATTCCTGAATATTCTCATGCTTTTAAAAGTCTATAGGGCAGAAAGGGTTTAATCAATGTCGAATTCTTTGTCCTACAATTTAAAAGTTGGCTTGCTTTCCGATATACTTAATTTATGGGGAAAAATGATACAATAGCCCTTTTTCAGGATTTTTTTTGACATTTTTTTTTCTTATTATTATTTTTCATTTTTTCTTCCCCCAACAATCCTAACTTATGGAAGCGAATCGAAATGGATCAAAAGAGTACAAGTTTTCTCCATTAGCTTAATAAGGTCTAAAATTTGAGGTGGTATATTTATCAAAGTCAAACTTTTCCAATAAATATCTTCTAAAATTATAAACATAATGAAATAATGCATTATTTTTTTTATACCTTGCAGATTCTAGATAACTGGCTGTTTCAAATGCTTTTATTACTTAATCTGTTAAAAAGCCTTTTCTGAATACTCCATATTGCTTTATAAAGCTAAATCTAAATATAATCCAATAATTAATATCCGTGGTAATAAATTTTATTATATGCTTTCAATCGATTATGCTCACCATTTATTTAAAATGTATGCATCTCATAATAAATATTCATGATAATGAATTTTATTATATGGTAATAAGAGACGAACTGGTATTGCTTTATTCAGTTAAATGTATATATGGGCCTGTATTTAATATTCGGGATAATGAATTTCGTTATATGCTATCAGTAGCATACATGCCCCATTTTTTAAAATGGATACATCAAATAAAGAACATTCAGGATAATGAATTTTATTATATGCTATCAATAGCATACATATACCATCTATTTAAAATGAATTTATCTCATAATCAGTAATCGTGTTAATGAATTTTATTATATGCTATCTATAGAAGACATATTGGTATTGTTTTATTAAGGTAAATCTGTATATAGACCAATATTTAATATCTGTGACAATGAATTATATTATATGCTATCTATAGAAGACACATTGGTATTGTTTTACTAAATTAAATTTGTATGTAGACCAACATTTAATAATCGTGATAATCAGTTTTAATGTATGCTATTAATAGCATTCATGCACTATTTTTTTAAAATAGATGCTTTTATAATGAATATTCATAATAATGAATTTTATTATGTGTAGCGATAGCAGACGTACTCCATGCATTTTAAATGGATGTATCTAATAAATTATTTTATTATTCAATATTTTAATTTCTATTCTCATAAGTTTGCATTATAATTTTGGTGTAAAAATTCGTAAAACTGTTTAAATAAAATATAAAATTGAAATGTAAATTTTAGAATCCTAATATGTTACTTTTCATAACATTTGCTTCCTAAAAAACATTGTAAAGTTGCTATTTTTTTTTTCTTGAAAGATGTTACATTAACTTGCAATGTCCGTATAATTCGAAAATTGTATTTTAATATAATAATAAGGAAACTGATTTTTGGTAAATTATTTAAATTTCTCTATGATGTTTTATGAATCACTTTTTAGATGCTATTAGCTTTCAATAAATGTATCGAAATGTTACGATAAGATACTTAATTTGTTAACCATAACTTGCTGTCAGTTTCATTATAGCAGAAATAAACCAAGTCACTTTAATATTTTGACTAAAAGCTCTATAAACTAAAAACTTTTTGGAAGGAAATATAAATGATAATACTTAGAAATTTGATTTATGAAAGCAAATGCTTATAGTATTTAGTTGTTGTTGTTATTTGGCATAAGTCAATTTTTCTATTAGTTACAGTAAATATAATAGGAAAGAAATATTTTCCTCTAAAATTAATTTTACTTTAATTAGAAAATGCGGAATATTCAAAAACAACATGTTTTTATTCATAATCAAAAAAGGTTAAATTAATGTAATTAATTAAATTTTAATCAATTCAAATACCAAAATCAGCAGCTGCAAGTAATTTTGTATACATTCATTATCAGCTGCGATTTGTTTTTGTGTACATTTTTGTATCAGCTGCAATTAATTATTCAAAATTCCTCTGCATATAGCCATGAATAAATAACAGCAATTTCACTAAAAACGTATATATAATATTGATTCAAAACAAACAATATTTTTCCCGATAAATTTTCTAATCTTTTTCTACTTTGTAACAAAAATCTTATCTAATAATTCCGGCAAAGATCATTAAATATTACATTGCAGGCTATGCATATCATTCTATGGCTCCAATAAAAGAACCTTTATAATAAACGCCAGACAACATAAAAACTTCGCCATCTGCTCGCTCTCATGCGATAGATCGATGTTGTGAGTGGTAGACATGATTCCGCCATTTGGCGATAGGCATTCGATTTTTGGGGAATTTCTCCCCTGTCTTCTTTGAGAGGGAAATCAGATCCAATCGAGAATATGAGGCATACGTAACCAGATATTTCTGCTTTCACTTTGAATGCCTTTTTCGCGAAAGAACGCTGTCAGTCCGGGAAAGTCAGCACCTTTTTTCCCCATACTCCCTTCCCCCTACCGAAAAAAAGGTGCTGGAATTTTATTAGAAATACTTGATATTTAAGCCTTCTTTTAAAAATATTAAACCTGTCTAGGGATGATATTAAATGAAAGCACGTAGAACATTAGATTTTGATTTAAAAATGTTTGATTGATCTTAGAAAATGCGAGTTGATGGATTAAAATGCAGAAGGAATTAAAAGAATGCTTAGATCATTTAGCTTTTTTATGCGTTATTATCCACGCATATACGTATATGTGAGAGATGAGCTTAAACTTTTTTAATAAGGATTTTATCATTAATCTTGGTAAAGATTAATGATAAACATAGAGAACATATCTCCCGTAATTTTGAAAAGAAATATTTGGTTAATGAAATTATAAATTAAAAAATTTCTTTATGATTTTAAGATTTTGTTTAAATATCTTTATTCTTCTTCTAGAACATAAGGTTTATTAAACCGAAAACATTACAATAAGTTTTAAAAAATTGAAAACTCAAATAAATTAGAGAGCGAAAAGGCAAAAAGAATAGGAATTTTGTTTTATTAATGTAATGTTCTAAAATTCAATTTTTTTTAATATTTTGTAAACATTTTATAATCTGCGTTTGGAGTCAAATCAAATCCAGGTAATGGGATATGAAATTATTTTCCAATAATTTACAAATCGAATGTGAAGTGATATATAATGTTTCTGTGCATAAACATGCGCAGCTCTATTTTTATTGCCATGCGAAATGACATTGCAGTGTCGATTTAACGTCATACTACGGTTATATTATTAATAAAACAACTGTTTCTTAGAATTTAATGCATTTATTGTCACGTCAGAACATGATGTTTTATTTTGGGATGAGGTTTTCGGCGTCAATAAAAATCCGTAGTCCAAAAATGAAAATTTTATCATCTGCGTGGGCATTTAAAAAATGCCCTTTTAATACCGCGTTGCCATTGCATTTACAAAAGCTCAGATTTAAAAAAATTAGTTCATGACAACAGCAAATAAAACCTAGAAAAATGTCATTCTGAGAGCGTGATTATATGAAATGAAATAAATAATAAGGAATGTTATTTTTTTAACAATAAATGCGATACAAAGTTTTTTTTATCTTTTACAATACTAAAATTACTAATTCAATGAAACAACTCAAATGAATAAAAATATAATTTAAATTCCACGGGCACATGGCACTTGGCCGTTCAATAAATTATGATCTGACGTGATACATTGGAATATGTATGGCAGTTTTCATTTTATTCTTTTTATATAGTTTTTTGATAAAAAGTTCTTCAAAGATAACAGAATATTCAATATGAAAGCGATATTGAATTATTTTTCTTATAATCATGAATATTATTAACTGAAGAAAAAAGTGTGTTGAGATCGATTATCTTTGAATATTATGGAAGCCATATTTCCTCACTATAATTTGATAGTAAGGAAAAATATGATTTAATAGGAAGTAAATAAATTTGGATAGTAATATTATAGCTCATGGGTTTTTTAAGATGCCCGTTTATGTTGGAGAATTCAATGACATCTCGAAATGAAGATTCCAATATGAGATGACTTTTAAATTTTATCAATAACAATCAAGAATCTTAGAGAACAGACATTCCTGTAGAAATTAATTTTAAAGAATTAATTATTTTGTAATAGAGGTGCGAAACGCATGTTTACTTCATTATATTGGGATAGAGCTTCAGTTTTCTTTTAAAATATCTCATGAGAGCTGCTGAATATGCTCTATTTATTCGAATTCTAATCTAAACGGCATTGTGATTGCTACGTGTTAAAAAGTACTTCATTCATTCTATTTGTCGCGTAGGTTACTTTTTTTCTTTTTTAAAAACTCTAAACTTTATTTTTATTTTATTTTTTTTAATTCTAAAAAATATTTTTTCTATCAGAAAGCAAATATATTTTGATCAGACATTTTTAAGAAATCTCTATGAGAATGTGAATTTGTTTTGAAATGCCAAAAAAATGAATTCTTTAATTAATCAAACTTTAAATTTTTATTTACCATTTTTGATCATTGGTGGAATTCTTTTCATAGAAAACTATTTATCATTTGATGGAATTTTAATTTTTGGAAGCATCCCCTTGTTGCAATTTTTCTTTAAACTCTGTTTCTTAACATACGACCTCTTATAGCGTCCAGTTCGTGAGTTTACTTGAATTCATTTATTATTTAATAATTTCTTTTCCTAACATGCATTAAAAAGTTATTGGAATATCAGCTTAGAAATTTTAATTTTTTCAGTGTTTTTTATAGGTTTAAGGAAAAGTTTAATAGAAAAAATTTGTTAATATAAATATATAAATCAACAAGTGCAATCGTAAATATAAATTCTCCAGAACCTCTCCAGAATTTGAAAAAAAATTATAAAAGAAATAGGATTAGCACAACAATTAATCTTTCTGGTTGAATTTTCTCTAAAATACCAGCTTCTAAAGAATATATGATTTTTTCCCTTCCTTTACCAAAATGGCAAAAGAACGCTGAAAACAAACCACAACTATTAAACTAGTCATGAGAATAAGATACAGTGAAAAAAACGAAAAAAAAATATAAATTAAATTAAAGTGAGAACTTGACAAGGCATGGCAGAAGCAACAGAGCTATAATTTTCGTGAAAAATGACTTTATCTACAACCGCAACTGTGTCTCCAGTTGGCAGACGATTCTTTCGAATCTTCATTTTTTCCCCTATGATCATTAGCTGACGAAAATGAGACCCTTGGGGTTCTAAAGAAAAGAATTGGGTAGTATTAAAGACACGATCCGACTGCTGTTGCTATACTTAAGGTTTAAGCATATCTTCGAAAGAAGAAAAAACTTAGCTCAATAACAGGAGCACTTCAGTCGACTGACTGCTTAACGACTTATTGCCATCCTAGAATAAAAAACTTTACTTTTTTTTTATCTTTTGCAGCGCGATTTTTCACCACAAATGACTTAACGAAAATTTTGCAGAAGTGATGGCCCATGAAAAAGGTGCTTATAGTTTCATGTTAACAAACACTTTCTTATTTACGAAAATTGTATGAAAGAAAAAGATTTTATAAAAAAAAGTTTTTTTTTAAAAGTATTATTGTTTCTTTCCGGTCTTTAAGCAAATATTTATCAAACAGATATATTACAAAAGTCGGTGGTAAAAAAACACTTTAAGTGTATTGCTAGTGATGCTGTTAGATATGCAAAATTTCACACGGTAAATACAATTTTTTTTAAAAAAAAAATCATTTTTTACATTTTTCTTTAAGTTTTATTCTTCTGAAATAAAATACATGTTTTAAACTTCACTTTCCTCATTATGGAAATTCTAACGATTTTTTTTTCGCTCGTTAGTCAGTGATCATGAATTGTTTCTGTGGAAGAAAGAATCTTTTCTAACTATGCTTGCTTCTTCTTTATGTTTATAAATTTACTACGCAATTTCTAAGGAATTTAATCCATTTTACAAGGAAGAAATTCTAAAAGGTGCTTTGTAAAAATTTTGAGTATTAGGAGATGTTAACATTGTGTAAGTAAGTTGCAGCTGGATTATCAGTTTTACAAGCAGGGGGCAAGTTAATCAAGCAGAATTATAGAGTTTTGTTGTACTTATCTGCTGTTCAGTTTTGTTTCTTTTTGATAAATGTTCATTATAGTTTAAGCTAGGTAATTCCATTAAAAAGTCAATTTTTTAAAAATTAATTTTATTTTTTACCAGCGGGTGACCGAGCTCCGCCCGGAGAAAACAGGTATCGAAGCTAACTCGTTGAAATGTCGGAAATGTGGGGCGATTTTCGACTTGGCAACCATTCCTCGTATTATAGTATAAGATAAAATTAAAACTTAAGCTCCAAGCATGCGTTACGAGTAAAAGGGAAAAAATTATCTTATTAATATGTTGCCATTAGATTGACAAAAACTCAAATTAAAAAAATAAATTATTATTGCGCATTAAACATATAAAAATGCAATTTTCATCACGTGTCTGCATGAAATGAAAAAAAAATATATGAATAATGATATAGATGGCATATTGGCTATAGATGGCAGCACGTTACCACTTGAAAATTTAAGTAGCAATTATGGCGAACTAATAAAGTTTAAAAATATCCTATCTGTAACTCCGAACTGCTCAACCGTAGCGCTTCAAAACCGGCGCCAATCGATTCCTCTTGGCCAAAAACCCCAGACCCCCAAGTTTACCGGAGTTTATTAATTCTGGGGCGATTTTCGACTTGACAACCATTCCTCGTATTATAGTATAAGATATTATATTATTCTAATGCTTTATTAATAGGTTTATTCCTAAATCTTATGGAATTTTATAACCAGATATTTTTTGTAAAGTTGCTCTGATTTTCATATTTGCATTTATATGTCTTAATGCTATTTTACATCGTTATGCATTTTTGAGATGTGTAGCGGATTGTGCTAGGCCCGAACTCCCAAACTTATGGTAGCCGAGTAACATACCAATCAAGCAAAAGGGACCATTCAGCTCGAAGGAAGCTATCAGCCTTATATAGCAATCACCCCACATTCTTTTCTTAAATTTAAATATTTAAATGAATTTTATTAAATTTTAATAAATTAAAATCAAATACACATTCTTTATTCAAATTTAATATAATAATTTCTTGATATGTTCTGCACTTCCTGAACGAAAAAATATATAATCGATTCATTTAAAAATAGTTTATATTTGTTTTGAGGCTTCACAGTGTGAAAAATTTGAAAATTTCTTTTATCAATCTAACTTAAAAATTTAAAAAAATGTATAGATATGCTGCTTATTTTTTAATTCAGGAAACAGATAATATTTTTCTTAAGCTACCTGTTAAAGTTTAAGTAAATCATTTTATAAACCTCCAAACTATAGAATTTTGGCTTTATACTTCTTCTTATGCAAAAAAGATGCTTTATTTCAGTTTCTGAAAGCCTTTTGCCTCCTATCTGGTGTAGTTTGGTTTCATATGTGTTTAACATTTTTTTTTGGTATTAAACTTGAAAATAAAACTATTTTCAAGCGTTTTTGAAAAAATAATCATTCCGAATATACTAATATACCTTATCTAATTCAACACATTTATAGATAAGTTATAATTAGGAAAATAATTGTATACCTTTTCTCTGGACATTTCTCTATTAGTTTTTAGAATATTCAGAATTAAAGCAAGAGAATACTTAACAATACTATCCTTGAATTTTAAATCAACAGAAGATATACTTTGTCTCTAAATGCATGTATTCATGGAAGTCTTCGTTAAATCAAAACGCATTTTATAAACATCACTATTATTCAGAGAAAAAAACAACAAATGAAAACCGTCATCATCGATCTGCCCATTGCGTGAATCCTTGACTGAACATTTTAATAAACAGAATCTACTGAATACATTTATATTGTGTTTACCATTTTCTGCATTTCAGAAATGTAGTTATTCCAAACAATATCCCAGTGCCGAGCAATGCTGATTTCGCGAGTAATGATATGTATGAACGCAAAGTTTCGTGTCATTCATACATATGGTAATACAATTTATATTTGTATGAATAGGATTAGTTAAAGGAGAGACATTCAAAATCCATTGCATATATACTAACATTTACTATCTGCAAGAATGCGTTTGTAGCGACTATCTGCTAGCAGTTAGTGGGCTCCAAACAATAAGAACTTAATCTGACTAAACAATGGAGACCACATACGACTGGAGACACCAGGGGATGAAACTATGTATTAGATTTAACTCGGCGCCTCTATTAATGTAAATCAAACGGAGAGATTTATATGCAGTAATTAATTTTAACCAGACTGCCGATATTTGTCTCCGCATTACATGACTGTGATCTCCGGAGATGAGAAATATGTAACGTATGACGTGAAAATGCCGTAAAATTGCGCTCGGACACATTCGAGAGGTAATTATATGACGTTATTCGAGCTCATTAGCCATCTCTTATGCTCTTCTTTATTGGTTAGTGATTTGAGAAAATTATTATAAATTTCAAGGTGATTTATATTTGCTTGACTAATGAATGCATTTCAAGAATCATAAGTGGCTACGGCATCTTATAAAGCATAATTATATCTTAAGATTTTAATATGTTAGTAATTTTTTGGAGTGACACTGTAAAATATATTAGAGTTGAATTTAGTTATTTTTCATGTTTATCCTTGTAACAATATAAAAGCTATTTGGGGGAAGATGTAATTTTTTTCAATAATAGAATTACTATTTTATTGACTTTTGGAATTTTTCCGTGAGATATAAAATTCTGTAGAATAATAGGACAGCAATTCATAGTTAAATATATGACGACAATATAGCAACTTATAGTTAAATATATTGCGCAATTTATAATATTATAATTGTATATACGCAATTTATAGTTACATATATTGCGAACAAAAAATTCCAGGACAGTTTTCTAAAAGAAGTATTCATTTTAAAAGTGATGAAATTTTAGAAGATAATTGTTAATTTTCTTTCTCTTACTCTCGATATTTTTAGAATCTGGCGATCAGAAAATCAGATGATAATGTTGATGCATATTTATACATGACATTTTTTTTCAAATTATTCAACAAAAGTTTACTGTTAAATGAGTCTGAACAACTTGTTTAGAGCAGTCATTTCTTTTAATTCAGCCTGAATCTTAATTTTTATATTAATCTATAAATCACGGTGTAGTTCAAAAAGCTTTGGTGTAACTTTTTTTAGAGGCAGATGTATGATATAAAATTTTATTGTATAATATTTTTATTTTAATGAATTAATAATAAAATAAATGAAATGAAAAGAAATTAATTTACAGGGATTCGAGAATCTTATGTGACATAGAATTATGTATGAAACTATAAATTAATATGACATTTGAACATATGAAATAATACTGTATACTGTAAATATATGAATTGTACGAAATAATATGAAAAACTATGAACTTCATGCCCCAATGTTCCATGCAAAAATTGCAATCAAAATGAATTTTCATCTTTACTAATAATTAATTTCAAAAATTTTGAAACTAATTTAAATAAATAAAATTGTTTCATTTTTATATAAAATCCTGGTCTTATTTCATGCTGCCTTCTCTCTTTAAGAATAATTTACATTTTATGCTTACTTTGCATTATATGAAACATGCAAAGCAATATTTTAATCATGAAAAAATTCGAACTCAAAATTTTAACGGATTTGCACATTTCAGTCTTCTCTGAAAAATCGCTTTTGCAATTACGTCTATCTCTTAAAAAGATATTCAAAATACTTTTAACTAGTCAAAATAAATTTTGTAAAGATACTTAAAACTGTGTTTATTTATATTTCTCTCATTTGTATAAGATACATTCAAAAGAAGATAAGCAATTCGATTGTCTAAGTATGGTTAAGAAAATACCTACCAAGCGAAAACTGATAATTAAATAAAATTTGTTAGTATATACAATTAACATATACGAAGTAAGTTCGCATTAAATTTAGAACCAAATATTATAACTGTCTGTCCGTCTGTCGTTCTATGTATTCATAAGCATGTAAGTCTTAGTACTTAAAACTATTTTTTTTTTGATTATAAGTAATCTGATTACAGTTATACTTCTGTATAGAATATTGATTTTAATCGATCAGAAGAAAGCATTTAAAATGCTCATTTATTGCTATTAATATTGTTTCTAAATGTACTTTCACAAGCTTGTAAGTACAATAATTGAAACACACAATGAATTTAGTATGTGACTGCATTTGTGGTCAGAATGTTTTAAATTGGTTAGGAAAAAGGATCTAAATTAGGCATTCAGTGCTTTTTTACTTATGCATTAATAGTCAGACGTCAAAGATCGCACTCCTCTATGCTCTTTTATAATTATTGTGCGCTAATGCTATACGGATAACAATAAAAAAAATGCCTTTTTAGAGATTATGTGAGAATGTTTCGAGGAATAGAACATTCTAGTTAGTTTTATCAATAGCTAAAATTACTTCTATCTGAGTATTATTTTTATAAAGCTTGGTTTCATTTAATTTTAAATCATTGATATTTGCTCTTTTAAATCTAAGCAATACAATGATTCCAGTTACCATGAATTTGCCGTTTGTCAATTAATTGTGGATTATTTAATTTCGATGAGAATTTTATTCGTATATTATTCATGTATTCTCCACAAAGTATAGTTTACTAGCAGATATATATTCAATTATTAAGTTCAAAAAGTTAGAAAAAAATTAAATTATTAATTTCAAAAGTTAAGTATTACCCTATAATTTTTCTTCTTGTATGCTGGGTGTTTATTAAGACAGAAATATGGGAGATGATTGTTTTGTCGGGAAAAAATATCATACGATGAACTTCCATTTAAATATTTTTTTGCGCATTAGTTTTTTTATTTTTTTCACGTGTTCTTTTAACACAGTTTTATAATTAATTATTTCATTTTTAACATCTTCAATTCATTTTTAGGATAGCAAATTTATGATGCACAACAATTTAATCAAAATTGTAGTTTTGACTCTCTCTATAGTTTTTCTTATAAAATTAAAAATTTAATTAAAAAAATTTCCAAAAATTTTAAAGTTTATATTTGTTTTTTTTTTGGTTAGTATAAAAACTTAATTGTAAAATGTGTGCTGAAAAAACTGTTAAAACTGCCTTTTATTCAAATTTACATGAGAAACTATATCCACAAAATGAAATAAAATTTCCCAAAATTTTTGTTCTTTGACTTCAACTCCTTTTTTCTTTTATATAAGTTGGAATTGAATAACAGCTGTATAATATAAACTGAACATAATTTCCAAAACATAAACATTATTCAAATTTATTTGTAAAGATACAACTATACTCACTAAAAATTTAATATAAAATACTGTATATTATTATCCAGATGTTGACTTGATAATATTCAAAAAATATATTCGACACAGTATTTTTCTGATTTCAGCAACTGAAAAGAAAGATGCTGGAAGAAAAATACAAATATTATGAATCAGTCACATCATAATTTTACATTTTTATGATTCTATGCCCTTATTCTCTTATCGTAATCCAACAGAATTCTGAATAAATATTTATCTTCCGTCAAATAACACGAAATGTCTCAGTCATTGGCTATAAATGTTTGATCCAAGCTCTGCTGGGGATTCAAAACTACTCTGCAAAGCTGGTCTATGCAAACAAGTGCTTATTTTTACAGTCTCTCTGTTTTCAAAGGAGATTGCTTGCATTATCTTTTTCGATGTCAACGTGGAGCAAAATTTATCTTAGTCTTCTGTATTCTGTTTTATATCTATATTACATAGAATTGTTTTACTTATGCTTATATCAATAATTTTATGGTTTGTTTCATGTTCAGAGAATTCGTAGAATTTTGTCTTTATATAATTAAAAGCATATTTGTGCATTGTTTGTTCATTGATGAAAATTGTAAAATTTCTTTGAAAGATAAATATTCTATTTCGTTGTATTATGAAAGCATTTGTTTTAATTTCAATGCTGCCATTAGGCTTGTCTTCGATATGTAAATGAAATCAGAGGAAAAGTAATTAAACAAATTTAATTTACGAAAGTATAATAAATTCTTAGCTTTATAATTAAATTCTTCTCCTTTTATAAATCAGAAATTTTATTTACTTTTCTGAATACGAATAAGATTTTATAACATACGATTCATCTTTTAGATAAAATATTTTATATATTTCTGTAATTTTAATATCAGATATTTTTAATTTTAAATACCAATATTTGTATATATAAATTTAGACATATATAATATGTAACCTTTATATGATAATAAATTTTTAATAACAATAAAAATAAAAGCAGACAGACAAAAAAGTTATATATAGAGCTTGAATTAACTCAAGAGAAATTTGTAAAACAAAATGTCTAAAAATTACAGAATATTTGAAAAATTATTGCATATATATTAATAAGTTAAAGTGTTTGGAAATATTTAAGACATTATTTCTTATTCCTAATTTTTTAAATTAATTAGGTAGGAGTAAATAGTTTTTATTGAACTATTTACGCATTACTTCACTAATTTATATAGAAAAGCAAGTACTTAGATTCTTACAATTTATATAATCTCATTCTAAAGTAATTAAAAATATGATTCTTTAATTACGATTAAAAATTTAGTTTAAAATATTTGAAATTCAAAAATTGTTGAATGGAATAAGATAAGATTTTAATTTCCAAATGCAATTATAATTAGAAGCCAAAGGTAATTAAAATTTTAAAATTTATTTGCTTACGACGACTTGTTTTATTTATATTAAATGCATAAAAATAAAACAAAATTCATCTTTTCTATTAATTGAATACATTCTTTTACCCTTTTCATTTTTATTAAAATCGATGGTATTGCATCCTCATATTCCAATTTTAAAATTTTAATTTAAAAATTAATTTCATTCGATATTTTAATTGAAATGAAGCTTTTTTAAAAAATCTTGTTGAATATTAATTTTTTTTTTCAAATTTCTAAAAACTCTTATGTTATCCAATAATTATTTAGATTCTATTTCTTTAAATTTATAGAAATTTGCTATGTATGGCTGAGTACATAGAGTTAAAGGTATATCTAATATCCCTTTAAATAATAGATTTTTTCTGAATTGTAGTACATAAAATGAGAAAAATATAACCATTATTTATGGTTTATGTGCATATCATGATAATGGAATGCCTCTTGTATGCACCTAAAAATAATCATATCCAAAAATAGTCTATACTCTAAACAGGAAAAAAATTGCAATACATAAATTGAAAAAGTGCGAGGTGAAAAAGTCATTAGAGAGTTATTTGTCTTGGTAGATAAAAATATAAATATACTCCAAAATATTAAAGAAATTCTTTTGATACTTCCGCACAATAAGTAGACGGGTAAGTTGAGACAAAAATAAATAACTTTAACAAATCTTTTTTTCCATTAATAGAAAACAATACACACTTTATTCAATGTAATTATAAAAAAGCATAATTCATTTGCTAGTTATTAGGCCTTATTATTTCCTTTGTTTAAATTCCTAATTTAATTTAAATATCCTTTCTAGGAATGTAGTATTCCATCTTCTAACGGCTGTAAGCAAAATATAATTTCAAAATTATACTAAAAAATATCAAATACAAAAATGACAATTTCTTCTTCTTTCTCTTGAAATTTTATTCTTTCTTACATTCTATTTGTCATATTTAAAAAAAATCTTATTTATATTCAGAAGGTAGCATGTTTTTTCCATCTATATCCAAAGATAACAGTTGAAATAACGACTTTTTAACCAACCCGAAACTTCATGTCAAAAATTAAATGTAAAAAATTAAAATAATCTTTCCCCACCAATTCCCTCTGAGAATCCAAACATATCAGATAAGCTTTCCGCATCAGTGGAATGCAAATGAGGTCCCAAAATTTATTTTAAGGGAAAAAAATGACGGAAAATGAAATTTAACAAAAAAAAAAGAACCTAAATTTAACGACTTATTCCACCAGCAATTTTAAAGCTTACGACCCGAAACTTAAAGCAGTGCTTGTGATAGCTTGTACGTGCAGGGAGCTTCGGATTTTTTATCTCATGAAACCTCCCCTCCATAATATGCGTAATGTGGTCATTTATAGCTTTCGTAATTAATATCGATGTTTGAAAGGTGAAATGAGCCTATCGATTACTGTTATAGCTATTCGCCGCCCCATGGGATTCTAAATGGGAGTTCTTGCCCCACGGGAAACTATGCGTTCGTTAAGGCGCATCATTGTGCATGTATATGTGGCTATAGGCACAAATTGGCGACTGTCATTTCGATGCAGCTATACCATTTCAAATGACTTTGGCGAACAGTTCTTAATGGTGTTAGGATGCCAAGTTTCCAAGTACATTATAGGTAGCCTTTAATATTGGATCATTACTTATTTTTTCATATCAGGTTACAGCGAGTATGAAATGTTATGACGTTGGGGGATAGTAAGTGCAGATTTTTATGGAATTTCGTTGCATTGTTTCTTTAATATGAATGCATATCTACACAATTATTTGTTTGTTTATTTATTTTATTTTTCAACCCCTTTAAAAAAATTATCTTCTTTGAACATCGAATTGAACTATTTAGAAGTCAAACACTAGAAGGGCGTAAATTTGGAAAATCATTTAGATAAGGATTGGATTTCGATATATATTTTTTCTTTAATATTGTTATGCATCTAGGACACTGCCTCTCTATGCAATTAGTCTCTTGAAAAAATTTTACTGATATTTTAATACATTCTGAATGGATGTCATGTCGACTCCCGATATCTTGGCGACATTTGGAGACTGTTAAATAAATTTGGGAATAAAAATAAAGAAAGAAGAAGGAAAAAACTTATGGTGATACTCTTGTTACTGTTAGAAATCTGGTATTTATTCTAAATGTTGCAGTGCAGATTTTTATGGAATTCCGTTGCATTGTTTCTTTAATATGCAGTGCATGTCTACGGAATTCGCAAGCCTTATTAATCCTATTCTGCACAATGATTTGTTTGTTTGTTTATTTTATTTTTCAACCCCTTTAAAAAAATATCTTCTTTGAACATCGAATTAAACTATTTAGAGGTCAAACACTAGAAGTGCGTAAATTTGGAAAATCATTTAGATAAGGATTTCATTTCGATGTATTTCATCTTTAATATTGTTATGTATATAGGACACTGCCTCTCTATGCAATTAGTCTCTTGAAAAAATTTTAGTGATATTTTAATACTATGTCATGTCGACTCCCGATATCTTGGCGACATTTGGAGACAGTTAAATAAATTTGCCAATAAAAACAAAGAAATAAGAAGAGAAACAAAACTTATGGTGATATTCTTGTTACTACTCGAAATCTGGTATTTATTCTAACACATTCGATAAATTAACTTGGAAGCTATTGAAACAGAGATTGTTGTTTAGTCGATTACATTTTTTGTTTGAAATAATAATAATCTTTGACTGTATTCTAAGCACTTTGTATTATTGATGATGATTTACTGTTTACCTTTTAATGTTGTTTATTTTGTCCAAGTGCTATCGTATACGCTTTGTCTGTATTTTTTTACCTGCGTTTCGCTTTTCCTTGTGAAATAATGCATTGTTACCCTTTATAGAAGCTGTTGGGTTTCTCTTCATTCTCTCACGAGACAATTTCGGCATTAATATGCACTGCATATCTACTGTTAAATTAATACTATCTTATAAAACTCTTATGTTTTATTTTATTTTTTTTTTCAAAACGCATTATAATTTTCTCTTTTCTATTTTATTAAGTCAATCTCCAAAACATTAATTGACTCTATATTGATCCTTTCCCATTTATTAATTTTTGTAAAAAATCGTAATAATATCGTACGTATTCTATGACTCATCATCTGTTCTGCACTTGTGTTCTGAAATCCTTTGTCATATAAAGTTAAATAAATATAATTGCGTTCTTATTTTTTAAATACAATTCCATACCAGAAAGCAGACTCTTATAACTGGTTGAACTGAATTTCTTAATCTCAATAGTGAACTTCTATCAAGTGATCTTCGAGGAAAGAATTAACTGAAGATTGATGATTCGGGAATAGGATTTCTAAAACTTCTTAACATTGTTTAACATTTTAAAAGTTATTCAAAAAAAATTCAAAATTTTATTAAAAAATACTTTTTGGGGGGAGCGAGTTTATTTTTAAAAGCATCTCTCTAGTGAGTGAATTATCAGATTTTAAATGTAGGAGCGTTTAAGGAATGGGATCAAGAAAGATGTGAAAAAAATAATAGTCTGATAATCACAACTAAGCTTACATCAACAATATACAAGTGAGCTCCGAAGGGCGGAGGAGAGATAGCGACAGTGAAAATATGATCCTCTCTGTAGAATTGAATTAAAATTACATTTTAATTTGAAAAAAAAATGTCGTCGCTAGATGAATAAAAATATAAAAGCAAAAAAGAAGAGAGAAGAAAATGCAAAAAGTAAATAATTATATTTTGACGTTTCACAATTTTTTTTTACTTCTTCCTCATTTACATTTTTGTTAAAGCCAAATAATATAAATTAGCATATAATTAGTGAAGTAAAATCGGCTGAATTTCATACTGGAAAACATCTTTCAAATCACATATTTATTGAATTTGATGAGTTATCTATAAATTTCAGATAACCTCTCAACCATAAAGTCATTGGTGTATAATCTGGTGAAGTTGGTTAAGACGGAAACTTGGAAATATGGGGGATTGATTCTATCACCAAAATTTTACGTTTATAAATGTTGAACAAATGAACTTAAAAAACATGGCTTTTCTACTGCTCCTCTGTTTGTTATTATGACTATTTTAGCATTTTTTTAACCTCCATTTCTGATTAGTTCAATTATTTTTTGGACCTAAAATCTATTTCCAGCTCCATTTTAAGTATTTAGATAACATATCTCATTTTCTCTAAAAAATTGATCTTTCCCCCTGAAAACTTCTGAATTTTATTAATGAAAATCCAATTGGGAGAGATATGCTATTTAAAGACATTGTTTTTGAGAAGGTGCCATTTTATATCATTACTCAAAAAAATATGTTTCCTGTAGTGGTCTGTTAGATAATCCAATTTTTTATCTTACAACCGAAATAAGTCGACGTATTTTAACTCTGTATTCAAAAGTCTATAACTTTGAAAATATTTCTTGAAAGATATACAAAAAAAAATTGTGTATAAAAGTGAGTTCATGAAAACTGATAAAATAAACAATTAATTCTTTAATATATGTTTTTAAAAAGCATTCATTGTTTAGATTAAATTTTCTTCACAATAATTTTAATATACATTATTATATTCTGGTTTTTCTAAGATTGATATTTTTCTCTCCCAAATAATCACATCAAAAATCGATTAATGTTATATCGCTACACATAGATAAGATTACGATATTTTTAAATTCCTTTATATATGTTAAGTAATTAATTTTTCTTGAAATATCCATTCATAACAAATCTTTCATTTGATTGATCAGTTGCATAAACCTGGAATTATAAAAAGACATTTCAATATTGATCTCCTGTTATTTTTTTACTCTTGCTTTGTTAGAAAATATTTATTTCTCTTATTATCACTATTAAATATCGTGAATAAATCTATTTCTAACTAGGCAGCTGCATAAGATAGTTATTGAGAAGAGGCCGAGAGCTAAATGTATTAAAAACATTTTATTGTACTGTTTAACCAAAAAAATTATGAATAATTTAAACACTTTAGCAAATATAACTGGAAAAGATTCCTATAATTTTACTTAATTGTTGAATTATTGAATTATTCAATGAATGCATTATTGAATTATTAAATTCCATTGTCGAATTATTTAAAAGACTATTTAATGTTCTATTAATTACTAGATTATTTGTAAAATTAATAACATTTCCCTTTATCATTAGATTATTTATAAAAATGAATATTTGCTTCAAAACAATGTATCCAAACGTAGATAATATTCATTCTGGAATTATAATACATACATTTTTGTTGTTATTAATAGCATTTGCCATGACAAGCTTTGCCAAGGCATCTACGAGTTTTGAGCCGAAAGGAGCGTCTCTTGTATTAAAGTAAATTGTTGTTGTTGGTCAACTAGGTCCAAGAATACGATTTAATTACACACTCATCACAGTCACTTGCACAGACCCTTTTTACTGAAGGGGGTCATTCATACACCTTATAGATAGAAGAAAGAACAACCATATCCGAACCGGGACGCATAGCTCTCGGAGAAGAGACGCTATCCCTATGCCAGGGCGCCTGCGTAATGCAAAAAAATTATAAATACTTATTTAAAAAATTAATAACATAAAAACACATTAACGCAAGATAAATCATTAATATATTTAAAAATACTGGAATACGAAACTGAATTCCTCAATTGATTAAAAGATGGCCATCACAATGTGCACTGAGTAAATTCTCAGAATATTATTTAAAAATAGATAGTTAAATCCCCCCACTGAAATTACATACATCACGCAATATCAAATTCTATAATTTTACATTTTCCTTCCGCATGCAAATTCCCAATCCTTATTTCATTTCTAATGCGGATACCTTTTCCTCCATCTTTAAGAATCGAAAACTGCCATCAAGCACAAAACTTAAACACAGCCCACGACTTTTGATATTTCTTTTCTTCAAACTTCCTTCAAAGCTTAGCGAAGTTCTGACACATCCTAACATTTTTCACTATAGAAAAAAAAAAAGTACCAACAATAAAAATCAGGTAGCATTCCGAACTCGTTGCTAGAATTTGAAGAAAAAAAAAGTCAGTCAGAACTTTATGGAATATGTACCTTTTTTCCGATGATGTCCTGATCAAGATGAAGTCCACACCTCCGAACTCGGAAATTCACGATTAAAGTTTACTTTTCCGCATCACGGAATCTTGAAGAAGATTGGGAAAAAAAATAATAAATAAATAAAAATCGGGCAGAACTTTCCCCCTAGTTGTGACGTTTCATACCTGAGGAGTTATGAACCAATCACTTTTGAATGACGTCAGTGTAGAGGAGCCCTAAGCCGAGACACACATTTCAGCTTCAACCATTAAAACTTTCCGAACAACTTCCGTACTCAGAAACGGCTTTACCTTTTAAAATGAAGGCTAAGATTTATTGGCTCGTTTCATAGCGGGGCTGTGGATGGGCCATTTTGGAACTCTCCTCCCATTTCTGGATTTTCTTCCCACCTTGCTACACCCCCATCCCTTGCCGTCTCGTGGGAGCAGTCACAACCTGCTAGATTTCTAGTTTATAAAATTTTACTTTCATTTAAGGAAATCTCTTAAGTTCCACCAAGGTTTCTCTCGCATTGATTGATCCGGTTAATCCGTTTCCACTAGGTGTACCGTTTCTTTGGTTAATGTTTGTGGAGGGGGAAGTGCCTCAGAACATTTTGTACGTAAATGGCTCAAGTCTAAAGGAATGTTTCATGAAAAGCAGAGTTCATTTTTATCTCATTTATAAACCATGGTCTTCTCAAAACTGTCTTGTATACTCTCTAATAATAATCAAATCAGACTTAATAATAATAATGACAGAGGACGCTTTGCATGGAGTTGGTGAACAATAGTTACGAAATATTAGCTTAGGACAGGAATTCGGAATGTTATTAAATCTGTCGTCTCACCCTTGGCAAGTTATTTGGATATTAATCTCTAGCATAAGTTAATAGAATCAAAAAAATTAATTTGTGTTTTAGACACATTTTTATCTTCTGATTGAAAAAAAACTGACCCAAAATTTTCAGTTGTAATCACAAAAGTCCATTCTAAATCTGACATAGTTAAAATATTGCGTTTTTAAAATGTCAAGTTTAGACATTTTTCAAAGTGCAGAATGGTAAACAGTCAATCGATAGTGAGATTTCACTCAAAATTTGACATATATTTGGATTTAATATCTACACTACAGATATTTCTTCAAATTTTATTTCTATAAATTTCTTAATTTTGTTATTATCGGGTTAAATATATTCGAACAACCGTACAGACTTTCTCTTAATAGATTTTAGACAAAATTCTTTAGATTTAGACAAATTAGATGTTTAGACTAAATAGAGTTTAGACAAATTAGACGTTTACTAAATACCAAATTTCATCCTCCCAGGGGATGTAATGTGGTATAATCATAATAATCAATTATGAGGATGAGATGTTTCGGGCATGATGATTGGATCGCGATGGAGAGTACGCTAATTGGTGGGGGCCAGGCTCCTCCCATAGATGATGGAACGTACTTCCTACGGGCAGGGTTGTGTCGTGGCCGGTGATGGCCCTTGGGACTCAATAACAGTTCTTCCTACTGTTGCTGTAGAGGTGGTCTGGTCATTTTGTGCCATGGTTTATTTTGTGTGACTGGAAGTGGTCCGGAGATTATATTATGAAAATATGAAGCATATCACATTTGAACCGTGTAGATCATAACGTTTTTCAGTTACTTTGTCACACAGAAGAAGGTAATCATTTTCCAGAAATGTATCTTTCGAAATCAGGGTGGTCTAAAAAGCGAAGATTTGTCAAAATCTCGATTTTGAAATTTTTGACGATTACTATTCTTTCGTTATACTATGTGCACGAGACAGTAAAGCAGATATCGATTTTTGTTTGTTAAGATTCTCATAATAGAAGTATTCTAAGAAAAAGTAATGTAAGCAATTTAAAAAAGTCATTACCACGAGATTTTAACGTATCTTTTTCTGACCTCCTTAAACGTGAACTAAACAATTTTCTACTATATGAACCCGAAGCTCGAATATGTAAAGGAATTTTGAAATAGCGTTTTATACAATTTCCCCAACCTATCCCACTTTAACCAACCCATCCAAGTCCGCATTCAAAAAAAAATTATCCTTGATAAAGAGGAATGGCTAAGTTATTATTCATTAAAAGTATCTTAGCAATTGCATACCGTTAATTACGCGCAAGTGATTTTATTAGTAAATATGCGAGATCTTTACAGAGTAACTAATGTCATTGGTTTTCTAAAAAAACTAAGAAACGTGAATAAGCCAGCCATGCAAAAACGAGAGTTTCTATACTCCATATTTATTGGTATATTGATATTGTAAGAAAATAAACAATGGAAAGTAAATAAAAGAAAGGTTGCTACAGAAGATGAATAAAACAGCAGTGGAAAAAGGAAATAAATAACCTTTTTTCTTTTATTCAGATTCTCCAATCATGCGATGTCTTACCTTTTTCAATTTATAGTATAACATTATAATTTTGAAACTAAATAGTTGCTAATTTGTTTGTAAAGTTATTTCATTTATTTAGCAAGAATTGAATGAAAATAATTATAAAAACAGTCCAACATTGGAAGCTAAAAGAAACTTCATCAAAATATTGAAATTTAGGTACTTTTCCAATAGTCTGGCAGTATTGAAAAATCGCCAAAGAAATTTGGAGTAATTCTACATTATTTAAAGATTTTTCTATTTAAAATAGCTGTGGGAAATTTGGCGGAATTCTTCATTATTTGGCTATTTTTCACTTTAAAATAGCTGTAAGAAATTTGGTGAAATTCTACATTATTTGGCGTTTTTTCACTTTAAAATAGCTGTAAGAAATTTGGAGTAATTCTGCATTATTTAAAGATTTTTCAATTTAAAATAGCTGTGGGAAATTAAGCGGAATTCTTCATTATTTGGCTATTTTTCACTTTAAAATAGCTGTAAGAAATTTCGTGGAATTCTACATTATTTGGTGATCTTTCACATTAAAATAGCTGTAAGAAATTTGGTGGAATTCTACATTATTTTTTGATTTTTCACTTTAAAATAGCTGTAAGAAATTTGACGGAATTCTACATTAATTGGTGA
>JAOUZG010019564.1:365565-397347 GCA_026289955.1 Argiope argentata
ATGAATTATAAGAATCTTTTGTAAAAAATTAATGGAATATATTATTTATATTATCTTCGATATTTGCTTTTTAAAAATTGTAAATATTTCATTTAATTTCACATATACTTTTAATTCTTTATTTTCAATTGCTTATTTATTCATTTTATAAAGAAATTACTTTTATTTTGCATAGAATGAATCTGATCAAAATATATGAAATAAGGAAATAAAGATAATAAAATTTAAAAATAGCTAGTCTTTGAGAAAGGAAGAAATTTGACGTTACCTTACTGGCCAAATAAGCCTTACTGCAAAGTTTTATTAGACTAATTAAATATTTAAGTTTTATATTAGAAATAGAAAATGGCAAATATTATGCGAGTTTTTTTATATAACCACTGTTTGCATTCCTAGAATATGTAGATAAGAAAAAGTTCATTGAGTGGTAGATTAAGTAATTAAATCTTCGACATTAACAAAACTTTTAATTTGTCGGAAAATCATTCTCTTCTTGATAAGTCACTGAATGGAATCAATATGTAATTAGCATGTTGCAATCTAGAAACTTATATTTAAGAATGGAGATGCGGTGAAGCAAGCAGTTTATTATGATTGTATTTTGAATGAATCAAACTGAATTTTAAGGGATCATTACCTACAAATGCCCGGTGTTGTCGAGATATGCCGTAACAATTAGGTTCAAAGATTAGGAGTATCTATAAATGCTTATTAAGATCAAGGAGGAAGTTCCATATAGGGGATGGTAATTATTGGAATTAAGAAGACACCACCAACATCTGGCCATGACAAGTCTAGAGGAATGTTAAAGAAATTTATTGAAAAGTGATACTTGGGTAGCAACTGTAGATAAGAGTAATAAACTAGATTTTGTTAAGAAATAAATCTATATTTATTAATTTGATCGCCTTATGCATGTTATAGCAATGATAGCTCCGATGATATTTGGAGACTACTCAGCAGTTTTTAAAAAGAAATACAAAGGAATTTCGAATTTTAACTTCGGTGCTTTAATTTCCAAGTATTTCAATACTTTCAAGATAATAAAATATGTAAGTTGGTTTGTTTTTTAATGTGAAGACATATGAAAAGGGGAAAAATCTCTCTCCACCGAAGAACTATTCCCCCAAACCAAATACTCTGATTTCGTCAATTTTTACTGGCAACAGCATCTCAAGAGGAGAAAAAAATTACTTCTATGAATGTCATCAACTTTTATTTCACAAACTATAGTTTATAATATTAATTCCTCAATAAAACCCAAATTTGAAATCAAGAAACTCTATGAAATAACTTTATGAATAACACAGAGCTAAATTTGAATTTTTTTTCAAATCAATTTTAAATATTCTTTTTCCAAACCAAGAATATAGATTCGATGGAATTCAGTGAAGACTGGATTGATCTAGCTATGTTTTTTTTTGTTGTTGTTTATTTGTTTGTTTTACTGTCAAATGTTAGAAGTAAGTGGATCTAACTTACTTAAAAGCATATTGGATTGCAAAATTTACCAATATATTTGGTTAAAGGCGGATAAAGTTATCATTTCAATAAGGAATTCCCCTTTTAACCATAAATCTGATCTTTTATTACTATTTGATATAAGCCCATTCGGTACTTTTCGGTTAGTCGGGCGTAAGCAAAATATCGCCAAAGAAATATGGCGTTATTCTACATTAGTTGGCAACGATCTTTCGCTTTAAAATCGCTGTAAGAAAATTGGCGAAATTCTACATCATTTGGCGATTTTTCGCTTGCACCCGATTAACAGAAAAGTAAAGCGCATTATTCCTTAACTATGTAATCCCCATTTAACCTAATCCATTAGAACTTGAGATTTGATCATTCTTCGAGATATTTTTATCCCTTGTTGGCAAACCTATATAAATTGTGAGACTTGCGTGAAGGAAATGACGCAAATAGGTTCTCTCTTTAGGTTAAAAATTTCTGAATGAGTTTTACTGTTTTCTCTCAATACTACTTCTGTTTTTTGTCTGATTTGGTTTTCAGTTTCCATCAGTATTTTCTTTGCACATACTTTTGTTGTGTTTTTCTGTCTCTGTTTCGCTTTTTCGTATGGAATAACATAACACAATCCGTTATTGAGAATATTAAAAAACTATTACCATATATTCACCCGACGATTTTCTTTAAAAATATTGTAACATAACAGAAATGGTTATTTAGAAATCTTTGTGAGATTTGGGAAATAAGGACATTGATAGAGGAAAGTCTGTATTAGTACTAATAATACTGTAGCATATGCTATTTTAGTAAATGAGATGAAAGCATCCTCCCTGATGCATCCTACAGATAACATCATCCGTGCACAAATAAATAGTTTTATATAATCTTTATGCTATTCGGCTTCAAACTCTAGTGTTGCAAGTTTGTCATATGGAAATCTACCATTCATACACAATGGTGACCCACGTCCTTGAATAAGTAGCTTTTTACAGCTGTTGTGACGTCTTCTACTGGCAGAAAAAGTCATCAGGCACATTAGAAACAACAGCCAATATAACAAACCTAACCACATACAACTCACTTCACTCTTGTTTCGGGCAGAGTATGTGGTGAAAGTTTTATAAGCCAGATAACATCCTCCGTACACAAGTAATTTCTTTTGTATAGTGGATGCGTTAATCGGCTGCAAATCCTATCGTTGTGTGTTTGCTTCTCGATCCTAAATTACTCAATTCCCACATAGTTATCTGTTTAACTATTAATAGTTATTTCAAGTAAGTTTCTTTCATAAAAAATTATTTATCTTTTTTTATTGGTAGATTGTATTGTTGTCTGCTAAGTAGCATTTGGCATGAACTTTAACAAATTTCATGCCAAATTCCTCCATTATTTTCAAAATTTAATCAACAGTAATTAAATAAACAGCAATGAAATTAGAATAAATACAGAAAAAGTTACAAAATATATACATCTTACAAAAATGATTAAACATTTTTAATATATTCAGGCTGTTTCTTAATCACATAAGCGTGAAGGAAAACAAAAGAAAAATAGAATGAAGAGCAATAGATAGATTCGAAGGGAAAATCACTAAATGTAATTTCAATTTTCCAAAACTTCTATACATTCATCTTAATTAGTTTATTTCATTTCCTCAGAAGACACGTTGAATTTAAATACTAAGATTTACTGTAAATTTTAAATTCAGTTAAAATCCAGTTTTATTACTTTCATTCTTTAAATAACAAAATAAATTTACAATGCAGTGAATGGCTAAAATAAAATGCAAAATTCTTTATTTCTATCCAGACGAGTTTAAGAGCTCCAATATATAATCGAATTGAGAAATTCCAATCTACTACATAACTTGAAGCTATTTTTTATTTTTTTAACTTCCAGCCAAGCATCAAAGTAGTTTGATTCTTTTTTTATTCATTATTTTTTTTAATAAAATGTCGTATTTGGCAATATACCACTCTCTTTTCCATTACAATAACTGAAACGTAGAAAAAATAACTTTACCTATTCTAACCAGACTTGTTAACTCAATAAATGTTCTAAAGTATGTGTCTTTATGTCAGATGAAAAACTTTTGGAAGAACAGCATTAAATCTTAACTTCTTATATTATAAATGGCTTTTGTTATATTAATTTTAAGCTTCTTCTTTTGTATGAGCATTTTCATGCCCCGTTTTATTATACTTTGACAGAACTATATTATAATTTCTACGGGCTATAAAATTAATGATAAATGCCCCGAATGAACATGAAGACCAAAAATGCGTTCACATATTACGTTAACAATTTATAGTATAACATCCAATTTCATAATCCTATAACTTAAAAGAGCAATTCCCGTATCTATAAATTTATTTCGTGTATCAAGGAAATGGTTCTAACAAAATGGCTTACATTTTATATTTAGATACATTTTTGCTTTATCATTTTATCTATAGATGTGTCTTTACTAAAAAGGTACGATGTGATTCACACAATTTTTTTATAACTAAATGTTACACTATTCAGTTTCCTATTCTAAGTTTGGACCATGTGATAGAGTCGTCAACAGCAAGAATAAAGTGTTTGTTGTGGATCCTCGTTCCAATTCGGGATTTTTTATTATAAATTTTTATTTAATAATTTTACTATTTAAATTAATCCAAATAGACGTTTTTCTGAAAAAACGCAATTTTACAAATACAAAGCAAAATGTTTTCTTTAAAACTGACAATTTGTGATTTTTGGTGTCTACTTTCTTGTAGAAAATGTCATATAGTAGCATCTCGGACCCGATTTCATCATGGTAAAACATAGTGCAAGTTCAAAATTGTAAGAATTGACAGATAACTAAAAAAGATTAAAATGAAATCTTCTACGCATATTTCAATGTAACATGTCAGAACATCATTTTTTGAACGGCCAAGCACCACGTGCTCGTGCAAGTTGGATTATATTTTCATTCATTTTAATCGTTTCATCGAATGCGTCATTTTAGTATTGCAAACGGTCCAAAAAAAACGTGTCCCGCCTTTATTGTTTTTTTAAAAAAAAGGTCATATTTCCTATTTATTTCATTTCACATAATCACGTGCTCAAAATGACATTTTCTTAAATTTTATTTGCTGTAGTCATTAACTTATTTTTTTTAATCAGATTTTTTTGTAAAGTCGATGGTAGCCTGTTGCTAAGAGCTGATTTTTCAGAGATGCTGGCGCAGATAAAAAAATTTCAATTTTTCGCCTACGGAATTTTGTCCACCTCATTCCCAAAATAACATTATGTTCTTACCTGATAAAAATGAAGGCTGTAATATAGATATTATTTGAAATATGCTATACTAACTACATTAAGGAATTTTTTTTTAATTTAAATGATCATTTGAAACGTAGGAAAGAATGCAAAATAATTCATATGTAATCAGCATGTAATCGAATCGAAATATTTTCACAAAAAAAGATGATTAAAAAAAGTAACCTTCGGAGCTAAAATCAGTCTTCCAGACATTATAAATTAATAAATGGGCTATTCATCACTAAGAGCAGTCGTCCTATAATTCTCTTAAGAGGGGATTAGAGCAAAAACCAGTTTCCCATACACTTGCCAAATTTAATTCCTGTGGGTCGCACGTTGAAATTATGTAAAGGATGAATTGTTAATTCATAAGGTGAGAGCAACTATTGAAGGAAATATATTCCCTTCTTTAAATCACTGATGTTTGAGTCGAAGTCCTGGCGCAGGAGGAGGCGCATCTTCTCCATATCTGGGCGTCCTGAGCCCACGTCCCGGTTAAGGCATGGTTGTTCTTCATCTGTTCTATGGGTGAGATGTGTGAACATACCCCTCTGTAAAAAGGGGCTGTACAAGGTCATGTGACACGTGAGTAGCTAAGAAATACTCTTGACCCTAGTTGGCGCTACTTAAAACAAGAGACGTACTCTCGACTTAAAGCCACTGACTGACCCAACGAGTTTGTACATGACAAGTGCGATTAGAACACTGATGTTTCCAATGAATTCGCAGCCTCCAGTTCGTAAGACAAAATTATAGCCCTAGCATTATAATTCAATAAGAAATTTAGAATGATCTTGATTTTTAATACTAGTTTTCAACTGGAAACTAAAAGGAATTATAGAGGATATGATATAAAAATGTGATCAGAACCTCATTTTTATTGTAGCTTCGGAATTGTTATTTAGTTTTTCAAATAGTTTTCAATATATTCAATATATAGTTGCACTATATTTTAATACAGTTTTCAATATATAATTTTCACGGTTTGGAATTTACTATCCAAAATATAGAAATAAAAACTTAATCAAACAGAAATTATTTTAATATTTCTTTTTCTAATCATAACCTGTTAGGATATGAATTTTAGAGATCACATTTTTATATCATATCCTCTATAATTCCTTTTAATCTCTTATCTAGCTTATGACCTATGCATATATCTTTGAGGTACTGCCTCAACTATTCTTAATTCCGGAAGAAGTCTCAAAAACATAGTTTAATTTTATTTTCTAGTTAGGAAAAAGCCACAACATTCTCCTCCAACCGTCGTACCAAATTCGTCTATTTTTATCTCACACAAAAATTTATAACGTCTTGGCTCAGCATCAATAGTCAGCAATCATCTTCAGCCCTCGATTCTCTCGAGACACTCAATTCACTAAATGACAGAGTTACCAGCTTTAATAACTGGGCCGATTTCGCCACTTATATTCGTTCGTCTCGATTCTAATTAATAGAGAGTTCTAAAGCATCGTACCCTAACAAGAATGCTCTACATTTATGAAACAATCATTACTTAAAATAATATTTTCTTTTAGTGTGATAAAATGAAGCTCATCTTAGTTGTCTAACTTAAATACATGTTATTTATATAGAAACCGTAGAGTCGATCGCAGAAATTAACAGGTAAAATTAAACTTACCAAATTTTGATATCATAGGCTCATATATATGCGAACATATAATAGAGGCTCCTCAAAATGAGGTTGAGATGCCTCCGGCATGGTGGTTGTATCTCGCCACTCTGTAGGGTATACTAATAGGTGGGGATTAGGCTCCTCCTAGCGGACATACTTCCGGTATGGACGTACTTCCTACGGGAAAGATTGAACGTGGCCGGTGTTGGCCCTTAATACTTAATCCCAGTCTCCCCCCCTCCCAGTATTGCTGTTGAGGCGGTCCGGTCATTCAGTTTTACAGTTTATTCCGTGTGCCAAGGGAAAATCGGGGAGTCTAACATGACTTACCATAGGATGATTTGAAATTAAAACAAAACTAAATGCAGTCATACGCTTTTTGTTTTAAAAAGAACTATATAATTAAAATTCATTAGAGAACATTGATTTCATTTGTTTCAATATTAAATTTCCTAATTATTTATATTAAATATTAATTCATTCTTGCTTATATGATTTACGTTTCCTTATACATAAATATTAAATGCGTCTAAATAATTTTCACAGCTAAAAGAAGAAAATTATAATTTTTTCAGTATGAAAACTGTTTGTTCAGTTCGTTAAAGGTAGCACTATTCTCACTCACTTCTTGAATTTAATTTTCTAAATAGAACAAAAACGAATTTAAGACCGGCAAAGCTCCTTCTTCCTACTTCCCCAATCTAATTCGATGTGATCCCTCACACAGGGGTTGAGCATTCTCCGGCAGGGTCGTTTGCAGAAAAAGTTTCGAACCTAATGAGTCACGTCCTCTGTAATAACTTCGTTCTCTAAAATTCAGGGTAAGCTCCAGGGGGAGAAGTTTGTCCATTACCTGTGTGTACGGTCATGCATTTTAGAAATGGTAACGAAAGCAAGGTTCCATTCTAAAAATTGCTTGTCACAGGTTTACACTAACTAAATTTCCACGCTTACTCCTTTCAGAATAAAGAAATTTTGGAAACTTTGTAGCAGGGTATTTTTTTCCGGCGAATGCTTAGCCCTGGTTTATTCAAAAAAAGCAACTGTTGTTCTTGTTTTTTTATTGCATAATTATACAGAATAAAAAATTTATTCTTAACTATTTATGAAAAAATTTAAAGTTTAAGTGATTAAAATATTATTTTAGGCATTACTAATCTTCAATTCATAAATAGATCTTTTGGTTTCAAATATCAAAAGCTAAATCTGTAATATATATGGGAAATGTATTTTTCTAAATAATAGTGTAAAATGGTAAACCATACCCGTTTTAGTAAGCCACTAAACAGTCATTATTCATAGAGTTTAAATCATAAAATTATACTAATTAATACACTTTAAATATTAGTTTAAATGTTTTAATTAACTAGCTAACTCAGTAGATGAATGTTTAATTTAACTCTTTTTATTGCATAATTACATCAAAAAATATTTTATTCTTTCACTATTTACAAAAAACTTTCAGACTGATTCGGTAAAAAGTTATTTCAGATCTTTTCAATTAATTGCAAATCTTTTGGTTTCAACTAACAAAAACTAAACCTATATTATTTGTGAAAAATCTTGTATTTTTCTAAATAATATGTTTAAATAGCAAATCATGCCCTTTTATGTATTCTGCCAAACAATTATTAATCATAGAGATTATATCATAAAGTGATAATAATTAATAAGTTATTATTCTTCAGTTTCATCTTATAATCAATTCTTCAATTAATTGTAAATCGTTAATAATATATAAATTTTTATTTTAATCTTTATAAATACTAATTTATTTTAAATGCTTTAGTTAACTAATTGATTCATTAATAAAATGTTTAATTTAAAAGTTTTTAAAGCAAAATTATACTTAAAAAATATTTTATTCTTTAAAAATTATAATTTACTAAAAAAAATTCAGGCTAATTTCAGGCTTTTAGTTTAAATTACATATCGTCATATATAAGATAGCAATTTTTTATTTTAAGAAGAATTAGACTCTCTAAGCAACATATTATTTAGACTTTAATGATACTTTAATAATAAAATATTAATTTGGAATTATCCATCAAATATGATAAATAAGAACTTATTACACAAAAGGAAAACCCTATTCTATGTTATACTTGCACAAAAAACATGAAGAATTCTTGTCGGTTGACACTTCATGCAAAAAAGTACTGTTATTGATTACTGTAGTTTCATCAAGAATTTTGCTGTCAAAGAGTACTGTAATTACTTCAAAAAAGTACTGTTTTGCAGATTTCTATCGAAAATGTCGAGTAGTGAGAAATATAAGATCAATGATGGCGTATCTCGTTTTCACATGAAATAGCTGTTAAAAGTGGTCAGCTTGCATGAAGGGTATTGCTAAATTATATGGGATATGATATTTTTAACTTCATAAAAGGACAATTTTATAGACATTTAATTAAGGAATTAGGAGAGGAAATCTCAACAAAATTAAATTAACTCAAAGTAGATAGTCAAACATTCCTATTTTCCACACATTCTAATAAATTTCCACAAGGCAATTTTTCTCCAGCTTAATTCAGCCAATACAATAAGATTGTAACAATGTTGTTTTTAACGAGTCCTGAAATTAATTTGTAGTAGCAAGATTTATAAAACTTTTTTTCCACCGAGACCTCCTGAAATTTGAGGATGATATGTCTCTAGTATTGAGATTGATTCTTGCCCACCCGGGGAAAAGGGGGAATAGAAATGCTGTAGGGTCGGCTACCATCTGTCGATGACGGGACTTAGCTTTTACGTGAAGGATTGTACTATGAACGCTGATGATTCCTAAAACACAACCTCAATTCTTGCTAAATGTTGCTGGGATGACCCAGTCATTCAGAATTTTCTGTGTGCTTCAGGAAGTGCCAGAACAGTCAATTTATTATTATAAAACTTTTTATAATAGATAACAATAAATATTAATATTTAAACCAATTAATCCATTTTATGCAATATTTTGTGTTTGGAACTCAATGGGTCAAAAGATAAGAGAGCATTAATTCTGTATACATATATGAACTAAATTAGAAAGGGTACAAAATGCACTTCGAAAAAGGGTTTTTTAAATATGAAGACGATTGCAAATTATTTTTAATTACACGCATGCCCATATTACGATCTACAATTTAAGTCATGCACAACTAAGCACAGAATAATCCTGTTAAAACTTTAAGATTTCTCAGATGAAAACTCTTTAAATTAAGACTATGCTCGTCTTATTAGAAATATTATTATAAGCATTTGCAGTTTAATGTCTTAAATTTTACTGGCGAATAAAAGATTTTTCCCAAAAAATAAAACACGAAGAAATATTTTAAGGCTCTTACGCGAACAATTTGTCAGGTATTTTCGCAAGAATACTAGCTTGTGTTATTCTTATCCCGTGCTTAATACATCAGGTAAGCAATTAGGCATGAATTAATCCTCTTAAGTTATACGGCGTTGGGAAACGAAACATTGTAGCTTATCGTAAGTTAACACTGTAGCTTACAGCGAAGTGCATTTTATATTCTTTGCTATAAGTATCTTAATAGGTGATATACCAATTATTTTGCTGCTCATCATTTTGTTGGAAAACACTTACATTATATATTCATTATTTATTCATTATTTTATCATTAAAATATCGAAATGAAACCTTCTAATTTACTTTCAGTGAAGATATGCTTGCTTTAAGAATACATTTTTAGGCAAAATATCGTACTGTATGGTACATTAATACTATACAGACAAAATTGTATATACTAAACAGTATAAAGTAAATATATGAAGAACTCTATATGAAAAATTGTAAGAACTAAACAGTATAAAGTAAAGGAATTTTTAAAGCAAAATGAAAACAAAATTAAAAGCTTGGAGGAGTTCTTTTAGTTATTGAAGGAAGAACAAAAAGAACCTAATCTAATCAAATGCGACTTTCGCTAACGTAAGAAAAAAAATCTTAATGGATTTTTTACCACAGTTCATAAGTCTAATTCACAGTTTCTAATATTATAATTATACTTTTAAGCCAGTTAAATAATTTTCAATAATTTAAGTATATATGTGTAAAAATATGCTCTGTATAAACTGTTGAACACAGAAATTGCTTTGTGCAAAGTTTGTTAGAAAATAAACAGTTCATATTATTAAGAAATATTATACCAATATCCTCCAAAAGAACATAAATGGATCATCATGCAAAATGATAAATTTTTCAACAGATTTACTGGAATTGTTTTATTTTTATGTTGTTAAAACATGATAAAGCTTTTTAAAAGTCCATTTTAACATATTATAAGCAATTAAAAAATGTATATATTAAAAAATGAATTCGACGATCTCAAGTTTCAAGTTATAATGTAACAACATTATTATTTTTTATGTCATTATTTGTTTTAATTCATTTAAGTCATTAAGTATATGAAACCAGTTTGAAAAAGCAATATTTATAAAAGCAGATCAACCTTTCAAATACACATCAGTTTTCAAAGAACCATACATAATTATAATCTAATACTGGTAAAAGCAGGTGAAAAATTTAAAAATGTTGATGAATATTACCATTTATGATTTATTCATTGTCTACATGACTTCCAGCTCGTTGCCTTCAATTATTCAAAACCACCTAACAAAAACAACATCATGTTCTCACATGATAATAATGTTTTGATCTTGCATGATTTTCTTTATTAAGTTTAATTATTGAATAAGGGTGAAAGAACCCGAATTCACCCAAATGTTTATAGCAAACGAAAGAACATTTTGTTTTATTATCTGTTGTTTGTTTTCGTCTACGAAATTATCGCCAACGAATCGCCAAGTATTCACCATTAAATTAATAAGTAATCAAAAATGTATGATTTGTTGCTTGACATCAGTAAACTTAATTTCAAAATAATAAATTAGCATAAATATAACTATAAATACTATAAACAACAAAGCAGCAAAAACTCATCTGCTTTCAAAGAACCATACATAATAATAATGTAATACTGGTAAAGGCAGGTAAAAAATTTAAAAATGTTGATGAATATTACCATTTATGATTTATTCATTGCCAACGCGATTTCAAGCTCATTGCATTACTTTATCCTATAAAATGCATTAATTTATCCTTGATATTCTATTTCATATTTTTTTAAATTTCAGTTTTAAAAGAATATTTCATTTTATTCTTTGTTCGTTAGTTAAATGATAGTACAGTACTTATTTTGTTGAAAGTAAAATATGGCAATATTTTTATTTGTCAAGTATTATAGATTATGTCTTTTCTCTTTCCAGACTGTGCACGCAAAGTGGTGTCATTGGGTGATAGCGGTGTCTGCTTTTCTCTGCTATTTGAACAGCCTAACCTGTGGCTTAGTATTCGATGACCAGCCTGCTATCCGAGAAAATATGGACCTCAGGCCCACAACTCCTCTCTCCAATTTGCTTTATAATGATTTCTGGGGAACACCGATGAACAGAGTAAGAATACATATTAAACTATTAAAAAGGGTATTATATTTTTCAGTAAATAATGGATATTTAATTCAGCTTTATATTTAACTTGCATAATTATTTTGTATATCCATTATCTTTGTTTGATTTACATTATTATGTATATTTTATGAATTGATAATGACTTTTCTCATGTAATAATTATAATTACGAGCTTCTAACTGTACTAGAAGTATAATTATAGTAACAATAATTACAATTACATGATTATAATTAAAGTTAATTACGTTAGATAGTGATGGCACTTATTTGCATACAATTAGAGGAATATATAAGAAAAAGAAGTTCTAATTCCTTGAAATTGGAAAGCATGAATGTTTTAAAATATTTTGTGCATGTAATTTTGGGGGAAAGCTTAATGTAATATTAAATTAATGTTATCATGATACCAGATATTCCTTTCAAAATAATTAAATTAATCACATTAACATTAGATATTCAGTTAATGTTTACACACACACAAAAGAGATTATTGAGATTAATACACATTCTTTCGATTATTTTGTTAATGATTAATAAAATGTTTCACATAAAGTTGAAAAATGGCTATTGAGCTAGATTCAGATCACTTGTCATGACAAAGTCATATGATTCATATAAGTTCACATTTCAAGATTTCGATTTCTTAGTCATGCATTTATTCTTAATGAATAATTCACCAAATTTTAATTTTAATTTTTATCTTTTTTAAAATTAAATTAATTAGAACAATTAAAATAAATAATAATCTTAAACAAAAGATTTATAAACTTTTATTACTTTGTCACTTTAAGAATATAAATGTCCTGAGGAAGGAATTCAATTGTTGCTCAAATTGTTGGCGAATTTCTATGAGGTTTTTTGATGTTTTACTTTGTTTAAAACATGAAGCTCATATGTTATGCAGATATGTAATACTATACTAGAAATGAAATTTATAAATCAACAATATCAAACGCTCTCTTCTATTATTCAATCGATCAACAAGTGGTGATAGAACTATTCAACATTTCCTTTCGCCTCACACATATCCGCCTGAAAATCTCGATGAAGTCTGATAATCTTGCTGATACTGTTGTTGCAGTATCACTTTTTCACTTTCAGTATCACTTTTGGAGTTGTTGCAGTATCACTTTTGGAGTCACTTTCAAAACTATTCATTTAGAAGAATTTCAAATTTTTCCGATATCTTTATTGATGTCAAGAGAAAGGGAGAAGGACCAAAGAAATTTCTTGCAGGAAATTTAACCGTGAAGTGTTATGTTATTGCTATTCGCTTAAAACATCCCTCCTTGGCGCAGTATGGCCAATAATGGCTCTTGCGCCAATAAACCCAAAATAACATAAAACCATCCTGTACCACCCGTGCCTATAACGCTAAGTTATCTATCAAGATGGGAGAAAAAGAAAAAAAAAAGGAAAATTTTGTTAAAGTAAAAAACGAAACGATACAGCATTCGAGGATTTCCAGAGAGAATGCCATCGTTGTCAATTCTTACACGAATCTGTTCAATTTTTTCTGAAGTTATAACTGGATAGAGAGGACAAGAATACTGAAACAAATGAGGATTATGGGTTGAACTTACAGGGGAATGAGATTACCGACTGAAAGGGGGGGGGGGATTTGGCAAATTAAATTGTGAACATTGGTATGGCAAATAAACAATTAGTAATAAACAATTATATAAAAAGCTAACACCGTTAAATAATGAAAAACAAATTGGAAACGTAATATTCATTTCTGTTTCATCACACAAAATATCTACATAGATTGTTCATATGCGTCTTACTTCCCTTTTATGTGACATCATTTTTGTATAAAATAAAAGCAGGAAATTGAAAACATGACGTGATTTAAAAGCTAAATATACCACTAAACGTTTCTTTACTCTATAATTTTTTAAAAAAAAAAACTCTTACGTACAAATAGTTACGAATCGTGATAAAAAAATTAAATAAAAATCTAAACAAAGACAGAGTTTTATAAAGTTTAAGAATCATCGATTTTTTTTTATCTCGGATCATCTTGAGTACAGCGCAAAGGAACGATTCACAGCACGTTTCTGTTCACTTTTAAAAATCATTAAAATGAATTTCGTCTGAACTGGAAAGCAAACAGATTTTAATAAATTATTTTAATCCAACAGAATCGTTCATAATCATGTTTACTAAAGGAATATTTCACTGATTTAACACTGTCTTGAGATCAATAAAAGCAATCCAAAGGACATTCAAATATTCATATGAATGAAATAATTTTGAAAAGAACTGCGGCATTTCAAATTTCAATAACATAAAAGTGAAGTTTTGGCCTTTACTGACTCTAAATCAGTATTTAATGAGAGGGAACATCATAACATGGAATGTAAACGCGAGAGAATATCGAAATGCAAAATGTGAATCAGAAATATTAAATAAAACGTTTCAAATATGATTAAGTATTCATGGTGTTTTGATCGAATTTCATTATTCTAAAAGTTAGAAAGTTGTTTTGAAAAGTAAAATATTTTAGTCTTTCTGATAAATATTGTTACAGCACTTGTAACAGAGAAATTAATCCACTCACATTTGGTAATCTTTGTTGAGTAGGAAGTTCGTCTAATTTTATTTTTCGTCTGGTTTTATTTGAATAATTAAATACGAGGGCATACAAGACAAGATTTAATCTCAACTTCTCTGACTGATCTTAAATATTTGATTATTTCTTAAAACGATACAAATACACTAATTTTAATACTTTATAATGAAGTTTTGTAAAAATTTGAAAATATTTCTTTGACTTTAAAGTATAATTCAGTTGCTGTTTTAGATGTATTAAAAAATTAAAGTTTTGATATCTTAATTTATTTGGTCCTTGTTCAAAATCACAGATTTTATGAAAAGTAGTAGCCATAGGCTAATTTAATTTGTGGACCAAATTTTCAGCATCTTAAAACCACAAAAAGATAAGAATTGAAAAAATGTTATATTTTATTTAAAGAAATCTTTAAATTTATTATTAAGTAGGATAATTTTGAGCTGAATTTTATTTTATTTACAATTGAATCTCGTTATTCTTAAGACACATTTTATAGAAATATTAATGAGCCAACATTTTATACTAGGGAAAATATTATTACAAATATCTGAGTGAATTGGTAGACTTCCAGTAAAGAGTCTATTAAATCAAATAAAGTGACGTCAAGATTTAGTAAACATTTGAAGATTGTGTTGTAATTTACTGAAGAAGAAATCTCGTTCATTTATTAATGGGACATTACAAAATTCATCTGTTATTAATATTATGATATATCTCAAACGCTATGAATATATTTCTATAATTTTTGTTTGCTTGATATTTTTGTAAACCTTTTGTGGTTTGGCGCTTGTTTTTTTACGAAGTAAGCATCACTTTTCCCTATTATAAATCAATTTTCTGCTTTTTAAAAAAGTTTTAAAAAATTTGTAAATGGAAATTTTTATTGAATTATAGATTCAAATATAATCCAAAAAGCCTACATTTACAAATGGCAGCAAAAGAAAAGAAAAAAGGATTAAACACAGCTATTTCCTTCCAATTTTGCCAAATGCAGAAAAAAAGAAGAAATTTGAGGGGATTATACAGTACTTTTCAGACAAAAAATTTAAAAAACAGAAATAAATGTTTAACGTATTTGATGAATAATTTGATTATTTTACATGCATGTTAGAAAACTTTTATAGGACAGGACAGACGAATCAAGCAAGAAGAGTTTTGTAGGACAGGACAGATGTATAAAATTTGAAGTACCTGTGAAGCTTAAAATCAAACTTTAAAAAGTCCAACACTTTATTGTGCAAAACCCCGGAAACTCACTATGTGCTAAATTGAAGTCAATCGTGCTTTTGAATATTATGTGGTTCAAAATAATATTCCTTGCACTGACGACATGTTAATAATTCTGCTTGATAATTCCCATGAGGTGAAGAAAGTGTCGTTGAAGTTTATCACCTATCACCCTAACGAGCGACCATAATAAGGAAATGTAAGCCGAATTTAGTATTAGCTTAGCTGTATTAACGTCCCGTAGTAAAGCAACATTAGGGCTATTTGGGGGCGGACCTCGAAATTTTGAACCGTGGTTAGATGATGAGAATGACACCTGAGCTGAGACCCCTCTCTCAACACAACGCGCACCTATGGAAAGGCATTAAGTCCTGACGGATTTAACGTGCGTGGTACATGTTATGCACTACAGTTTGTTAGTGAATGTGATCGGTAAGGCTCAGGGTAGATAATGTGGGCATTGATTATGCACAATGGCATAACATCACTTCACATCTTTGAATGAGGAGGCGTTACATCGCAACGGTATTGAAAAGTTGTTATTTTGAATCATGTTTGTATTTTTAAGAAGCTGTAGGTCCAGAATGTTTGTCTAAGGATGAGAATGCGCGGCCACACAGAAACGTTGAGGCTATCGTACAAACTGCAATGTAAAAGTAATATCCGTATGCATTGGCCTGCTTACTCTCCAGATCTAAATCCCCTTGAACATGCCTGGAATTCTCTTGGCAGACGTGTTTCACAAAAAAAATATTCTTCTCCAAATAGTAAAAGAGCTCAAAATGGCTTTGAGAGAAGAATGGGGTAATATCACCCAAGAACTCCTCAGGTCAGGTCACTTCAGATAGTTCAGTCGAGAGCATGGAGAACAGATTCAAAATGTGCATTAGTGTCCATGATCATCACACATCTTACTAAGATACTCATGCCTGCATTATTCTCCCTGAAGATCATTTGGGGGGGGGTGCTGTTTGGAAATCATCCAGGGGCATTTTTTAAAGTTTTTAATTCTTTGGTGTGTCGATATCTTCACCATCTTGCACTATAATAAATGCACATTATCCCAACTAAATATGTATATAGTTCCGTTTCTTCAATCACTGACTATACTTAATTATATACTGTTTCTTAGCGATTATCAATCTATGTAAAACATTATCATAAAATTTGTTCGATACACAAATTGAATAGAATTTAGCTATGGAATATATAAGAACATAAATCGAATAAGAATATTAATTATCATCTCGCTATATAGCCATCATTTTCTAGCAATAGGCAGAGTAATATGTGAGTTAGCAAATAATTGATATCTGGGTGAATTATCTTATTTTCCTCCGATGAAACCCAAATGTGTCCTGCATATCCTTAAAAAATCTCCGAATTTCATTCACATTAGAGATAAGTCAAACTTCAACCTCATATACTAAATTATCTCCAATGTATCTTTTAATATATGATTTCCAAAGTCCCTGACACATCAGTAGCGCATCTTCCTCGTGATCTAGACAACCCGGGTTCTAGTCCCGGTTAGGGCATGGTTGTTCTTCTGTGTACTTTCGGTAAGGTATGTGAATGTTCCCCCTGTAAAAGGGGGCAGTGCAGGCGAATGTATGCATGTTTAGCTAAACCGTACTCTTGACCCTAGTTGAAGCTACTTCAAAAACAAGAGACGCTTATTCGGCTTAAAATCACTGACGGTCGTCAGCGCGCTTGTCCATGGCAAAGGCTATTAGTAACAATAAGATTAAGATTTCACATATAAATTTTATTAAAAACCCTTTAATAAATATTCTTGGCCAAATATAATTAAAACCAGTTCTGCATCAGTGGAGAGAGAGGCCTGGTCCATTAACCCACAATCGACCGAATAGCATCAAAATAACTTTTTAACCATTTTTCTTACTTTTTAATATAACCATGTCTATGTTTAATGATTATATCTATTTTTTTAACAAAATCACTTATTAAAAAATTCTAAAAGTAATTCTATTATTTATGAGAAGAAAGACAGAAAGGGGAATAATAGAATAAAAGAATTAAGAAATACTTGCATCATTCTATCTTTTGAATTTACCTCTAAAAATAAAAAGATTTTCATTTTATGCAGTTTCACGTTTTATGATATCGTCTGATGGCAATTTATTAGGAATTAAATTCAAATTTAAGAGAAAGTGATTCAAAAATTGAAAACATACTCTATATTCGAATATTACAATCTCATTCATTGTTTAGAAGAACCATGCACATTTTGTAAACAGACTCTTAAGAATATTTGAACATTCTGCTCATAAATATTCTTGTTTGCATGTTGAATGAATAAATCATTTTTGATCAAATTCTTGTGACTTATACTACAGGCCAAACTAATTTTTACTATCATGCATTGAGAAGCTGTCTTAAAATTTTATTATTTTCAAAACTGTGCAACTTAAAACTCGACTTCTAAGAAATGTTCAACTTTTCTAGAAACTATATCTTCAGCAGAATTTGTTCCGGAAATGCAGAACGAAGTTACAAATAGAAACTGCCAGGCTCAGCAGGAAAGACTCCAGAAAAATTTAATGAGCTTGTTTCGATCTTTTTTTTTTTTTTTTTTTTCATTTTCTTACATCGTCTTTCTTCCCCCTCCCCTTTTTCCTCCTCAAATTACCTAACTGCATTTCCAGACTAGCATAGAGGAATAAAAAAGAAAATACGACTGGATATAACTGTTAAGTTTTATTAGAACATTCCATCGCTACGAATTTTGATCGAATATTTTAGTTGAAGTTTTTTTTTTTTTCTTTTTTTGAATAACTTGGAATTTGAAGCTTTATCTTATTTTAGAATAACTTCATTTTCGAATCAAAGCACAAATATCACTTATTTGATTTAAAGGTGGAAATGTATTTTGGCTTTATATGCATTTTTTAATGATTTTTATTTCTTATCAAGCAGAAAGAGATACGAACTTGACTTTAAAAAATTAGAAATTTGGAATTGCGAATGTTTTTATCACTTTTTGACTGATTCTTTTTTTTATCTGTATAGTTATTTTATTATAAAATTTATTTTGAAGATCAGAAAAATTGTTACAAAAATTTCCTCGGGAAACTAAAAATATAAGCCTATTTGTTGGGAATCCTCAAATTTAGAAAGGCAATAAGCACATAACATAAGCAATAAGCAATAAACATAAAGTTGATAATAGAATGGTATAATAGAATTGTAATTTCTAGAAACATTTGTTTCACAACATTTAGACCAATTTAAAACGTCATATTTCAATCTAGATTTGTGATGAAGTTTTTAAATGCCCAAAAATCCTGTTGTTGTTTATGTTTCTCATGGATCTTACCATGGACAAGCTCTCTGAGGTAGTCAGTGACTTAAGTCTAATAAACGTCTCTTGTTTTGTAGTGGCACCAACTAGGGCCAAGGGTAAGACTTTTGCATCTCACTCATCATTTGCACAGCCCCGTTTTGCAGGGGGGGGGGACACATTCACTCACCTCACACATAGAACACAGAAAAACAACCTTGGCCGAACCGGGACGCCTAGATCACGGAGAAAACGCGCTACCCCTGCGCAAGGATGCCGGCAAAAAAGGTCTAATCAACTAAATGTATTAAATAATAAAAAATATATATTTCGTCGATAAGTAAAATTTTCTAGAGATTGTTAAGATTTTTAAAAGTAAGACGCGTAGTGAAAGTAGTTCATCTGTAAATAATGGTCACAGGAATGATGCGACCACGCATTCTTAGACAAATCATTATGAGCGACTAAGACGATTCCTCGATTCTAACTGTTTTTTCATTGATAACTCAAAATCAATAACAAGTACAAACACTATTATCTTACACCTGCCATACATTTTAGTGTCTTGCTATAAATAGTTATTGTTCGTTGTTTCTTGTGACGCCATGGACAAGCTCGTTGAGATAATCAGCGAATTTAAGCCTAATCCGGGCCTCTTGTTTTGTAGTAGGGCCAACTAGGACCAAGAGTACGAATTTTGCTACTCAGTCATCACATTTGCTTGCACAACCCCTTTTTAGAGGGGAAGGGTACACCTTACAGAGAGAACACAGAGGAGTAACTATGTTCGAATCGGAAATCGAACCCGGGACGCCGGGAAAGACGCGTTATCTCTATGCCAGGACGCCCGCACAAATAGTTGTATCAAGGTTTCAAATATATTCTCTATAGACTACTATCAGCATTCTAATCTTTGTGTGATGAATTTCAAAACGTATGCTTTTGAGTTTCAGTGTTTCATTCCAAACATTTTATCATTTTGGGACAAATGGTTGTACTGTTGTTGTTGTTACTTATGGCACTTGGACAAGCCCCGCCGATATAACAGCAGATTTTAAGCCGTAGAAATACGTCTCTTGTTTTGTAAGTAGCGCCATCTAGAGCCAAGAGTACGACTTAGCTACACACACATGTCACAACCTTTTTTATGAGGCGGACTTCATTCATGCATATTCATTCACTCATCTCAAATCATAATTTAGACCTGGAATAGAGAACGATCACCTCCGACCCAGTACCCCTAGTGATATAACTTCCGACATGGTGGGCATTGCGCCCACGAACAGATTTAATGAGTGCCAGCCGCCACACACTCGGGGAATTTTTTTGGCCGGTGAGTTTCGAACTCGTAACCTAAGGAGTACGAGTCCAACGCTCTACAAACTAGGCTATCCCGGCCCGCATTGTTGTACTAAATTATGAAACTAAGACAGCGCTTTCCGTAAATATCCCAATCTTTAGCGATCGGATCTGAAACTGTATACTAGGAGTTTTTACTTATTTTATTGTTGCCTATTTATGCTCCTCGGTTTAATCCATTTAACTGATATTGCCTGTAACCATTGCAATCATTTATCATGTCGGTAATTGCTAAATTATGACACTTGTCACAATTATGTTTAAAGCATTTCTTGTAAAAATCATGAATTGCTCATTTTATCTCAGACTGTAAGCAGAAATCATTGCCAGATAAAATTTCAAATTGATTTTTTGGTATGGAGAAAGGTTTACAACGTTCAGATAAGAAATGTCATATCTGCCATTATTTTTTTTCATTTGACTTCGTGTTGGGCTAATAAAATCTGGTTGTAACTTCATATATTGCATTTGAAACTAACCAGTCATAAAAAAAACCAATCAGGTATTGTGTTTATCCGCAATAGAACAGATCCGTAAATAGGTCCCATCATAATAGCTTCTGATTCTGGCCTCAGCAATTGGGGACTTATTTTAAAATCGTTCCTACTTTTCCAATATTTTCAAAGTCCTTAAACCATTAAGCATTTTGAAAAACTTTGAGCATCACTATTTTATTCCATATCTCTTTTAACCTCAAGAAGAAATCGCCAATCAATCAAACATAGTGTGAGTGTAATAGTGCTGATTGACATAAAACATTGTACTTCAAAGCATCATTATTAGGCTGTTTTTACCTTATTTAAGAGTGAAAGTTTTTATCAATACTCAACTCTAGGAGTATTGATAAAAGGAGGAGTTGGAGATAAAAAAAAAAGCAAAAGGAGAAGGGAGTTTTGTTTCATTTAAGTATAAAAAACGTTTGTTTTTTTTTTTAATATTTTGCAACCCTTTTATTATCTGCGTTTGGAGTAAAATCAAATCCAGGTAATGGGATATGAAATTATGTTCCAATAATTTACAAATCATATGTGAAGTGATATATAATGTTTCTATGCATGAACATGCGCTGCTCTATTTTAATTGGCATGCGCAATGACATTGCAGTGTCGGTTTAACATCATACTACGATCATATTATAAATAAAACAACTGTTTCTTATGATTCAATGCATTTATTATCATGTCAAAACATGATATTGTTTTGGGAATTAGGTTTTCTGGCTTCAACAAAATTCTGTAGTTGAAAAGTAAAAATTTTATTATCTGCACAAGCATCTCAAAAAGTCAGCTATTAATAACACGTTGCCATTGGATTTACTAAAACTCTGTTTTAAAAAAATAAGTTAATGACTACAGCAAATAAAACCTGGAATATTGTCATTTTGATTACGGGATTATACGAAATTAAATAAATAGGAAATGTGATATTTCTTTAAACAATAAATGAGAGACAAAGTTTTTTGGATCGTTTGAAATACTAAAGGGACTCCTTCAATGAAACAATTAAAATGAATAAAAATATAATTTAACTTGCAAGATCACGCTGTGCTTGGCCGTTCAAGAAATTATGTTCTAACATGATACATTGAAATATGGATAGCAGATTACATTTTAATCTATTTTAATTTTAAATATTCGTTTATCAAGAATATTTTACCATTTTGAACAAATATGATCAAAAACTGCTTAAAATATAATTTTATCAGCAACTTATGTATTAATTCTAATAACATAAAATATAGTAATTGACTTCATTTAACGCATTTTACCAACTGGAAGTATACGCCTATCCCTAACAGTTTTGAAATCAGCTATAGACACTGTATTACAATTATATAGACACTGTATTTTAATTACTCTGTAACAAAATTTTAGACATCGCTATGTAATTTGTCAGACGGGATCGTGTACTATTTAATGGGTTTAATTAAAATGAAAACTAATTTATTCATTTTAATAATGTCTAATTTGCTAACCTTCATATCAGCAATCACTGTTTAGTTCAAATTTTCTAAAATATATTATAAATTTATGTTCCTAAGCAATGCGGAAGAATGAACGTGACAATTTTATTCACGACATATGAATATAAATTAATTTTTCTACTCGCAATTTTTATGCTTTTTATAATACTTCAACTTAGACATTATGCACAAAAGTAAAGTTAATTATGCGTAGGATGCATAAAAAATTGATAAGAGATATCTAAAAATAGATTTTACTCTTATGAGCATCCATATCATGAATAAATGTTATAAAATAAGCTTTTTTCTCAACAACTAATAAAAGTAAACAAAAAAAACTGCAAGGGGGAGAAAAAAATTATTCTGAACATTCTGAAGTAATCCATTATGCATGTATTTCATATGAAATTTATATCATCTCCAGTAGTTAAAGCGTCTTTCCCTAATGTATTATTTTTGCTGCTGTATTTAGAATGTTTTATATTGACTTTTTATACTGACATCATCATATTGTAGAAAAATATACATAAAAAACGAATTGGAATAAAAAAACAAATATTGAGAAGATAGAATTTCGGTGACATGAAAATGTATTAACATTCAGAAACGAGTAACTCTGCATATTAAATATTTTTATTCAAAATCTATTACAAAATATTTTTTCCAATATGTACATGAGTATAAAATTTTAAACTTTCTAGGGGGGAAATATTTGACCATTAAAAATCTTTACAATTTATAGCAAAGGCAATTAAGTAAATTATGATAGTTTAACTTATTAGCTTATTAACTTAATTTCCCTTTGAAAACAACAGTAGGACTATTTTGGGACAAACCTCGTAATTTTGAACCATGTTCAGGTGATGAGGACGACAGCTGAGCTAGGCACCCCTCATCCCACACCACACGTCACCAACTGGAGGACTTTTGACCTTGAAGGATTAAATGGTCATTCGCGTTATATGAGGAAGAGCATGCTAAACACCATTCATATCGAACAGCGATTTTTTTACAATATTCTACTTCCGTAACTCCATAGAATCAGTTATTTATAATGAAAATCTTCTCACACTGCTCTTAAATAAACACATTTAAGGAACATTCGGGAATTTAATTACAAAAACTGATTGTTTCCGTCATCCATCAAAAATGCTTAAATTTTATCACAAATTTATCGTTACAGTAGTCAAGGAAAAAAGAAACGATATATACAACAAAAAGGTTCATATCATGAAGGTATCAGAAACAAATATCTCCAACATGTCTACTAATTCCAGGAAAGGCGACAGTAACAGATGCTTTCCAATCATAATTTTGCATTTGTGTAACTTTTTTTTTCAAAGATGATGAAAGTGTTTTTTAAAAAATATAACTCAGGAATAACTAATAAATAATTTTAATTCATACTAAATAATTCATGGTGACAATTAAAAACATAATAATCATACTATGCTTCAGCGCTTCTTCTTAGTGATCTGGGCATCCCGGATCCAAATCTCGATCAGAACCTTGTTGTTTTTCTGTGTTCAATCAGTGAGATGTGAATGTGCTTCACCCACCCAGTAAAAAGGGGCAGTGCAATCGAAAGTGATAAGTGTTTATCGTCTTCTTATTAGCTAAAAGTCAGACTTCTGTCTTTCGGTGCTCAGAAGACCATACCATCAGAAGCTACTGCACCCCTCCTTCCGTCGTAAATCGGGCACGTCATCGTCGTCATAGGACCATTGAAAAACAATGTTATTTCGCTTTTAAAAATAAAGGCAATTATTGAACGAATTTGATTCTTTAATTATTGAACAATAAAAGAGGTTTCATTGTTCGATAAAAGAGGAATAAAAGAGGTTTAGATTGTTCTATCTGCTTGTATATAGCATGTTTTACAAAAGATACGGAATTTTTCGTTACGGATAAAATAGTTAATATGATAATTGGGCATAATTGTAAGCATCAATCTGCTTATGTGAGATATCAGTTTTAACGTAATATATTTCTTTACTTATAGTCGATGAAATATTTATATTGTTTTTTTTAAATTTATATTATAGCATAATTGATATAAATAAAATTATCTTTGATTTGAATAAAATTATGGGCTTAATCAATATTAATTTAGAATTAATTACTTTAGAAATAATCTCTAAATAGCTTTTTTTCGCTAAGAAAGCTGCACCATTTTAATCCAAGGATAAGGAATGCAGAAATTTCAGTTTTAAACAGAAGCTAAAATTAATTTCTCGCACATGCAATCCTAGCTTCTTGTACAAAAAAAAATTAAGTAATATCCATCGATTTTTGTGAGGGATTAATAACTAAAAAAAACAATGTAAAGGTAATCTGAAACTGAACAAAATTATTTTAATAAGATTTATTAATTTATTATCGGTAACTTTTCCTTTGATCTTGCATTAATATTTTTAATTTTATGAAAAAAGCAAAATCTATTAAAATCTTTTTCATTTTATTTTCTTGTGGTATTATAGATTATTATAAAGCAAAAAAAACTATAACAAAGTAATTACTTTAAAGTTATCCTATTATAAAACAAAAGGGGTTAAAGCTTGATTAAACTCTAAATGTAATACAAGATTTAATCTTCTTCTCATGACTCTAATGAACTTTTTATAAAACTTATTGTAAAAGAAATTTCGAGAAAATCACCTTTCTTTTTGATTTCTGCGAAATTATGCTCGCTCTTTTTAAAAAAATCAAATTTCAAATTCATATTTTCAGATTCTTTGAAATCCTTTCTTTTGATTTAAACTTTTAAATGATATAAAAACTTAAAATTCTTTTTAGAGCCTTTATAATTCAGAAAAAATTTTATTTATATAATGAGTTCTAATGAACGATTTGTAAATTAGTTGCCATGTTTAAATTTTGAATTTCAAAATGTATCTAAAATTTATCTAATTTATCTGAAATAAATCTATACATTGGCAAAAAAATGTACACTATAAGTCATACAGTTTTGGAAATACAAAATTATTGTGTAACGTATGTTTAAGCAAGTAACCAGTAATTGTATGATTACATAAAAATAGATATAACTTTCAAGTTCATTCATGGTCAAATATATGAATTACTACCATTTATCGATTAAATATCGATTACTAGTATAAAATTCTTTCAAATATATCTATAGATTTTAAATGCACTAAAAGTAATATCAAATTATCACCAATATCTAGTTTAACAATATTACTTAGGTAATAAACGATTGAGCTAATTGTTTAATTAAGTTAGAATTCCGTTTCTAAGTTACTTCAACGAAAATTTGGAATCATTTTCTTTTAAAGGGAGTACAGAGCACTAATGCCTCTCCTTAACTTCCTTTCCGAATTTCCATACCACCTAGAAAACATTCACCCTTGGTGCAATCAGCATAAGACGCGGATCATCAGTAAAACTAGTCTCGAATTCATGATCCTCCACTGTAGAAACCTGGTCTATCCCTCTAGGCTATTACAACCTATTCTTTAAGAGACAAAAGCAATTCCTGAACAACTAAATCCCTTTGAAAAATTTGAATTCTAGTTGAAAAATATTTGACCTTGATGAATTTGAAATGTGCATGGTCAATAGATAATTAGTGAAATCTTTTACAAATTCGTAATTCTCTATTGCTAAAACAAAGGTTTCGCCACTATACCACCATGACCTATATACATGGTGAAACAATATATCCTTTAATACTAATCCAGCCAAATACAGTCGATACTGTTTTGTTAATGATGGAGAAGCGGTTACTGTACACAATTTGAGGAGGAAATACAAACCCAGTACCTGGATTACGAAGATATTAAATTAATGGTATATTTTTTAAAACTTTATATTATTGGCAGAAGAAACTATAAAAACTTTAGGATCCTAAGAAATTTTCATCATGTGTCAATTTTTATTTACTCAAATATATAAACAAATAAACTATATAAACAAAACTAAAACACAGGTTTTTTAGTGTACCATAAAAACCAAAACTATTAAAACTAGTTTTAAAATTACTCTCAAAAATACTTTGTAGAAAAGACTTCAGTGAAAGCTTATCGATAATTGATTAGATGTTTGTTTTTGTAATTTTAGAAGTTTGTTTTCAATTTAATTTTCAATTTAAACTCCTATACTCAGTAATAAAAAAAAGACTCAATCATGATGCTAAAAAAGCGAAATTCATAAGTAATTTTTGTAGGATAATAATCATGCTGAATAAATTGTTTGCTGTCTTTTCAAGACTTAATCATCAATATTGTAAATAGAATATTTTGATCCTTAATATTATGAAAATGTAAATGAAACACACAAAAAAACTGTTTCTCTGTAAAAACTCAAATCCGTCGGAGAAAACTTATGTAAAGTGAATACAATTGCTAGTAAGAAACTTCATTTCCTGAATCAGAAAAAAATCTATCATCGAGTTTAGAAGTTTAGAGATCTCGGAAGTTCAGTGTATTAGGGCATTTAAATCTGAACCGCTAAATAAAAATTCCTTAAATTGTGACTATAAATAATATGACGCATAATAAGATTTTAAGTAAAAATTTGTTAACAATAGACTGAAGGTTTATTATTATTATTTTTCTAATAAATCTTTTCAAGCACGCTTTACTTGATCTATCTGTTTTCAGCAGTGAACTTGCGTTTCTCTTTTGGCCTGAGAATTTTTTTTTAACTTTTTTCTTTAAAAACATTTGCTTATTGATTTTCTAAACATATTTTTCTAATTTAAAATGTTTTTATTTTATTTTATTAATATACTTTTGATACTTAAACGAATTTTTATTAAGTAAATATCAATCCCTCTGAGGAGGGGCACTTCAAAATTATTCATTGATTTTTTAGAATATTTTTCTAATTATAAATATATTTTAGAATATTTTTCTAATTATAAATATTATTTTTAGAATATTTTTCTAATTATACATGTTAATTTTTAGCATATTTTTCTAATTATAAATGTTGTTTTTAGAATATTTTTTTAATTATAAATGTTATTTTTAGAATATTTTTCTAATTATAAATGATCTTTTTTAGAATATTTTTTTAATTATAAATATAATTTTTTAGAAATTTTTTCTAATTATAAATGTTGTTTTTGGAATATTTTTCTAATTATAAATATTATTTTTTTAAATATTTTTCTAATGATGAATTTTATTTTTTAGCATATTTTTCTAATTATAAATGTTGTTTTTAGAATATTTTTAATTATAAATGTTATTTTTAAGAATATTTTTCTAATTATAAAGGCTGTTTTTAGAATATTTTTTTAAATCATAAATATTATTTTTTAGAATATTTTTCTAATTATAAATGTTGTTTTTAGAATATTTTTTAATTATAAATGATATTTTTTAGAATATTTTTTCATTATAAATGTCATTTTTAGAATTTTTTAATTAAAATTTTTAATTAATGTTTTTAGAATATTTTTTTAATTATGAATGTTATTTTTAGAATTTTTTAATTAAAATTTTTAATTAATGTTTTTAGAATATTTTTTAATTATAAATGTTATTTTATAGAATATTTTTCTAATTATAAATGTTATTTTTAATTTTATTAATATACTTTTAATAAATTAATGTTTAAGTAAATATCAACCCCACTGAGAAGGATGGCATGTCAAAAATGAGGATGAATAGCTTCTGATATGGTGATTGGTTCTCACTACCTAATTGGGTACAGAAAAAAATTTGTCTACTTCCCATCGAGGGCGGGACAACTTCCCATGGGAAGGATTTCAGCATGATAGGTTATAGGCTTTAGCGCTCAATGAGAGCTGCACCAGAGTTGCTGACACAGTAATCCGGTCATTCAGTTTTTTTTCCATGGGTCCTAAATAGGGTCGAAATATTCAATTTCCGATTACTAATTATGAATTCTTTTAAAAATAAGTTCACAAGAGTTTACTGATTTCATAAGTCTTTACTGATTTTATTTTAAGGAAAGTCAACGATGATTAGATCCATTTATATATTATATAATATCTTATATAAATCAATTTTTACCTTAACGATATTGGACATGAGATCATTTTGAATAAGAGTAGGTAATTCTTATTAATACGGGGTAGGTAATTCTTATTAATATTCTTATTATTACGAGTAAATAATTGTTGCTGAAATGCTAAGCAACGTTCAGCATTTCAGCAAGACATAAATATACTATTTATTGAAGCATATATTTATTTTCTTAATCAGTGGCAATCCCTTTTATCATTATAGTGTTCAGAACTCTTATAAAACTAGATTTTTTTTAATGGTTTGGTGGCCATCTGGACAAAAAAAATAAACTGACGAGGCTCCCAACAAGCTTTCAGCGGAGTAAAAATCCCAATTTCTTATTTCTGACTTCATTTAATATCATCATTCCTTCGCTTCAATGCACATTACCTCATAACTGCATCCCTGGACCCAGTCTAAGTAGCAAAATCTCTTCTGAGCAATACAAAAAAGTACCGAAAGAGAAGGAGAAAAAAAAATGCCTCCAGAAATCTCGCTTTTTGTTTCCCATCACTCCAGGGAAAACGGGTAGATAATTCCACTAGGCCTAAGATAAAACCTTCTTTATCCAGCAAAGACAAATGTGGAAGGGGGGAAAAATGTAACCATATGCTCCAGAGGGCACCCACACACACCGTGAACGTGAATTGAAAGTTAGATCTAATGAAAGAGTCAGCCACGCGTGAAGAATTAAATTTTGCAATGGCGCGTGTACCTCTTCATCCTCGGCTGAACATACTGAGAGAGGAGGACATTTTTATTGGCAGATGTTTAAGACGGTAGAGATATCCCTTGGGGGAGAGGGGAATACTAAGCTCAACCCTCCTCCCCTCCCTCTTCTAGGTGCTTGGCCTTAAAGATTTCGCATCGAGAAGTTAGCTGATAAGACCTTACCTTAGTAAAACCGTTGACTTTGCTTCTTAAGGCTGTAGAGGAGTATTTTGCTGTAATAAAGTCAATAGGAAGGAGGTGGAGGTTTCGTAGTAAAGTTCAAAGCTTTATTGTAGTTGTTCGATTCACCATATACCGTAAAGGAGTTTTGGACTTTTTCTGTGCTATGTGTTTGAAGATGTGATACATATTTATGGGATTTTTTTAAGTTCATACATAGTAAAAGAGATTTTGGAATTTAGATGAAAATTTATCTGAAACGTGAGATTTAAAATTTGATCAAATTCCATCCCCTTTGTTCTGGTCGTCTCAGAAAGAAATAAAAGTATATATTTTGACTTTATTAAATTTTTATTATGTAGATGCATATTTAGAGAAGAATAAATAAGAATGTGTTAAGAAGAGAACAAGTTAAATGTACTTTTAATCTACTAAAATATAAAATACTTTAAAATTTGGTTTTTTCCAGAATTTTTTTGTATGGAATTATTTGTATTTAATATGCAACTTTTTATTTCTTAAGTCATAAAACTGACATTAGATCATGAAAAGGAATTTGAATTTTAATAGTTGTTATACGATACATGTATGTGCACCCTACCATTTTTTTGTCTTTTTAAAAAATGTCCCAGTATATTAAACTAACACAATATAGCTTATTTATTAAAATAATAGGCTATAATATACTGGCTTATTGTTTCTTGTGGCACTTGCCATGGACAAGCTGGTTGAGGTAGTCAACGATTTAAGACTAATGAGCGTCTCTTGTTTTGTAGTAGCGCCAACTAGGGCAAAGTATTCACCTTTTACTACTCACTCATCTCATTGGCTTTCACAGCCCTCTTTACAGGAGGGTGAGGAGGCATTCACTTTACAAATAGAACACAGAAGAACAACCCTGCTCGAACCGGGACTCGAACTCGTGACACCCAAATCACGGGGAAAACACTCTACCCCTATGCCCGGACGTTGCCATAATATATGGGGTTAGAAATACGAAGGAAATAGTTTTAATAAAAGGCATAAGAGCCGGGTATGAAAGGAATAAGACTTAGAAAAGAGTAAAGGATGTAGTAAAATAATTTTTTGCTTTATAATCTCATATTAAATGAAGGGTAGATGTGAAAAGGGCGAAGGTCGTCAATGTTTCTATATTGTGCCAAAAGATATTGTTTTATGAATAAGTTACTCTGCTTTATTCTTAATAAGAATGATTTTTTGTAAAGTTACAAGCAATGTGATAGCTGCAAATGGGGAGATATAGATTGAAATAATTAATAATTTGATGACCCTGACTGTCAAGCATTGATTGCATTTACCAGAATAAATAATAATATCCATGCTTTTAAATCCGATAACAGTTCAAATTTATTATCATTATAGAGGTATATTTAATTCTATATGATAAAAAAATACGTAAAAAATACAGTATGTTTTATTTTCTTTCTTAAAATGAATAATTTTTATCATTTAGTTTTCATCTGTAAATTATAGCACGAATACATTTCTAGGTAATAAATCAGTATATTTTTTTTCATTTCTATTTTCCATTTCAAAAATAACAATTAATAATAAAATTAAAAAAAATAAAAGTAATTGCAAAATAAACACAAAAAATGATTGCAAATTATAGAACTAACCAAATATTCTTAATCATTCATGAGTTTGAGAATTGGAAACATTCATTGTTGAATACAGCAAAAGATGTATTGAAAACATTATTTAAAACTTTCGTTTCAAAACTTTAAAAAATTTGTAAAAAGAAAATATTTTAAATTTATTATAGTAATAAAATCAAGATTTTGGCTGACACAAAAAATGAATAAAACGGAACGTGTCAGGGTATTTAATTATGTTGTTAATGACATCATAGAAAAATAATATTCAATAAATATATATACCGAATATCGAACTATTAATATTTTCAGTTTAAGCAGGTAAGTATATGTATCTAAAAAAATTGTTTTATAAAACAAGTAAAACCTGAATTTATTTTTCATTTTCTCAAAATGAAAGAACTCAAGACAATTTTTATAGTATAACTAAATGAATTTTATAATATTCTAAATGAAACTACCTATATATTCCTATTTAACACAACACTACTGAAATCTTCACATTAGAAATCTCTTAGTGCATCATAGCGTAATAATTGGTTCCGTATGAATAATTTGAACACAATGGTTTTACAAAGACAACTCAGAATATAACATTTCTCATTGTTCAGAAATACTTGTTTTCGCTAAACAAGTAGTACAAACTGTGTAGATCTCTTTATAAAAGATTAGTAGTAGTGTAAGATCTTTTAAGCTTGAACAATCTTATATCATTAGAGAATAAAAATATTCCGAAAGATATCGCATAGATGATACAAATGGTCTAGGTCCTTTTGCAAAAGATCGATATTACTATGATATCTTATAAGCCTAAACAATCTTATGTCATTAAAAAACAAAAAAATATATATTCGAAAAAATATTGCATAGATAAATGATACATATTGTTATGTAGTCTAGATCCGCTTGCAAAAGATGAGTACTAGTATCATATAACTGTAACAGTGTGTGTGTGTGTGTGTGTGTGTGTGTGTGTGTGTGTGTGTGTGTG
>JAOUZG010019564.1:397357-411627 GCA_026289955.1 Argiope argentata
TGTGTGTGTGTGTGTGTGTGTGTGTGTGTGTGTGTGTGTGTGTGTGTCTGTCTGTCTATTCTAATCCGGTTTGATTAGCATAAAAATATAAATAACATTTACTTCGCTTTGCACGTTTCAACAAAATTAAGGGAAAACACTGGAAACTATTTGTTATTTTTAATGCTATATAATGGATTTTAATTTCCTGTTATATAGGATCAGGGCTTGATTGCCATATCAATTTAAATCCCATTTTATTTAATCATATTTTGTCACTGAAGAAGCAGCACTGCATAACACAATTTTTTAAAAACTACAAAATAAAGTGAAAAAAAATTAATGTTTATCAAACAATTAAGCATTTTTTCCCATCTTTAACAAATGATATCCAAGTCAAAAAATGAAGGGGGAAAACCTCATTTTTCATGATTGATTGAAGAAAATTAATTTATTTTTATTTTTCTGAATTTGAAATAAATATTTTTATTAAATGAATATTTATATGAATATTAAGAGGTTCGAATATATAAATTTCGAACCTCTTGACGACGACGCCGTATTTGCGTTACCACGAAAAGAGGGGTGATTCTTAGGGTAAATACCATAAAAAAAACCTGGGGGACAGAAGACTAACTTCTAGCTCATATGAGTAAAATACTCAGATACTCACTCTCACGGCCTCTTTTTTTCAGCGTGTGGGGATTCTTACGCACACCTCATAGATAGAATACAGTGTGAAGAATAATCATGCCTGAACCAGGACTCGAATCTGGAACGCCCAGATTATGGGGAAGACGCGCTACGCATGGGCCCGGCTGCCAACTTGAAACTTCTTCATTTCATGCAATAAGAGACTTGAAGAACTGACGCCAAAATGTTATTTTGTTGGCAATTATTTTCGAATTGGATATCATTATAATCATATGAACATCAGCATTTATTATTTTTGGTTCTTTGACTAAGGGTTATGCCGCATATTACCAGCAGCTATTTTTCCTATATAGTATTTACCAATGTAACTCTTTAAATTTATCATTTCTGAAAATTCTACCTACTTATATCCCTTTAGTGGGTGCACTTAAACGTAACCAGTAGCGGACTTGTAGATTGAACCAAGGAAATGCAGAAGAATGGTTGTAGGAAGCTATGAGTTATGTCCTCTGTTAACTAGTCCTTTTCCAAAACCATCATCTTTGCTTGTGCTTTAGAAATAAACCGGTTGATATTATGATTGTTTTCTCTGTAATGTAACACAAGTACGGACAAGTATGCCTTTAATACAACCTTTCTCAATGAATATGAACGAAGTCTATCATAGTTGCTATCTATGCTCGCGAAAGTCCCTTTCACTCAGATTTTCTATGGCGCAGCTGAAATGCCTCAGTATCGGAGCCAAACTCTCATCGTTTCCAAGATCGACAATCTAATTTTATCCAGAAATTTCCGGGTATGCGGGTTTTCTTCTCGTTAAATCCGTCCAAGTCAATGGATATTCCCGAGACAGAAAGGAAATTTTGTGAAGGATTTGATGACTAAAATGTCGCCCTCGTCCCTTGACATCGATTCAAAATTACGAAGTCTGTCCCAAAAGATCTCTCCTATTGGGCATAAATATAACTAAACTATACCAGACCAAACTAATTTACTGACAGAAGATTCAATCTATTTATCATGATCATGGTATATAGTGACTATATTAATTTTTATCATTTATCATGAATTCTTAATATATTAAAGTAGTGGTCAATGCAATCAGATATTTATGGCGAAGAATTATGGAAACTTCTTTAATTTATTTAAAAAACTAATTTTTAGAATTTTTATTCTCTAAAATATATCTATAACAGTTTATCCATATTTGATTTAATTAAAAATAATAAACGAGCTAACACGATAATTAACAGCGAGAAAGAACTTTCTGACACCGAGATCAAATCTTTTTATTACTATGTTCGGAGTCGTTAATTAAATTAAAAAGCTATCGGGAATTTTCCATTCATTATCATCAATTAAAGCGGTACCATAATTTATCTGCAGCTTTTCTAATGGAAAAATGCAACTTATTTCAAAACAGCATGCTCAAGTGATTATTTTCTTTAGTAAATTTTTACATATTTTAATCTTTTCAAAAATAACTGAAATTAAAAATCTGAATCACACTCGTGAATTTTAAAAATAAGGCTTTTTTTTATCTAAATAAAATGTAAAGTATGCTTCTAATGACTTTTACCATACCCTGAGTGAGTAACATTTTAAAGTGTCACACACAATTACAGAAATATAAAAGCTAGCTATGAAAATAAACTTAAAACAATACTAAATAAACAGTAAGATTAAAGACTAACCTGACTTCATAATTGTTTTAGACAATATTTTTCATTTTTATCTTTTCGCGAATTCCTAGAAGTCTTGTGCTTAGAAAAACGTATTTCTAAATTTGGAAATGGCAGTTTGATGAAGTGCAGTAATTGTGTTTCCTTTGGGCAAAAATCTCTTTCTCTCTTTCTCTTTCACGTTCGTTTTTTTAATCTTTAGAAACACATTTTTTTCCATTTTTAAGAAAATGCACATCGGTTCATATTCCGCATGATAAACTACCAGACATAAAAGATGACGACACTTTCCGTAATTGCATTTTTCAACTTCTCCAGCTCCGGAAATATTATTCAAGAGAATGAGAGAAACACCGTAAACGTTTTCTTCTTCTTTTCAGTTCACTTTATTTTATTCTATTTATTTATTTTTTTTTATTCTATTCTTTCAATTTTTCGTCTTGTTCTTTCTCAGAACACAAAATATAAATTGCTCATCTCTTTTAAAAATTGTCTTCGGAATTCCTTTTGTTTATTTTAGTTGAAATCTGCGAGAATTACATTTTTTTTCTACCATTTATGATAGCAGCAGAGGTAAAAGCAGAGAACATGAGAGAGAGAGAGAGAGAGAAGGAAAGTTGAATGCTTCTTTGACTTAAAGAGTTTTGCTGTTAATGCATTTTTCGCAACGACCGTCCGAAATCGACGACGGGAAGTGATTTATAATACTTTGAAGGGATGCATACTGGCATTTCGGTCTTTTTTTCACCACGCCAAACAATCTCGCGCAATCTCGTTTCGCTACGAGCTTTCCCATTACTGTTGAGAGTCGTCTGCCTTTTCGGAAAATGCCATTAGTGAATTTTATTTCGACCGAATTATTTTTGTTATTTATCTACTGCGTAAAAAGTACTTCGGTGTTTTGATTAGATTATATATGCATTTACGAAGCATTTTTCGTCGCACGAAAAATATATTTTTACACCCGATTCGTAATAGAATTCGATTTGATTCCGCCTTTTTTTTTCACTTTAAAGTGTTTAAGCTCTTTGTACCGTGAATAATTTATTTATTTTATTCTTTGAACTATAGAAAAAAATAATAATGCATTGATAATTATACATTCATGCTTAACTGGTACTCATCTTTTAAAATACTTCTAGAAAATTAAAACTGCGATATGAGAAATATATGAAGAGCAACAATAAATGGTTTGAAGATAGTTATAAAAACGAAATTCATATTTAAAAAAATGCAAACAAGAGAATTTATTGAGCGTATAAAATCATTTTCATATGATTATTTTAAATTTAAAAACTTTTTTTTGTTATAAGAAATAATTTTCTTTAGAATTAGCAGAAATTGAGAAAATTAATAAAATAATAAAATAGGCAATAAACAGATTAGTAAAATTTTATTTTGAAATTTATTGAAAGCAAATTTATTTATTTGAAAACTTAGAAACAGTTTTTCAATTTTAATGAAATTGTTTTAAAAGATTGTTGTTGTTGTTTTTGTTATTATTATTATTGTTGTTGTTGCTGCTGCTGCTGCTGCTGCTGGTGGTGGAGTACTTCTTGAAATTTCTATATTCTTACTTGAATAGAAAAGAACACAACAGTAAAGTACTTTAAGCATGGAATGGGGATGAAAAGTTCGCAAAGAATTAATTCCATATCGGACTTCATTCAAAATTCCACCAATGAAGGGAAAGAGAAAATTATCATCCTCCTAACTATTGTATCTTTAAACACTGAGTCAAGTCGTGAACGAGATATATCGTTTATGTTTGGTCTAATTTTCAATATAAAAATTAAATTTTTATAATACTACAAGTCTAATTTAATTAATCGGTAAATGAAATTGATGAGGTAAAAATGGTTCTGAAAAATATTTTTTATGAAACTTTCTCCTGTTAAGTCCGGTAAAGTTAATGAGTTCGGTTGTAATGGATATATGGCGACACACAGTCAACAGGTCTTGGTAACAAAAGATGACTTTTTAACATGAAGTCTCCAATAAGTAGACAAATTCATAACCGAGACGCACGTAAGCAATATAAAGCAGTAATCAACAGCACAACAATGGTAAGTTGCTCGAAGCACTCTGAGAGCTCGTTGTTGTTGTTGTTGTTTCTAATGGCACTTGCCTATGGACAAGCTCGCTGCTGGACCCAGCAGCAGATTTAAGCCGAATGAAGCGTCTCTTGTTTCAAGTAGCGCCAACTGGGGCCAAGAGTACGACTTTTGCTACACACTCATCACATTCGCTTGCACAACCCCTTTTTACAGGGGGGCACATTCACACATCTCACAGATAGCACACAGAATAACAACCATGCCCGAACCAGGACTCGAACCCGGGACCTCCTGAACACGAGGCAGACGCGCTACCTCTGTGCCAGCAAGCCGGCCTGAGAGCTCGTTGAACTATTAACCAGAGTTGAACTCAAAACTCTGCCACCAGCTCGGTCGATCGGTCTTTTATAGCTCCCGAGACAACATCGGGAATTTTCTCGACAAGGCAAGCATACCTCGGAAACTATCAGCTTATCGCCAACAATATGGAAGCAACCAGTATTACTCTTTTGTCGCTAAACCCTAAGATCACTGATAAGACATCCGTTCAGCAACTAACAGAGTTGTTCGTAAAACGGTCTTTTCAGTAATTTAACTAACCATGCTGGGAAACAACATTACAGATTTGTAACCATATTACATGTATATGTTGGTTGAAATAATAAAGAAGTGAGATTAGCCGACGACCGGGCATAGGGGTAGGCATCTTCCCCGTGATCTGGGCTCTCGGATTCGAGTCCTGTTCGGGCATTGTTCTCTACCTTGTGTTCTTGCTCTAGGGTACTCAAGGCCTTTGCACTCAAATGCTACGGCACACTCGGCTTACATCGCTGACAATTCGAGAGTAGGCTTGCTAAAGTACCGTAAATAACAACAAATGGAAAGAAAGAGAGTGACATTTGATTATTATTTCATGAGTATTAAATCATGAGTAGTCATCAATTTTCGTCTTGCAAATGACGGACTATTTCTGTTTAATTTTTTGAGAAATAAATAACAATAACAATTTTTATTAAAATTGTTTTTTTTTTTTAACATTATAACCAAAAAACAACTCAATGAATATAAAGCAGACAAATTTAAGCTTAGCAATAATGTCGATTCCATATTTTCTATGAAGGTCATATTAATTACAATTAAGTTCTAAAATTAAAGTTGCTATTTAAATTTAATTGCATAGCAGAATTAAATAATATTTCCTATATCCTTGAAATAAATATTTTAATTATGAAGAAATACCGTAGAACACTGATGCTGAAGAAAATATAATTTTAATTCTAGTAAAAATATAATTCTAGATTATAATATACAATAAAATATAGAAAATATAATTATAGAAAAAGATGGAATTTAGAATTTTTCATCATCAGTATGACTGCAACAGAAACAGTTTAATTTGGTTGTTAGTCTAACACGATTAAAATCAAGAAAAAGGCATTCATATTGCTATTCATATTTTATTCTAGCATAACAATTCTTACTTGTAATTTTGTATCAGCGATTTGACTATTACAAATATAATTAAATTTGTTTGATAACCTAATATGATCAGCACTATCCGCTTTATAGAGAAGGCTACATCAGTGTTAACAAAATTCTGTTTAAACAACAATTATGATGGATGCTTTGATGCTGCAAAAGCTTGTAGTACGATAAGAGCGACAAAGTGTGATTGCTATTATTCGTAAACTGTTTAATCCTGCTAATTAATAAATAAAGGTACCATGCGTTCGAAATATGTCATATTGGAAGATAACAAATTCCATGCTGTCGTTTGTAATTTCGTTATTTCCTGTCTGTTTTACAAATCATATATTAGCTAGTAACGTGGAACAGCTTGGAGAATGCTTTTGGCCTTGAAAAACCAGATACATGCTGTTGTTGTTACTTATGACACTTGCCATATTGGACAAGCCCCCCGTTGATACAGTAGCAGATTTAAGCCGAAAGGAGCGTCTCTTGTGTTTGAAGTAGCTCCAACTAGGGCCAAGAGTACGAATTAGCTACACAATCAGCAAATTCACTTGCACAGGCCCTTTTTACAGGGGGGGGGGGCACATTCACACATATCACACAGAAGAACAGCCATGCCCGAAACGGGACTCGAACCCGGGACTCCTAGAACACGAGGAAGACGCGCTTCCTCTGCACCAGAAAGCCGACATCAGATACACATATATTGAAAAATAAAGCCGAAGTAAAACCTGTTTCGATATTTTATAACTTACTTTTCCCCCCTTTATTTAATTATTACTTAAAAATGAGTTCAGAAAACTAACTCTGAAAGTATATTTGAAAAATTAGTCCCTCTTCTATCTCTGTATAAAAAATATGTGGTTTATTGAAGATAATCATTAATAAAAGTCTTTTAAATTTTGATACTTTGTTACCTAAAGAACATTCTGATCTTTTGGGTTAAAGTCTCAGTAAGTTTTTTCGAAAAAAACTGCTTAAGGTTAAAAGCCTACATGTTTTGAATGTGTCCAAAATATTATAGTTGTTCTCAGATTTGCCTGAATTCTCCATCCTTTCTTATGTAAAGACGATAACGTGACAACCTAATTAATTAAAAAGATAACTTTCAGAATATTATCTTTATTTTAAGAATGTAGATACTAGTAGATAGTTTTGAACCAAATGTGTAATTTATAAACTGTCTATCATTCCTTCCATTAGAGTGTATTTGAAGGAAACAGCTTAAAAAGGCTAAAAGTTACATTAATGAAATTTGGCTCGTGATCATACACTAAAAGGCATAACCTATATCCAATTTTAAGCCCAATTAATCGGCTGGATGAGATAAAAAAAATACCTATTCTTTTTCCTATCTGACGAAGTTAATACAAAATGTATTATATTATGGGTGTAGAGAAAGAAATCGAATACAGAACGTTTCCCCGGGTTTGGAAAATATATCTCAAAGTTTCGCTCACAAGCACCGATTTAGTTGAAAATAAACCAAAGCAAATTAATTTTAAAAGGCTTAGGGGCTTCTGTCTTTCCCTTTCACATTTTTATCGTTTGCCTTATTTTTTTATTGAGGTCAATAATGCGCTGCAAAAGAATTTTCCTTTAAAAAATCTTTTTTTTCCTTCTCTCTTTTAAGAAATCGTATTGAGCTATCTCTCTTTTTCGCTCCATCTCTCTGATTTAGAGCAATAAACCTGCTGAAAATACTTTTTGGAAAAAAAAAATAAAGTGTTTAGCAGGAAATTTCATTATTAAATTGTCCTGAAAATTCTATTCCTAACAACTTCTTCCAAAATAAAATTCTTTTTTTTTTCTTTTTTTAATAAAAAAAGTAAAAATTATTAAGGAAAAAACACTATTTTTATCAATATATTAAGAGAGTTTTTTCCCCGCTTATCTGCATTGACTCCTCAGATTTCATTCTTTTTTTCTTTACCAAACTTAATGGACTTTTTGCTCTAATAGAAAAGAAAGTTAGCATTAAAATTAAAGATAGTTAGTATATTTCTAATAAAAGTTACAAATAGTAAGAACATACAAAGCTTAATTTCTTGAGAAAAATATTTTATCTTACCAAAAATAAAAGAAACTATCATGAATTAGTTTTTGCTACTAAGACTGTTCATTTTCTATTTTCTGGATTCTGATAAAATTTTATCCTTTTCTGAATTCCTAATTCTTACCCTACGAAAATTTTCTGTTACATTTATAATTAATTGAGAATAACTTACGCATTGGTCTTTCTCAATTTTCAAAATTACGTATAATTTCATTCTTTAAAAAAGTGATGTTATAAATAAACATCCATTTAAAAAAATGGAGTAAATATTAATTTACTCCTCTCAATTCTTTACATTTTTAATACGTGTAATAATTTAGCGAAATTCATCATAACAGATCTTTTGGTAAAAAAAGTTTAAAAAAATATTTTTAACAAAATATTACATGAGTAAAAAATATTATATTTTTTGCATTTTAGTCTTTAAAATATAACTCATTTTTATAAGTAATATAGAAATTTCAAACATGTTTTCTTTCGCAAATTCACTATTAAATATGACCATTGGAAGAATTCAGTAATTAAATTAATTATTTAAGTGGTAATTAAATTTTCAAAACTTTAAAACAATTATCATCTCGAAAACAATAGTATCAAACTTTTAAAATATAATCATTGTATAAAGAAAAATAAAAGATTAAAAGGAAAATTGCTATGCCTATTTCAATGCATAATGTCAGAACCTAATTTCTTGAACGACGAAGCACCACGTGCTCTTGCAAGTTAAATCATATTTTTATTCATTTTAATTGTTTCATTGAATGAGTCACTTTAATATTGAAACGACCCAAAAAACTTTGTCTCGCATTGATTGTTCGAAAAAATATCACATTTCCGATTTATTTCATTTCATATAAACACTACTCAAAATGACATTTTTTTAGGTTTTATTGGCTGTAGTCGTTAACTTATTTTTTGTAATCAGAGATTTTGTAAATACAATGGGGGCACGTTATTAAAAACTGCTTTGTTGACGTGCTCATGCAGATAATAATATTTAAATTTTTCGCCTACTTTTTTTTTTCACCTACGGATTTTTGTCAACCTCATTCCCAAAATAACATTATGTTCCAACATCCTAATAAAAATTTCAAAAAGTTCATTTTTTACAAACATGAAACTAGTTATGTTAAATAAAAATCTTTAATAAGAGAGTACCTTTAGAGTAATGGAAATTTTTTTATCAAAACTGAGACCCACAAATTTGTTTTCTTTTAAAGTTGTATAGCCTTTAGGTTTTAATAAGTATTCTTTTTGCCTCCAGGTCTTACTGAAGAAAATGGGTTTATCATTTTCTTCCTTTTTTCATTTGTCCAATTAATTAGCAAAAATTAAACTACAAATTTTATCTTATAATAAAATCGGCGAGAACTTGTTGGTTGCTACGGCGACCAAAAACCTTCAAAAAAATTCCGCCAATTTGGCTATTTCAGCATCTAACAAAACAGCATGCGATTTCGCACTTTCAAAATTAATAATAATGCAAATGATTATATTTTTATAATTGGCGAAATTTTTTCTTGGCGCTTTTTGGTAGCCGTTAAAACCGAATTGTACCAAGCTAGGTCTCATTTGAAGTTTAAACAATAGATTAAGTAAAAAGAAACGCTTTTTTTTGTAATTTCATATGCTAGTTGAGAATTTTACTATCCATAGAAATTTCAGATATATTAATGTAAATATATATATTTGGAAATTTCTTTATCATAATCTACATAAATATTAGTTAGATTTAGTTACTTGCTTTTAAAAATCCTTTCATATTTGCTCAATAATATATCGTCGTTGACTAAAAAAAAACTATAATATTAAGAATTTTTGTCTGTATTGGGGGTTTTATTAAGGATGCAAAAATTAATTAATTTTAAATTATAATTTTCTTTGTTGTACCATTATCTAAGAATTTTAAAATTAAGAACTACACTAAACAGGAAAGCATGCGTGGGTTTAATGAAAAATGTATAAATAGGACTAAAATTCATCAAACAATGCGATTAATATAAATCTCGGTGGGTTGTTTGTATATTAAAACTTTAGCCTTTGCAATTCTAAATTATGTTTATGCACATAATTTTAAATATTATGTCAATTTCTTTTTTTATTTTTTATAGGAAGAAAGTCACAAGTCGTATCGTCCTTTGTGTGTTTTAACTTTCCGTATCAACTATTGGCTTCATGAACTAAATCCTATGGGCTATCACTTGGTCAACACAATTCTTCACACAATAGTATGTTTGCTATATTATAGGTGAGTATATTTTTATTTGAGTATTATGTTTTAATTAGTATAATATCATACTAATTAAAATATTTAAAGATTGCATATTCAGTACTTGAATTCTTCGCCAATATGGTAACCCAGACAATCAGACGAGGAATTTCTCCTAGCAACCCTTCGATCAAAGTATTTTTTAGTTCTTGAGATATGCATTTATTATAAACTTAAGGTAGCTGAAAATTAAAAAGGATTACCAAATTATTATTGATTTAAAAATTAAATAATGATGTGATTATAATTTCTTTTAAATAAGATCATATTGATTAAATAACAATTATTTTAGCACCATTTTTCAAAAGAATTTCTAAAGAGTTTCCTTTTTTTTCCCCTTGTTGTTAAAAGAATTCATGAATTTATTTTTTTTTAAATCGTTTGCTACTGAACGTTTTGAAATTGTTTGTTTTCATTTCAAATTTATAATTGAATATATAGTCATAATATTAACTATATATACTTAAAACTATTTCGCATCTTTTACTTTTGATGTTATGGAGCTTTTTTTATATTTTATTTGTTGTTGAGTTCTGAAAAAATTTTAAAAATGTGAGTACTATTTTTTTAATTAATTGATGGTGCAGAAAGAATGCAAGTAATAGCTAAACTATTAATGACTGATGTTTTTCTCCAGATTGCTTACTTTCAAAATTTTATTTCTATTTATTACTCTCTATTTATTAACGAATCTCTAGAATATTTCTAAATCGAAAATCATTTCTATTAGAAACGTGAACTAATAGATGCTGATAGGCCTTAACTATAACACTAATATAATCCGTATGAATAAGAGAAGTCATAAATAGCCTTTTTTTAAAATTAGACAATCAATATTTCAAACTTCTTTCTCCAACTTCAATCATTTGCTGTTGTTTTGAATCATTCTGTATTTATTCGTTAAAAATAATTTGATTTCAATAAATTCCGAATAAGCATTTTTTTTTCATTTCGATATTTAAAATTAAGGATAGAATTGTTAACTTCTTTTTCACAGATTGTCTAGAGGAATCGCGATAGTTCCAAATCTGCTTATTCAAATGATGTTGCGTCTCCAATGAAAGAAGTAGAAAACCTTTAAGTGTAAATATAGCTGTTAAAAAACCAAATTGTAACTTTTATTAAAGAATATAAATAAATATTCTTTTAAATTATGAATTTTTACTTATTTGGTTTTTGCTATTTTAAAAGGGACAGTTTGAACATTTATGCCTGGTAACGGTCCTATCTCTTTTGAATTCTGAAAGTAAAAACATTTTGGCTCCGTTAGCGTTGAACTTAGCAGTAAGCTGTGGTATCTTAAGAAAGCTTCCGCATACATATTCATGTCTGTGGAGGCTTAAATCTTCTGATGTTCATTCATAAGTCTGAATTGCTTAAGTCGCAAAATATTTAACTCCTACTTTGAATGCAATTGTAAATGAATTGAAGGTTTTCATATAAAATAGCTTCTTGTTGTACAGCAAGGAAATACAACAATATTGTCTATGTGACTAGAAAAAATTTCTTAGAGCAATTAATATGTATACAAATAAAACTTTAAGCTTTTTTCAGCATTGTTTCAAAAAAAATTCTTTCTTTAGAAGAAATTTCAAGCTATTTGTGCTTTATGCAGTTGTTTGGAAAATACGCATTCATAGTACTTTTAGGCATGTTCTAATAGTTAAATGTTTTTATATTTAAGGTTTAAATGTTTTTTCTACTGCAAGTATCTTTTTTAAAAAATTTCATTGGATTGAATTTAGAGAACTTAATTATTGGTTATCGCTTAAATATAAATAAATAATGATCCGTAAATAAACAAGGTTCTTTAATTTCTTTCTTCCTTAATTGATTTGCTAGACCTGTATTTAGAATTTATTGCTCCAATTTACAATTTTTTTAAAGCATATCTAAATTGGATAGACTGTCAATAAATATTCTAAGATCATTATATGTATTAGGTGATAAGTGTTAAATTAACTTTTAAGAAAACTACTGGTTATTTCTACATTGAAGCGATGATAATGTACAGCTAAAAATAGTAAGAACTTGCGAAGAAAATTTTAATGTAATAAATGTTTTTAAACAGAATAAGATTTTGGAATTTGAGCTACATTTTAATTACTAATTCTAAAAAAACTACCTTTATTCCAAAATACTTTATTTTGAATAATGGTATATACATACGTCTCTTATATTAAATGCATTCATGTACAAATCATTAGTTCCCATATTAATATAATTTTTCATAATTAAAAATTTCTTTTGAAAAATGATGTAAAAAGTGAGTTTTTCAAAATGCTTTTATTTAAGTTACCTTCTTTCATAATTGCATGTAACTTTAAAATCAATTTTTCACTCACTTCTAAATGTTTTCGTGATCAGAGATTTATTATATTTCAGGATTTAATATTCGATTATTTTATTAATCTAATTAAATTTTGAATTCACATGACTGGAACAAAGGACTAGAGAACTTGAAAAAAATGAGTTTAAATTTTACTAATATTTATCATAAGGAATTATAAAAAAATTATAAGAAGTAGATAATGCTGAAATAAAAAAAACTAATTTTTAATTCGCTTTTGAAATTGCATTTGTAAAACCAATTTCATTACATTTGAAAAAGGCAATCTTATTTTTAAAATTATAAATTTTCAATAAGTAAATTTATTTCTGGTAAAATTTCTAAATTTTCGAACAATCTCGATTAATAATTCTATAAAGTATATATTAAGGCTTTTATAATTTTTTGGAGAATAATAGTTTTGTTTTGAAAATTCTAAATAGATTTCTGTACAAACCTTTCACAATACATTGACTAATATTTTCATGTAATAACAAAATTAATAGTAAATTTCTTTAAAAAATGTCCCCCTAAAATTGATTTAAAAGAAACAGACTTGTTATAGACGAAACTTGTTATAATAAGAAACAGACTTATCTTGCATTGCAGTGAGACTTATCGGCATTGCAGTGAGTAATTCTAGAAAATCTAACTTTAGTCTAGACTATATTGCTTCGAAGAGTGAGGACTGCAAAAAAATTCTACGCTTTATACATCTTACCAGCGGCACAGAAAGAGAGGGAGAGAGAGGGAGAGAGACAAAATCGGAAACAAGGCATAACGCTCAACAAAGAGTAGTTTTCAGATGAGCAATTTTACGTCTACGAGTGGAAGTAAACTGGATCGGAAGTGCTAGCAGGGAGAAAAAAGAGTACTTTTAGAGCCTTTTTTTCCTCTACTGTGATTTTCCGAACCCCCCTTTTCATTTTTCATTCCAAATAACTGCAAAAACTCGTGATTTTCTCGAGAATCGAAGGCGAGCGGAACGAGAGGAAAAGAGAATGGCAGCCAGAAACGCTTTATATATAAAAAAGAAAGAAAGAATGCTTAAGAGTGTGTCTACATTTTGAATTTCATATGTGCAAAGAAAAATGCAAGTTTTGCAGAATTCCGCGCTGTGCAGAAGTTCTTGTTCAGAGATTAAAACAGAAGGAGCATGAGTGAAAACACATTTGCATGCATTTTTACCCTTCGGTTAGAACTGATACGAAACTCTTCTTTCCGAGATTTTTATCAAAATTTCCTTCTTGCGGGGGAGGGGGAAAGACACTTCAGAACTAATACGTTGCACACTGCAAAACGTTTTCAGTTTGTAACTCTGAAAATATATTTTTTTGTTCAGTTCATTCCTCGCATGCATGTAAAATATATTCAGAAAGAGATTTGATGCTGTAACAATAAGAAAAGGCACTTTTTAAAAGCGAATATTTTCTTTCGTCTGTCATATTAAAATCAGCTTACTCGTTGAGAATATAAAAATTTGGAAGATCCATGCATACTTTCATAACGTAACGCATTTAGATTCGGTTTGGACGTAAAGTGAAAATAATTGAATGAATGTTTTGAAGCAGAATTTGTTCCCTTTGACCAAGCCAACATTTTTTATGAAAAATAGCGAGGAAAATTATTTTCTGAAAACTTTTCAGTGTATTCTCTAATAAGTTTATTACTCTCATTTTCGTATAAATGTAGCATGACTTTGAGCAATTCCATGAGTGCTCATATATTTAACAATTCCTTCCTATATATATATATATATATATATATATAG
>JAOUZG010019564.1:427421-456538 GCA_026289955.1 Argiope argentata
TATATATATATATATATATATATATATAATCACATCTTCTCTCTTTCTCTTTCAAGTAATCACCTTTTATCAAAAAATATTTGTATCTATTAAATGAATTTAATAGCTAATTTATTGATTTCCTAATCAATATAACCACATGGAGTGTAATTAAGAATAATAATATTAATGACTTTATTTATACACTTAAAGTAATTACCAGTTTTTATACGCTGCAATTAATATCCTATCCATCCTGCGACCTACCAAAAAGGCGCAGTAATCGATTATATGTCTTTAATGGTTGAAGCAAACAGAAAAAAAAATCGATTAATTAATCAGAAATACGTCAAACAATCAATCTTATGAATGATGAACATACATCACTCTTAGAATTATTGATAGATTCTGGCATAACGACCTTAATGCTTATTAGATATCAAAGAACTATTAGAATGATGAGATAGTAAATGATTAATAGATATCAAGCATAATGAATTAAAAGTGTATAGTATTTTTACTTTCTAGTAAATTAAAAGAAAAATGAGGAAATAATTTAAAAAATTGGTTCTTACGAATTAGACCGTCCATCTTTATCGCCAAATTTGAAGGCTTTATCGCCAATGATTTACTAAACCGCCAATAATTGCAAAAAACCGCCACTATTTTTTAAAAAATTTCAAACCTTAACTGACGCCCACCATTTGGTTGGTTTTGTTGGCGTCGATGGTTTATCGCCAAATTTGAATCCGTCGTCAATGAGTTACTAAACCGTTGGCGCTGATGGTCTAATGCGTAAGTACCAAAAACTCGATCTCAAGATTTTGCAGAATCTTCTCATTACAGACCTCCTGGTTTCAAAGAAGCCATGCATTTGAATTCGATAATTTATAAATGCAATAACCAAGAAAGAGGAAATTTGATTACCAAATTAAGCCAAATAAGGGATAAAAATTTGTCTAGAGTCAGATTGTCTGTAGGATTGTCCATTTTTGTTATATTTGAAGCTTTAACTCAAAAGAACAGGGTGTGTTTGATGGTCGAAATGTGGCATATCATTTAACGATCAGAATAAGAGTAGCCTTAAATACTTTGCAACTTTTTCAGCTGTTGAAAATTTTTAAGATCACTGAATTTAAAAGTTATTTTTCTGCGGAAGTCAAAAATAATTAACATGAATCAGCAGATAAATATTTTATATGAATAAACTTCCCAACATTCCATTATCCAATCAAAGTTTAAAAATTTGAATCTTCAACTTGAAAGGCATTTCTCATTTGTAAATCTCTTAAGTCTAACTTTGACCATCGAGGATGTATAAAAGATACAACAAGGTCTCAAATTTCTGACTCGATTTAACCGCATTCAACTGTACATATGTATTTGGTTCTCTTCAAACTCCATTATAAACCAAACTGCCTCATACTGATGTGGTGTGGATGTTTCAGTAATGATATGTCGGATTAGATTCATTCACATCAATTGATTACCATCCAATATCGTGAAGTCAATCTCTACATAACTCTCATGAAATTTGTATATAGTTTGCATTATATAACATTTATCAATTCCTTCATTTAGTGATTAAATGGTGTTATGATTAGCCTTGTGGCTCAATTTTCAATACTACCCATCTTTCGTTTTGATTTTAAGCTGCTTGAATTTTCCTGAAGAGCTTAATTGCTCTTTCATCTTTACTAAATATTTAATTAGTATTTTCTGTTTATGAATTTTTTATACTTTGTTTTAACTACGAATTTATTAAACCCTTTACATCGCTATAGGATTTTATACAATTATATATTGATTTACGTTGTCAATATATATCATGGCTTTAATAATACAACAAAAGTTAAATTTCTTGATTTTCTCACATAATTATTCATTGTGGTACGTTTTCTATTTAATATTCTAGCGTTGCGTAGAAAATCGATTACAAATTTTGAGCTTCTTTCAATAGACGATCAAATAAAAAAATTTATATTCTATATTCTGCAAATGAAATGGGATAAAATAATCGATATCGCTGTCTTTCGAAAGCTATATTTTTTATGTTATGTTTTATTATGAAGTAAGAGTTCAATTAATAACTTTTGACATATATTCATGAATTGGAAATAGATAAATTTTGATTATATTATCATGGAGTAAAACTTTTATAATATATGTTATCACGAGAACTTTTTCAACTGCACAGCTCATTTTTAAACGTCTCTTTATACTAGCATTTATACTAGCTTTCAATAGCATTTAAGTTTGAAGGTATTTCAGATCAATCAAGGAAATTAACTTTATTTTTCAGTATTAAAATCATGACAAATTTTATAATTTTACATGGCAACGAGACATGCAAAAAGGTATGTCAAAAGTTTTTAAGAATTGAACAAACCATTTTGCAGTTAGAGAAATTTATCATGCCTTGAACTGAGCTTCCATAGATGAAAGAAAACAAGACAATGCTTTTCTAGGATGTTTCGCAATACATTGTGCTAGTGTCTGTCATTCACTTTAGTTAAGTTTGCTCCCCGTTTAAAAAAAACTTGAGCTATTTTAGGACAATCTGCATAATTTTAGCCATTGTCAGGTGCCAAGAAAACTACTCAACAGACTCACCACCTTCGGATTTCGGAGAGAGCACTCAACCCTGATGAATTATTCGACTTTTTAGTCATTGAAACGCATCCCGAACCTGATGCTTTCCGGCCCCAAAATCGGGAAGCCATCATGAAAGCACGGACCAATACCTAAATGCAACTAAAAGCCTTCATCTAATTACATATACAGTACTTTTCCGTTAACCGGCAGCTAATGAAAAATTGTCAAAGAAATTTGGCGGCATTCCATTTTATTTGGCAATATTTTGCTTTGAAATCGCTGTAAAAAATTTGGCGGGATTCTACACTATTTGGTGATTTTTCGCTGACGCCTGGCTAACGTAAAAATACCACCTATACATTATAACACTGGATAAATTTCAGTTGCAGTGGTTTTACAACTCATTAATAATCTGTGGCTTGTAAAATTTTGATGTGTATTAAAAATGAATTATCATTAAATTTATCACTCAAATATCGTCTTTCCATTGATCTTTTTACCTTTTTCAAATGTTCAAAAATCTTCAGCATACGGTTGAGCTATCTATTTCAAAATACGAATCATAAATCTCTCTGACGGTTCTGTACTAGTTTATATCGTATATATTTTGTAATTTCTTTTTGGACTTTTGCCTTATTGTTCTTCGTTTCTATCCCAATTTTCTTCTGCCTTTCTAAGAAAATAAATCACATTTTCTTTGTACCTTAAAAATTCGTGATATACTTGATTTGCTAATTCCGATTGCGGAAGATATATATTTTATCGTTACAAGATGTAATTTTTATGCACTTGATTATTTTTTTCACGTTTGTTCATTCATGAATAATTTATTTTTAAATATACTAAAGGAATATTTAATTGATGGAGAAGAAAAAGTGACAAGCGATTTTTGAAATGCGTTTTCTTGATTAAACCTATCAAAACCGTATTCTTATAGTCAAATGCTAACATTCACTCCACCTCAAAGTATATGAATCTGATTTAAGTCGATTTATAATATCATCACTTGACAATTTCATTTTTAATTAAGAAAGAATTCTTAAGATTATTTTTTTAAAAAAACTTTCCTATATTAAGTAATATGAAGCAAATGAAATTCACAGCATTGTAGCTAAACTAATATGTCACATTTTTTTAAAGTAATTGATTTGTGTTCTATTATTTGTATTCCAAAATTCATACATCTAGTTTTTGGTGTTTTATTGAATTAATCCTGTTCTTATTACATAAATCAGCCTATAGAAAATAACTTCAAACCAGAAAAAAAATTTAAAATATTGCTGCTGATCTGTATGTCTAATAATAATATAATTTGACAATTTTCATTTATCATGCCTATTGATTTTAAATTATTGTTTTCATATTTTCTGAACATAAACAGATATGAATTTTCTATATCAAGAGTCTCATCTAAAGTCTGACAGAGGCTTAGAATTTTGTGTTATGATAAAGCAACGAATTTCATTCTTCTACCTCTTTTTTTTTTCGTTATTGTGTTTGCATACTCAGGAACGAATACATAAGCTTTATTTCTATGGTTGTTTGTTGCTATATAGCTAATAGGTGCCTTTATGGCTGTCGATTCAACTAAAAGACACAACACTTGCTAAAAAAACAATGCAATACAGTTTTATTTTAAATCAACAAGGGAGAGAGAGAGAGAGTTGGTTGGCACAGTTGGAACAATTATTCAATTCATTTCAGTTCCCAACACTAGGGTTTTGAATTTTTTTTTCCATGTTAAAGAATTTCATCGTCTTATGAAACAAATATCGTATTTTCATTTCATTCTTTACAATACACGAATCAGTTGAGTTGTCGACAAAATTCATTTGTATGACTTCTATCGTACTTTAAGATCGACCCATGCATGTTTTGTTAAAATTTTACTTTCTAAAAGAGATTCTAATCTAAAAACAAGCAGATGCCTTAAGCACCTTTCGAAGCTTTCCAAAAAAAATCCTACCTCAAATCCAAATACATCATAAAATATTCCTACACCCCGTTTCTAACTGAATTAATATCTACACACATTTCTTAGCAACCATAATATCCAACCCAATATTAAACATTCATCATTCAAATGCATACGCGAATAAAAAAAATATGATTTAAAAGAAGTAAAAAAAATGTTTTCTGAATCCACAAAATGGGCCTCCACTAGCATTCCAACACCATCTAGAATTCAAAAACGAAAAACTAAAAAGAAAGGAAGAAAAAAGCAAGAAAACTTTTCCGAAAGTACTTACCCACTTTTCAAATGCTGAAAATAAATCTGGACATGAAAATTCGATCAATGCATGCAACTTATGACTAAAAATTCCGCCACATTACGGGTATTCCGTAGTAAGGGAAACACGATAGGTTGGAAAACGTGATACAATGTGGGATTTCCGATTTGCAATTTGTAAGAAATGAGAGCTTGTTGAGTTAGGCTGGCAGCATTTATTATTCTTTACTCTTGGCAAAAACATTTCCAAGTCGCAGACAGAAGCGAAATTTTTATTTTATTGCTTAAGAGGAGATAAAGTTACAGGGAAAGGCAAGATCAGTTCCGAGCTAGCCATCTTATACCTTTTCTTACTCCGCGATGCAGATGGAAATGTTCGAGGCTTGTGAGCAAGTACTTTTTTACGGCAGTTGATACCTATTTTTTTTTTTTCACACATCTTTCTGACGTTTCGTTTTTGCTTTCATTTATTGCTGTCCGTCTTTCGCTACCAGCCTATTTCTAATATTATTCATTGTTACTTTCATTTTTTGTTACTTAATTCTTTATTTTTATTAATAAATGACCATGATTAAAAAGGGTCCTAAAATTTCAATAACAACTGTGATGCTGGAGAATTGCAACAATAACTATTTATACTAATAGAACCAGTGCGAGTTGTCTCCCCAAAACTTTCTCGCATTCTCTCTAATAAATAAATCTTGCCACACAACACCTTACATGGCACTGGTGCACAATAGTCACAAAATATTCATTTTCAACTACGATTTAGTTTTCTTACACCTATTGTGTGATACATAGTCAGTGTTTTGGAGATTAGTCCCTGGTATGCTTTAATAATAACAAAAAATTGAATTCAAGCTTCAAGTATGATTTTCTTTATCGATTGAAACAATACATTGACGCAAATCTGCAGTTGTAGTCACAAATTCTGTTGCCAAATTTGATGTATTTAATCTTTTTTTTAAATTATCAGGGCTACTTATTTATATAAATACAGACCAAAAGATAAGTCAAAAATGAAATATCTTGCTTATCATTTTAATATTATTTTTGCTGATTCGTTTATGTCGTGTTAGTAATTTTGTAGTTGTAGTCGAGTGATTATATTCTTTATATAATAAAGCACAGAAATAGAATAACTCCAAAACTGATTTTAGGAAGAATTAAATTTAATAGCTTTTTTAAATATCTTATTGATTGATTACTTTTTGCATTTTACTTACTGACGGCACAAGGTTTATTTATTATTCACCAGCTGTAAAGTAAAATTCTTCGTCTTAGACATTTATTTTAAATATGGGACATTTTTGCTTGTTGAGGGAAAAAATCAAGAGCTACCCCCACCACCATTTATACCCCTTCGAGCTAGATAGACCATTTCCGAACTTGCTCGAGATTTTAGCATTTCTAACAACATATTCCTAGCCACTTAAAATTCAAACAAAATTATTATAATTATATTATTAATTACTCTAGTTCATAAGGTATAAACTTTTGGACAAAAAGTGGTTCGGGGGTTCTAGGGATCATGATCAGTAAAGAAGTTGAAAAATCTTCCCGAAATCTTGACATGGGAACCATTGCAATGGGTAGTCTTCCTATAGGAATCTACCTAAATTGTGAATAAAGCATGTGATGTACTGAATTTCCCAAGCGATTAGAAATGACCGAAAATGAAGCAATGAAATTTAAAATTACTCATAAAAGGAAGAATAAGATTCTGAAAATTATTCAGTTAATCAAATCTATTTTTAATAGAGATAATGTATAACGAAAGGTGAGATAGGGATATTGGAATCCTGGAAAACAAACAAGCTTGCTCCTGACTAAACATAAATTGATTTGAATAATCTGCGAGCAAAAGTAAATTGTTTCTCTTTGAATTATTTGTTTATCTAAACAATAATGAGTGCCAAAATTATGAAAATTCTAAAATACTCAGTTAAGTATTTCAGAATTTTACTCAAATTGCATACACATAAACTGTTTAAATCTAAATTTCATAATGCATGCTATCTTAACCTTTGTTTTTATGTCAAATCTTTCTTCTTCCAGATAGATAAATTTTGAATTTCAAAACTACTCATTTTATTTTCATTTACTAAATTTAAGGCATTTTTATTATAAAAGGCATTTCTTTAATGCAATCGAAATATCAAGTAGCCTTATATAAATACACGTTTCAATAATTTTTACCTTTTATTACTTATGTACGTGATTAAAAAGAAATATGATCATATGTTTAACCGGGAAATGTATAAAATTTTCCACTTTATTATTTGCTAATTCTTCGATTTAAAAAAAAGTTATTCCTTTGTCATGTTCATCAAACTATTCAAGGAATTTTAATGGCCGTTCATTGGAGAGATCCAACGGAATTCTTTTCTACATTACAAAATTACAAATCATTTCTGTGAGTTATTATTATTACAAGCGGGCGAGCACCGTGGAAGCACATCAAAGGTGGCGACGTTTGACGTGGAGCTTCACGCCAGCGGGGTTGGTTTGGCGAAAGGAATAATCTGGTAGTCGCACGATCGAACATGAAGCTTCGCGTGTTTTTGGCCATGCGCTTGCTCAGCTATATAAGGGACGGGTTGCCGTAGCTCAGGCAGTAATTTTTTTTTACGAAACGAATAATGCTTTTCACTTTTTTAAGCAGTAATTTTTTTTAACTCTCGGAAGAGAAGCGTCTCGCTGGGCTAGCGGATTGCTTTTCTTGCTTGTTATTAGTGTGATATGTTGACGTTGCTGTTAAAGTTGTATTATTGAGCTCGCTGTGATTTACTGTTTGCTGTGCTATACGATATCTTTTTTGCAGTCTGTTTTTATTGTGTGTAAAACTTGCATTTACGCTGTAAGTGACTGTTGACTGCTGGATTGTGTTTGGATTGGTGTCTGGATTGGATCGTCTGAATTGGATTGTGCTATTTACAGATATTTACAAGTAAATATCCTGTAAATATCTGTAAATAGCTGTAAATAAATTTGTTTGTGCTGTGCTGAAGTAAAGTCTATTCAATCCGAACCCGCTACGCTAAAAACGTAATTTTATTTAATGGTTTATTATCGCGTCTTTAAACCTTTCTCATATTTACTATTTTAAGTTTACCGAAAATGTTACAGCTTTGATCTAAACTATCTGAATGAATATTGATATGTAATGTAAAATTATAATTCATTTATAAATAAATACTAGTGAAATAAAAAAATGCATGTAATATTAGATAAATAAAAAAAATAATTAAAATGCAGTTATGAGAGAATGATAATTGAAATTTAAAAAATCTGTGTAAAACTTTCAATAAAGGTGAGCTAAACTAAAAAATATACATATAGCATTAAAGTCAAATGTGTAAATAGTTTCTTGGAAAATGTTCAATTATAAATGGAAAAACATCAAATATGATAAAAGATTTTTTTTGTATCAAAAATTCAAATAATACAAAAAAAATGAAAATTTATTTTAACATAATAAATAGATCTATTCCAACACAATAGATCTGACAACATTTATTCATACCGGCTTTTTTTAAAAAAAGTGAAAAGCATTATTCGTTTCGTATCCCTAAAGAATCGTATTAAACTCGAAAACATAGGATTTTTTATTTAATCCAAATACAATTTCCTTTTTTATAGTTTATTGATACAACGAATAAATAAAAAAATTACCATACAAAAGGTTGGAAAAATCACAAATATGCTTGATAAATAAATATTAATTTTAGTTATTTTTATTTTATATTCAAATATTAAAATCTGAATTGAATTTTCCTTCAATGTCGTTTGAAGGATCTTTTATTATGAAGTGAAAAAGCAAAAAAAGCAAAAATATCTCAGTACTATGTAAAGAGAAAACTCACATATATATATATATATTTTTTTTTTCATTAGCTGTTTTTTCTTGAATCTCTATAGACTAATGCGTACAAATTTCGGTTATGAATATTTAATTTGTCACCATGTTCTTTCATCCAGCTTATTTGATTCTATTATCTATTGTTATTAAATAATTTTACATTACTGTGAGACCAAATGCTTCACATAAGCTTCACATCGCTAAATTTTGGCTAATTTATATTTAGTAAAATATTAATAATTGAAAGAAATGAAATTCTACGATAATTAGTTTTAATTCTGTGATTAATGAAAAGTGTTAATCGCATTGATACGAGATAATATATTGATGGAATGATAAATATTATTTCAAGATTAGCAAACTTTTATTTGAAATTAAATAGCAGTATATAATTTTTAAAGTTTTTGCCATTGTTATTCATGGTAAGCTTCCATATATTTCCATAAACTATAAATTTATATTTTTCTTTCGAATTGAATTTCTGTTTTTACATAATATAAAATATTATTTTGCATATAAAATTTCTGACTCAAACCATTTTGACACTCAGAATAACACACTAACTTTTTTCTTTTTATTTTACAGATTTTGCTGTGATTTTTTACCTTCCACTCCAAGCTTTGTAACTGCTATGTTGTTTGCTGTTCACCCAATACATACCGAAGCGGTGAGTAATTCTGTTGACCATCATTAACTGTTTAAGCGATTTGAATTACTTTTTTGCAATCATTTTCTGTTTAAGCTATTTGCATTACTTCTTGGCAATCATTATTGGTTTAAGCGTTTTGAATAGCTTCTTTGTAATAATTACCTGTTAAATTGTTTCGAAATGATTCTATGCATTCATTTGAGCATTAATTACTAAAAATGTGAACTTTTGCACGTGTTTCATGTACTATTTGTAAAAAGAAAATCTTTGAATATGATGCTCTTCCTAAGACTCATTGAAAAAAAATATGTGTGATTCACTTTTAAACTTTAGACATTTATGTGCCTCAAACGATTTTATAGATGCGTTTGCAGAAAAATTTCAGAATTTTATATCAATTATTTCATATAAGTTTTCTTCAGAATATTTTAAAATTTTCATAATTTTAAAAGTTGTTAATGAATGATAAAGCAGCTTTGACATTCTCTCACATTCTAGTGTGTGTGTGTGTGTGTGCCAAAGTAGATTGAAAATCACTAGTTAATTAAATAAAAGGGTGAAAAATGAATGCTCATTATTTTCAGTAACCAATCGTTGATTATGAGTTTTACTTAAGGATTAAAAACCATACATTATTTGGTAGCGTACTTATGGAAATTTGTGAATGATGAAGAAAAAGAAAAGATATACACAATATTATTTTGAATAGTTTTAATTGATTATATTCAAAGAATTTGAATATGAATTCAATAATTCATCGATTCTTAAATATATATTTTCTAAACAACTCTTCATAATTTATATAAATACTGTATTTCATTTAAAAGAAATTGAATATTTTTATTTAATCTATTCAAAAGAGATTTGTAAAGATAAACTGCAGTTAGATATATTTGAATTTCTTTAAATCTGCAGTAAAAACTCCATTCTCAAATATTACCGTATAAACCGTCTTTTTAAAAATAATTTCAAATATTCATATTTTGCCTTTCTTTGCCCCTATATTTAGAAAAAAAAATTGATTCAATCTTAAATTGCTTCTTTAAAAATATATGTTATTCTTATCTAGATTCTTATAGAAAAAATTGCAAAAATCGCGCAGATATTTTATAGAATGTCCTTTCCGATTTTAAGGAAAAGAATTTCATCTTTCTAACATCGCTGGACTACTTTGAAATACGATATTTTTACCACTTTTTTCATCTCTCATCTTCCCCGTTACCTACAAAACTTGCGACAGGTGTCAGTTCTATTTTGCTCTCCATCCGTTTGAAGTTGAGTGGACATTCTTTTATTCCTATCCACCGATGAGAATAAAAGGTAGCTAAGTCATCTATAAAAGATGGCAAGAACTATTTTAATTCAATAAAACCTGCTTTTAATATCAGAGTGAATTAAGTCATTAATATTTTTTTCTACATATAGATGGCAGCACCAAATTTTTTCATATAAAAAGGATAATGGATTTTTCTTTAAAAAGTTAATGTGAATCGTTGTAAAGGATACTGTGACTTACACCACTTTTCTCTTTTGTGACTTGGAAATATGTTTCCTTTTCTAGGTAACTGGTGTTGTGGGACGGGCAGAACTGCTATCGTCCATATTTTTTCTTTTGGCATTACAGACATACATACGATCGACGCGCCAAAAGGGACCTAATGGTAAGCTCTACGGATAAACACAATTTCCTTCTTTTTAACATCCCGCGCACCTAATAACTCTTGCAGAATAAAAGAATCCACGGCTTCTCGTCTCTTGGCATTCCCAGAGAAGAAAAAAGTCTTTTGTGGGGCTTCAAGTTTCTCTGTGGTCCTTTGCCTTTGTTTGCCTACCCGTGGTGTCGGTGGAGTGGGTAAAATTGGATGAAAAACTCTTAAAATTACTTTCTTTTCAGCGCCGCTCTTACCTTTGCTTTGGCAGAAATTTCGTACTAGTTTCTTATTAAAGTGAGAAGTTGAAGCAATCCAGTTTAATCGCTTGGCACTGTATGAGGCAAGAAAGAATCCATTGAAATACAGTTCTACTATCTCGTTTTTTAAGATTATTATTTTGTGGTTAAAGGATAATTTTTATGTTGTGAAACACCTGCTTGTGGGCGTTATTTATAATATAAGTTAAGAGTTAAATGACTGTATATGGTTTTTCTAAAAATTTTAAATTTTAAGTTATAAAAAAAGACGTTATCAAACTAAAGGAATTTTAGGAAAAGAGAAAAAAAAGTTAATTTATGCCATAAGAAAACTATTTTGCTCATTAAAGAACGAGAAAAATGTAATTTTTCTAAACAGAGTTAATATATTGGGATTATCAGCTAATTATTTACAATTAACCTGAAAAAAATACATCTTTCCCAAATTCCATTCTATTTTGATTTAGAGTTTCAAGAATTTAACATAGAAGGCAATTAAATATTAATTTTATAAATTTTTAAGTCATTATTTTTAACATTTTAGAAGCTTTAAAGATAGAAACGACAGCAACATATGATAGTACTCATGAACATAAATATCCTAATTTATACCATATCGGAAAAATTCGAAAGAAATTTTATAAACCTTTGTCCTAAGAATTCTTTGAAAGAAAAATTTGTCTTCTAATTTAATTTGAATAACCATTGTGTAATGTGTTTGTTCATAGTTAATGAATTAGCTGCTAATATACATCTCATAGGAAAACAACTGCATAAGTGACCTCTACTCTTCAGTTCCTAGATCCCACTGGAACGGTATGACAGATCATTACTTAATTGACCTTTAATGCCTGGAGGTTATGAACCTTGAGTTCAAACCCTCCAGCTGCTGAAACCGGCCTCCTAGTGGTCAATAAAGCCTAATGTGGGAGATGTTAGATTGTGAAAACGAGAGATCACAACAACTGAATATTTTGAATCAAAATGTTACGGAAGGTTTGAATATCTTCTTCTTGTAAAGGGGACAGTGTTTCAGGAAAAGTTGGGAATTTCTAACTAAAGCTGAGAGGAAAATGCTTATCTCGTGCATTTAGCTTTACAACTACGTAACATATGAAGGATTATTTTATCTATGATTATATTTAAAAAATCTTCAATCTCCATAGAATAGTGATTTTATTCCATGGAGTCACAATTAATATGGCTTAGTATCTATGGTGGTTTTATTCCATAAAATCACAATTCCAAGGAAACGTGATTTTAATTCCCAATCTTACTACGACAAGTGAGGAAATAAAAATATTTTTATACGTGTTTCTTTCATCTGAATTTTTTGAAAAGCTAGCATATAATCGACTTTTTACTCCCTCCCAAATGTACTAGAGTTTTCATTTTTTTTTTTTTCAAATATGTATTTTTGATGGAAAGGCATTAATTTGACATTTTTGGAACTTAGTCATCTGTTAATAGACTGCATTAAATTTTTATATTGATATTTAAATATTGATTTCAAGTATCCATAACATTTAGTTCTACGCACTCGGACAAATATTGATGATCAACAATCTGAATAAAATTTCGCATTGTCATTCGTCTCCTGTTTCAATTACAGAAAGAAAAGAAGAAGAAAAGAATACCTCCTGGAAAACGTTTTTTTTTTTTTTAAAGAAGGGAGTTACACGAAATAAGAAGGCAGCGCTCGATGTATATTAATTATTCTATAAAACTTATACTGAGATTAAATCTCAGCTATTTAACAGATTGAATAAGAGATTAAATTAGGTAATTTTTACAACATAATATTAGATATTTAACTATAGAAAAATCAATAAATGTCTCACAATGTACACCGTGCGCTGTTGTTGTTACTAATGGCACTTTCCATGGACATACTCGCTGATGCATCAGCGGATTTAAGCCAAAAATATGCATCTCTTGTTTGAAGTGGCGCCAACTAGGGCCAAGTGTACGACTTTAGCTACACACTCACCACATTCGCTTGTTAAGTCCCTTTTTACAGGGGGGCACATTCACACACCTCACAGATAGAACAATAATGCTCTAACAGGGACTCGAACCCAGGAAGCCCAGAAAACGAGGAAGACGTGCTACCTCTGTGCCAGGATGCCGACAGATCGTGTGCTTTGCAATATTACAGTCATTTTCATACACAAAAATATTTATTGTACTTATTCTGAAAAATCTTAATGATCTACAAATATCTGAATACAATCTCATACCACCCTTCACTTTCTTTCTCAATAATCAAAAAGTTAAAAGGAGGGGGGCGTCTCTAAAATGTTTTTTTAAAAAAAGGATAATAACACGAAATAAGAAGTTAATAAATTCAATAGACTATTTGTTTAAGTAAAGCGATGATGATATTAAATTCCAGTTCTATATAAGGGGATTAAATACTATTATTTTGATAATAAGCAGTAAATTTCTCAAATACAACTTGCAGTCTTAAAAAATGAAGGTTGCAATGCTATATTCCTTTTCGTACACATAAAGGTCTACTTATTCCTGCGACTTTACAGATGATGATGGTCTGCACACACTTTGAATACCATCTCACCCCACTTTTCATCTGTTGTTTCGATAACAGGACAAAAGTTACAAAAAGAAATTTTAAAGTAGTAATTATACAAAATAAAAAGGTAATAGATGCAGTAGGCTATTTATATAAGTGTAGCCGTAATGAGATTAAACCTCAGTTCTATTTAAAACGTTAAATTATATCATTTTAGTAACAGTAAGTGAATTTCTCCAAAAAGCCTTCAATGTTACTAAGTATAGGTGGTAATGTTACTTTCATTCTTGTTCACAAAAATATCAACTCATTCCGATGAATCTACTCACTTGATGGTCTACTCATAATTCGAACACCATCGCACACTGTCCTTCATCTCTTGTTTCGATAGCAAAATTCACAAGTAATTATTATACAAAATAAGAAGATAATAGATGCATTAGGGTTTTTATTTAAGTGTAGCCGTAATGATATTAAACATTAGTTCTATTTAAAACGTTAATTTATATCATTTTAGAAACAGTAAGTGGACTTCTACAAAACACCTGCAGTGTTACAAAGTATAAGTTGTAATGTTACTTCCATCCTTGTACAGAAAAGGATCTACACATTCCGAAGAATCTACACATGATGATCGTCTACACATACTTTGAATACCATCTCATACCTCCCTTCGTCTCTTGTTCCGATAAGAGAAAGAACAAAAGTTACAAAAAAAAATTTCAAGAAGTAATTGTATGAAATAAGAAGGTAACAGAATGAATAGGCTATTTATCTAAATGTAGCCATAATGAGATTATACCTCAGTTCTATTTAAGATGCTAAATTATATTCTTTTTATAGCAATAAGTGAATTTCTCCCAAACGTCTACACTGTTACAAAGTCTACATTGTACTGTTACTTTCATTCTTGAACACAAAAAGATCTACTAATTCCGATGACTCTACACATGATGAGGGTCTACACATATTTTGTAGACAATCAATCATATTTAATACCATCTCACACTGCCCTTCATCTCTTGTCCCGATAACAGAAAGAACAAAAATTACAAAAAAAATTTCAAGAAATAATTGTATAAAATAAGAAGGTAATAAAAGGAATAGGCTATTTATCTAAATGTAACCGTAATGAGATTGTACCTCAGTTCTATTTAAGACGTTAATTATATCCTTTTTATAGCAATAAGTGAATTTCTCCCAAACCTCTACAGTGTTACAAAGTATACGTTGTAATGTTACTTTCATTCTTGTACACAAAAAGATCTACGCATTCCGAAGAATCTACACATGATGATGGTCTACATATACTAAAATACCATCTCATACCCTTCGTCTCTTGTTCCAATAACAAAAAAGAAAAAAATTCAAAAAGAAATTTTAAAGTAGTAATTATACAAAATAAGAAAATGATAGACGCATTAGATATTTTTGAAGTGTAGACGTAATGATATTAAACCTCAGCTCTATTTAAAACGTTAAATTATATCATTTTAGTAACAGTTAGTGAATTTCTCTAAAACGTCTACAGTGTTACAAAGTATACATTTTAATGCGACTTTCATTCTTGAACACAAAAAGATCTACTCATTCGGATGACTCTACACATGGTGATGGTCTACACATATTTTGTAGACAATCAATCATATTTAATACCATCTCACACTGCCCTTCATCTCTTGTCCCGATAACAGAAAGAACAAAAGTTACAAAAAAATTTCAAAAAGTAATTGTATAAAATAAGAAGGTAATAGACGGAATAGGCTATTTATTTAAATGTAGCCGTAATGAGATTGCACCTATTTAAGACGTTAAACTATATCCTTTTTATAGCAATAAGTGAATTTCTCCCAAACGTCTACACTGTTACAAAGTCTACATTGTAATGCTACTTTCATTCTTGTACACAAAAAGATCTACTCATCCCGATGAATCTTAATGATCTACAGCTCTCCCAATGCAATCTCACGCCGCCCTTCATATCCTGATTCCCTGAAGGAGGACAAAAAGCCCTCAGCGCTCAATAACAAGATCCTCTATCGCTACCAGAACAGCTGTGTCCAACAGCTTTCGAACAAGGAAAGATCCCGTAATGACCCGAGTAACAGGACGACTAATAATAATAAAACCCACTCCCTGATGACCACTGCAACTGTAACTGAGAGGGAAGGCACCCTCCCCGCTGCAGCAGTATCTCCTGTTGGTCGTAAGTCGTAACGTCCGTGTGTAATGAGGCGTGGAAGATGACACGAGTCGGATAATAAAACTGAGTTTGATTTTCTTGTGTACAGATGAGTTACGCCCCAAGGTTAAATACATAAAAGTCGCGTCCGCCCTGTGAGGAAGCGGGGCGACGTCGGACTAAATATGTCAAATGGATGGGTGTAAAAGGGTGGAAGTCCTAGGATAGAGACCCCCCTCTCGTAAATAAAAGTGCATTAACTTTTATCTCGCAGAAGATTTAGTATTGGGAAGAGGTTTATGTATAGCAGTTCCAATTTTTTACCAGCGACAAAAGGTCAATTTTCCAAGAAGATGATCTCAGCAGTTGAGATGTAGATATGGGTTTATGTTGTATTGTAAGTGGGGCTTTTTTGGCTGAGGAGCAAATGACCTGGGGTAATTTTTGAAGGTAATCTGCGTCGTTATATGTTAATCGTGCCATCATAAAGTCCGTGAAGCAGGGCAAGTTTATCCGAAATATGTAATGAACAAAACGCTTTAGTGAAATGAGCCATTACATGGAATCACCTCTGGAAATAAAACATCTTTATTGCAAGTTACGATGCAATATTTATTAGTTTTCTGTTGACAATTAAAAGGAGGGTTATTACATCAATGAACAATATCCATTTATGTACATTATTATTATTTCACTCTTATGCGGCCTATATATTTAATGATGCGATGATAGACGAATCAGTAAATTTAAGAGCTATTATAAGTATATTATTTTGCAATTAAACTATCTTTGAATTCTATAAAATTTAAACAATAAAATTTTAGGTAAAACCTTCCAAAGTCACTATCGTAAATTCTTTGTTTTATATTATATACAATAATAAGAAATTCCATTTACAGAACGCTGTTTTATTATTGTACTTAAAAACAAAGCCTGAATTGTATCGGAAATTTGATGATTAAAGCAAAATCGTAAATGCATGAGCTATTGAGAGAAATATTCTATGTAAATGAGAGTTTTATTCATAATATAGTTTGATCCTTATTGAATAACTAGCAGTATACGTTGCTTCATCTGCGTTTATTTGTTCCATATATGGGTAAGAAAAAGCAAAGCTTTAATACCTTTGCTTGATACCATTTTTATGTTCTACCCTGGTTTCTTTCAGATTAACCATATTATGCGAGGAGAGTTTTTAAAATATATTTTTGAAATGGAAATTTTTACAGATAAACTTTAAAGTATTTGCCTCCCTTTTTAAGTCATTAAAAATCAAATCAATGCCACCTTTCCATCTTTTGTATAGCTCTTCCATTTTTCAAAAACAGTAAATTTATCTACCAACTTCGAGCTAGTTCAATTTATTAGTGAAGCAAAAGTATGCAAAAAGTTATCAAAGGAGTGATTCTTTGATGGGAAATCTGGGTTAATGATACATCACCGACAGGCCTATTAGGTAAACTTTAATACTCAGATATCCTAAGACCTATTAAGATTTTTTGAGAATCAAAATAAAGAAAAATGTTTGCTCTACTATCAAAAGAATGAGTTATACAGAAAAAGGATGTTAATGTTGTGCCCTCCATATTTCAGAATGTCAGTGACATTTTGAAATACGCAATAATATGTATATAATATGACACTGTAATTATTCGTAATAATCGAATCACTAACTAGATATTATCAACCTCGAAATCAAGACGAATGCCATCCTATACTATATGAATGACTTCATGACCAGGGTAATTCTTTTTTTTAATTAATTTGGATAATCAGCACTCTAGTAGGTTTGAGTGATACTTTATCAACCTGATACATAGAGTCAGATTCACAAATATAATCCAAACTAAAAGTATCAGGTACTCGGGTCGATAAGCATCACATGGCAATATCCACATTTATTTTTAATCAAGTGTTACTCTATCAGTCTGAAGCAAAGTATGAGGTTGATATAATTTAATTGGTCAGGTATGAAGTTGATATTTCTATTTTGCAAAGTATGAAGTAGATATTTCTATATATTTTACAAAGTATGTTGTTGATATTTCTATTTTACAAAGTATGGGATTTCTATATCTATTTTGCAATGTATGAGGTACATATTCCTATTTTGAAAAGTATGAGGGTGTTATTTTCATTTTGCCTATAATGCATTTTTAAGAAATGCCTCGGCAATACTTGAATATGCATGATGTGTTTTCTTAACTACACATATTTTTTTATAACTTGTCATAACTGCATTTTAACTTGTAATGCATATTCCACTGAATAACTCTCCATCTCTCTCTTTCATATTAACTATATCAGCAAAATCTCTCCTTTTCTCTTCTTAACCGCATGTCAGTCAGTATCAGAATCAGTACTACCAATATTTTGCCATAAATACCTCTACCAAAGAATGAAAATACCACTTTAGAATTATAATCATATTAGTATCATCTCCTAATCTCTGAGTAATTTTAAAAACAGATACTAATCGAATGCTCGGCTTCTGACCCTCTGGAAAAGAATCTGTTATTGGCTGTATCAATAGTAAAAGTCAGTGAAATACGAGTTAAAATCAAGTATCAGTATCAACTTTTACCTGAACAGGGAATCAATCCAACTGGCATTCAGGCCAATTTTCAGTTTTCGTGAATATTAGTTCGAGATAGATCACATCAGATAGCACATTAAATGGCCCAATAAACCTGATAAGGTGTAATACTAATTAGTTCAGATAATCCCTACTATAGCCGGATGACATCCGTTTTGCCGGATAATAATGGTATCACGAATAACATCAGGTAACAAGGATGGTAATTTACCGGCTAATTAACGTTCCTAATGATAATGGATCAATTTAATAATGGAGTCAATCCACGATCACGTGATATAAATCAAATACTTCACTATGATTTAATTTTACAAGGAATTAAATTAATGTATCTCAATAATGTATTTGTGTGATTACGTTATGACAAGGGTAAATACGCTTGTTATGTGCTTTTTCATGCCCGTAACTTCCCAGGGAGATTGATAAAATTAGGAATTTTTAATACATATCGATACCTTCCCCCACTGAATTGTCACACCGCACATATATAGCTCTTTTAAGAACTATAATATAGGAAGGGTCATATGAGTTAAAATTCAATTTTTATATATTTATAATCAGAAATCATTTTTATATATATATGCAAAAAGAGAACAATGCAAATGACAAAATCTCTTAATTGATATCTTAAAGACTCTTTAGAGTTAGAATATTTAAAATCAAAAACTATTGTGGAATTTTGTATTTGTCTGCATTTGTTGTTATTCATCAATACTGAGAAATACTGCGGAGTTTGACAAACGGAATTTGGTATTGGTTTTGATATCAAAATTTAGATACTGTATCTATCCGCAGACAAATTTACTCCTATTCGAACATTTTTATGTAAATCTCTACGTAGGAAGTTATCTATAGGTTTAAGTGAATATGAACCTAACAATTAAAAACAGTATTACGTTAATGAATAATAATGATAAGGAATGATAATTAGCATAACACTCATTACAAAACTGCAAATTTATATTAAATTCTTGGTGTTATCTGTTAACTTTCTGTTGGTCTGTACATTTGCAAAAAAAACTAAGTTTATTATTGTTAAATCGGGATATTAACATTACAATTGTCAGGGCCGGGATAGCCTGGTTGGTAGAGCTTCGGACTCATACTCCTTAGGTAAAGGGTTCGAAGCTCATCGGCCAAAAGATTCCCCGAGTGTGTGGCGGTTGGCGCTCGTTAAATCTGTTCGTGGTTGCAAAGTCCTCCATGTCGAGAGTAATATCACTGGGGGGACTGGGTCAAAGGTAATCGATCTTTGCTCCAGGTCTAAATTACTATCTGAGATGTATGAATGAATTTGCTTGAATGTAGTCCGCCCCCTAAAAAGGGTTGTGACGTGTGTGTAGCTAAGTCGTACTCTTGGCCCTAGATGGCCCTACTTGTAAAACAAAGAGACGCATTTCTTAGGCTTAAAGTATGTTGATCGTATCAGCAGAAGCTTGTCCACGGCAAGTGGCATTAGTTACAACATTACAATTGTCAATCTTTTACAGAATTTTTAGCAAATCTGTCCAATTTTCAAAAATTCATACTTGATTATCTTGACATAGCACTAAATGACCCATTCCATAAAAACAAATAAAACAGAAGAATAAAAAACATATATGTTTATTTTCAACACTGTTGCCATAAATAGCCTTGTAATATTGCAAATTAAATTCTCGTAACAAAAATAATTATTTTTTTATGTAATTTACAAATTGATTGAAGTAATGTTACAATTAAATAGGAAATATTTTGTTCAACCTTACGATAATTTAATTGTTATTTTAATGTTATTATTATTATTAAACAAAAATAGTAATATATTTATTTAGAAAGGAAATCTTGTATTCATTAGATTTTGTTTTCCTAGATTACAAAGCCTTGCTCCGATGTCTCATGTTTGCTGGACTTGCCATGCTTAGTAAAGAACAAGGAATCACTGTCGTTGCTGTTTGTGTAACATACGACGTATTTCTTGTGCAAAAAGTAAGTAATATATATTTACTTTCATTCATTTTTTTTACTTAAAAAGTACGATATATACATTTTAATCTATATGTTTAAATTAGTAGCGAAAAAAGCAAAACTCAGCGATTACCCCCTCAGACTTAATCGCGATTCCGATTTCGTCAGTTTTTATTTATCATCATCTCATATCCCCTAGCCATTAACTACTTCATACATCTCTTTTCCTCCCTTATCCCCCCCCCATTTAGAAGCTCCTGCAGTTTTGTGTGAATTCTAAAAATCGTTATTTCACAGCATAATCTTTAATGGTTAAAAAAAGACAATCCTCCAGACCTAATCATTGAAACGATATCACTTTTTTTTTGTTTTACTTGAAATCGTATTGCTTCTAAGTACATCATAAATGGCCAACTTTTTTCCCTGCAACTGCTATCCAGAGCAGCTAAGCGTGTCTAAAATATTGAATAATAGAAAAATAAGAAACGAAACTACTAACAAATAATTTTATTTATAAATACTCACTCATGTACAACTGATGCACGCCAATTGTTGAGTCTATAGGAGACGTTCAAAGTTTTTGCCAGATGCATCGAGACACGCTTGACTTCTACATTGCATGGAACAGTGCACCTTCTCAAATATACCAGGTATACATCGAATACATCCTTCTACAACAACAATTCGTTCTACCGAGTCTTCCGGCGTTGCAACAGGTGTTTTATACGCAAGTCCTTTTAAAAATCCCTGCAAGAAAAATTCAAGGGACATCTGGTGATCGTGGTGGCCATGTAATTGGTTAACCTCGACCAATCCATCCGCTAAAAAAAGTAGTTTGAAGATTTGTTTTGATGTCTGTACTGAAATGTGCAGGAGAAAATTCCGTCCGGGATATTTCCTTCGATACATTCGCAAGGCTACTCGTTCATTGCTATTGGCCATGCCGTAAAAGAAATGTATGTCGGCCATTTCGAGGTGTGTGTAACTAGCCATGTTACACCCAACACATCCATGTTTCGAATGAAGATAATCTCCAATTGCTTAGCTCATGTTTGAATCGCAACGCCCTCTTGTGGCTCTCAACAAGCGTTTGCCTCAACAGGTATTTGCGACCCTCTGTTCGATACGATTTTCGATCTTTGGAATAAGACGGATATTCCCTGTCATTTTGTTCACGGTTTTTTTTTATATCATCCTGTATAATGTATAAGCACACTTGTGTCTGTTTATATGCCTGTGTTTATTTAACAATAGATTAAGAGATAAACAACAAGTCACAGAATAGATTTTAAATTACAAACAATGAACAATTCTGACATGATATCTATTCTGTATCGATTAAGCACTTCATTATCAACACTGCTTTTTGTAAAACAAAAGAGGAGTCATAATATAAACAACAAACCCCATAATAAACATTATATTGCAGTCATGAACAATAAATCATAAATGTCAAGTGACATCTGTAATGTATGAATTAAAGCAATTCATTGTCAAAATTTACCTTTTAAAACAAAAAATAAGGTAAAATATAAACAACAAACCTAAGAATAAACACGAAATTACAATCATTAACAATAAACCATAAATGTCAAGTAACATCTATATTGTATGAATTAAAGTAATTTATAATCAAAACTACATTTTTAAGACAAAAAAAGGAAGCAAAGGATGAACAACAAACCTTAAAATAAATATTGAACTACAATCATAAACTCTAAGTACCACGTGCATTTTCTTAAAACTGCATGAATTAAAGGGTTTTATTACCAAAACTCTCTTTGTAAAACAAAAAAAGCATAATATATGAGATAAACAAAAATTTGAGAATAAATATTAAATTACGAAAATAAAAGATAAAGCATAAATATAATTTGACATCAATATTGTGTTAGTTAAAATACTTTTTTACCAAACCTTGTCTCCATGAGATAAACAAATGATGGTCATTCAGATTCAGTATGGAAACTGGGAACGCCTAAGCAATGTATCTTTTTTTAAAAGTGACCATCTGTAGATCAGCTTTATAAGCTCCACTGACCGTTATGTTCTGTTTAGTGTGTCCATTTTATTTGGAGCTTGTCCAAACGCCATCTCTAGAGTATTCTAAGGTATTCTATTTTCTTCCTTTTTTACAGGGCAGCCGTGCGCCCCTCGTGCCGGACCGGGCTCCCCGGGGCAAAATCAAGGGCCCCACTCCAACTTGGCGGAAAGATTTAGTCCTTCGATTGCTGGTGATGACAATAGGAACGGCCCTGCTCTTGGCCGCTCGAATGAAACTCATGGGGACGAAACTTCCAGTTTTTAACAAGTGAGTCGCTATCGGTTGCCGGCCATTGCACCCTTGGGCCTCCGTCCGGACAACTGTTATTTACTGTAGCATTATTTCAGCTGTTTCGTGAGTGAAAATGTTGTGCATTTCTTTTGCCAGCGTTGAGTTTTAACCACCGGGTTAACATCAGGGTTTGAAGATACTGAAAATGGAGTTCTTGGAAGCGTTAGTGAATCTTATGTTGTGGCAGTATTCTAATTAAAATTGGACACTTACTAAATTATGTAATGAAAGTAAATAAACAAAGGCATTTTAATTTTTTATACGAAATAGGCAAGGAATAACTTTTGCTTATAAAAAAAAGTTTCAAGAAGCTGCAAAATTTTTCTGCCAGATCAATTTTATGATTTTCTTCAAAAAATTTAGTTATATTTGTTTTCTCAAGTCATGGTGAAAAAATATTAATTTTTTTTTCGACAAAAAATTCAATTTTTAGAATTTGATTAATTAGACCGTTTGATACTCCTATAGTTATTATTGAGATATTATTAAATATTATTATTATTAAGAGTTATTATTGAATATTAGTGAGATACATAACATTCTTCTTAATATATAATCTTTTCTTCTAATATATAAAGGCAATTTCTCTTTAATATGTAAAGGCAATCAATCCGAAAAGGAAAAAGATAAAAATATAAAATTTAATATGCACATTTTATATCAAATTTGAAGTCTAAATTAAAATGGTGAAGTATCTGTTTGCCTTGTAGTATGCATATAAACATAATAACTGAAGAATGCAACAAGCTAGACCGATACCAACTGAAGATAGCATACTTCTTTTAGTTCAAGTAAATCGCGTTTCAACCCCCCCCCAAACCTACTGAAAAGCCCTCTTTTAGAGATGTAATATCTTTAATATAAGAATATATTAGAAAATTGTAAAGAAAACACTCCATCGACGTGAAGTACTCATCCTATTTTTATTAAAGTTTCCAAATTTGAATGAAAACAAATAAATCCCTTCTTGCACTCATTGCAAGCAAACTGTATCACAAAAATGAGAAAAAAAACTGTCAATAATCGCAATAATTCAAACTGAAAAATCCTTCCCAAAATATCACAACGTATTAACATTTCAGACTTAATTCGTCTAGCTTGATTACATCAGTCAGTGCATTTTATGTGTAGAGGACCTTTCAGTTTACATATAGAATGTCAGCTTAAAAACATAGCCAAGTTCATATTATTTGAAAATTATAATAAGTATCTCAATTCCTCTTTATATACAAAGCAGTGAGAGTGGTCTTTTCAAAAATTTCTCGCTCACTCCAATAAATTAGTCATGCCAGAAAAAACTTAACATGGCATTGGCATATGATAATGACTATAATATTGTTAGTGTGAATTTCGCTTTCTTACTATTTTGATACTTTTGGCGAGTTATTTGGCGTTTTATTATTGGCATGTGGTTAATAGTATCCGAAAATCGAATTTCGGTTTTAATCATGCTTTTTCAATCAACTGAAACAAAAGTTTTTAAAAAAAATTTCACTTGTAATAACAAAATATCATGCCAAATTTGATATATTTTAACTTATAAATAAATATAAAAACTTATATATAAAATATAATTTTATTTAGACAGATTTTATTAGACTGATTTTTTGTAATAATAGTGTAATTATCGTGCCAACAACAGCAGACAGACAGACTTCCTCTAAACAGATTTTACTCAAAACTTGTGAAATACCAGCAAATTCCTTGTAAATACCGTGCCAAACTTCAACCATGTAGCTCAAAGTGTTTTTTGAACTATCACTGTTATAGTTAGATGGACGGACATACTGCCAAAAATGTGTTGTTTTTAAATCAAGGAGGTATAAATCACAGAGATTCGTCAAAATTTCGAGTTCAGATTTTTTAACGATTACTGTACTAAGTATATTAAAATGCTAATACTTAATACGCTTAAAGTACTTTATACTGAAGTTTATACAGTACGCTAAATTTTTCAGTCTTTATACTAAGTAAGTATAAAGTAAAAAAAATAACATGCATGATAAATAAATGCTCTTACATCAATAGAAAATAAAGTTACAAAGAAACAAACGATCCCCAAGAAATATTTAATCATAAACGATCAAATTCAAATTCTATCGATGCATTAATAAATTTTAGATTTATAAGTATTCGACAACGAAAAAGAAAATTACTTCCGAAAACAATAAATAGCTAGTTCTTTCATTTAGTCAAGAAAAAAAAGATGAATCGAATTTCTATGTAAAGAAATGAGGAATAAATGATCGCTTAGACGCTGTGGTTGCCTTAAAGTTGCAGGAGAAAACTTTTCCAAGAACCTGATGACAATCAAAAATAAATCCAGTAAATCCAAGAAGGATCTTTTCCATCAGAAAAAGATTACCGCGGATGGAAATGGCACCAAACGACTGGAATCCGAGTCTCTCCGATATGAATTGTTTGGACAAAGATTTATTTTGTTATGGTTTGACGTTTATTTTATATTGTTCTATGGGAGCTTAGACAGCCGAATCCTTTTGTTGGAGAGAGAGCGTTATACTTTCAGGTCTCGTTAAGGCTACTTCTTTTTCCGCTCCAGTTATCTTAGGAAGATTATGAGGATCTTTGAGTGCGAATATTGTCCCATTTCTGCATTAACTATTCTTAACATTTCTAAACACTTGAACTGGAAATTTTTTAAAAAAATGCAGAAAGATATGGAGGTTTAACATTAGAAATTAAATAAATTTTATTATTTACAGAGTTTGGCAAAAATTATCCGCATTTTAACAATAGTTAACGATTTTTGTGACTGTAATTTAATAAGGTTAAATCTTGAGTTAACAAGTTTAGAACACCTTAGTATACTCCCTGCTTTAGTGATGGATTAAACCTACTTTCCAAAATTTCAAAAAAATCATGTAAAAAATATTTTTTAAGAACCTATCGAAAATTAATGTAAAGCATCTTGCATATTCTTTTCTGTAAAAACACACATCCGTGTGATAAAAATTGGCGAAGTATAATTTCTACAATAGTATAGATACGCAATAGTTTAGTATACGCAATAGTATAGATACGCAATACAATTGGCAAGACAGAAAGTTGCCCATCGAACACTCTGCTTTTCCAATTGTCATTCCTTTACATCTTTCGTACGGCGGGCTTTTGGATAATTTGGATTGGCTAGCTTTACAAATCAGAATATTCTAATTATAACTCGTGCTGCTATTTCTTGGTACCGTAATTAACTATTCCAAATTACCTTGAAAGTACACTGAAAAATTGAATGTTCTGATTGCAATTGCAGCATTGGCTGGAACTACTAATAAGTTTTAAGTATCTTTACTGGCTACGGTATAATCTCTGCAGTTGGAAGCACGTCATGTCATTAATATGAGGTAGCTGTCCCGACATCATTAATATACTGATCAGGACCAACGAAGTATTACAAGTAGTTGGCCATCTTTACTGCTCCAAAAGATTTACTTAGTGGCATTACCGTAATTAAACGCCTCTTATGGTACCATAATATTATATACTTTATGTAACACAGAGTATAGAAACTACAACTACGACTTTTAGAAATTACTTATGATTTTCGATATATTATATTAATATAACATTTATTGTTATCATTAATATTCACCAACGAATGCATTTGGTAATGTTAGTTTTGTTTAGCAGGTATACCATATAAATTAGTTTTGTAAAATAGAAAAAATAAATGTATGAGAACTTACGATTCTATAATATGATAGAAAAGGACAACAGGTGAATCTTTCATATTACAAAGCAGATTTCAAAATTAATGTATTCATTTTCCAGATATCATAAACTGATAGCATAAACTGCATAAAATCAAAAACTTTCTTTTGGTTTGAATTTGCTGGATTCAAAAAACTTTGAAAATGCACATCGTACGTCGAGCTCTCGTATCTTTACGCACGCTTATTATTTATTGTATCCTAAATTCACAGCATTATCCTTTAATGTTTTGATTTTTTTTAAACTTCAAGCAAGCAATGCATTTTAATGTAAATTGAATGTGCTATAGCAGAAGATCAGTTATAAATTCAGGTTGACTTAAGATTAATATCTGGTCACCAGATTTGAATTATTTTGAGGCGATTTCTCTAAAAATATGATATTGTTAGTTTTTATTTCAACCTTAAGCGTCGGTTATTACGATTTTTTGTAATCACCCAAGATGACAGACTTTTGGAGTGTCTTTCATGGTCGGCTGGATTTTTCGAGCTTGTAGGAAAACTGGATGACAGGTTTAAGTCTTATAAGAAATCCTGTTTATTAATATCTTATCAATTGCTGGAGGCTTTGTTTAGATATTTAAATAATAGCAACAGAAAAAATATAGGATTGATATGATGGATTATTATATTTAAAAAATCTATTCATAAAAGTTATTATGAGATCTGTACTTTAATATCTATGCGAAACACATTTAGTTTCTTGTAAGATCTTTCAACCAAACAGAGTAACATAAGATCTTAATCAATTCTTTTTTTAATAATAATTTTTGTATGTGTGTATGTGTATGTTGGCGCTCTACAGAATAGACCATTTGACCTAGAGCTACCAAATTTGGTACATGTATATTTTGGGTATAGTAAATGTGCACACTAAAGAAATTTTTTAAAAAAAATTTAGTTAATTAAAATTGTTGCCTATTGATTAATTAATCACATTTTTAATTTTATTAGTTTTATTCATTAATTGCAATTTTATTAATTAATTTACTTAATTAAAATTATACATTTTTTATTATAACTTCCGAAAAATTATTTCTCAAAAATTATTTTTGCATCAAATTAAAATTTTAAAAATTATCTTTTTAATGATATTTAGGTTTTAAACTATGAAGAAAGTTTTCTATTTTCACTGAATTTTTTTTAAAAAAAACATTTTAATTATAGGGATTAAACATATATAGGACAACTTATTTTGTAAAAACAAAAATCACAAAATGAAAGCTTATTACGCGTGCATGGGAAGAAATTAGCTTTTATCAAAGTGTCACCATAAAATTGATAGAAGTTCAAATTGCAAATAACTTAACTGCTGCTGGTAATAAAATTATGAAAAGAGTAATAACTCCAATCTTCTAAATCAATCACTGGAATTAACTGATTTGTGAAAATTTGAATAATACTATTTTAGACCATTTCATCCACCGTCCAAAAGACGTTACCTCAATGAGCGTTCAAGGTTTATCTAGACTGGTTAGTCTAAGATTATGAAAACATAGATTGTTCTAAAATTGTTACATTCAAACATCATTAATCGGACAGATTGGATCACAGAGTATAGAAATGTTTATTTCTTTGCTTAAAAGTTTGTATTTTACAATTTCTCAGATTATGTTTCCTTAGGAACCAAAGACTTCATAAAATTTAGACTTCATAATTTTTGAAGCATATTTTTTGACCAAAATAAAATAAAATAGTATTATGTCCTTAGTTGAGATCCTTAAATTCCTTTTGATAGCAAAAAGGAATATAATTTTATGAGAAATCATAGAATTTTTTATTGAATAATTCTTTCAGTGATCACATAAATTATGAAACTTATTCTGTAGTACACATCAAAGGGTAATCAGTACTCATATACTTTTTTTTAAAAAAAGGCTTAGTTTTAGAAAAATGTATTTTTATATAAATGCAAATGTTATGATTCTGAACTTTCTCATATCATAAAAGGAACTAATAGCAAAACAAGCAAGCGTTTAGCCTTTAAAACAAGACTAATTATAACAAATGGATAAATACCAAACTTCTATTATTTTTGATTAAGAAAGCAGTCGCTTCAACATAATACCAATGCTAAATACCAGTATGAATATTGTTTTATTTACTTACATGAAAGTTTTATTATAATTTTATAATGTTTACTTTTTGGTATTGGAATCATAATTAGGTCTAAGATTTAAATAATAATGAATGAAATCATTCAATCTTCATATAATCTCAATTAGGAATTTCTTCAAAGTAAATGCAAAGCAAGACATTAATTGCATGTATTTTGAATATTTAATGCAAATAATGAATTGTTGTGAATAGGATAATAAATGTGTAACTTCAATGGAAATAAACCAGACTATTTCATCAAAATAAATAAAATTTCTTTATTAAAATTTCTTGACCGAGTAGCCTCTTAGCCGTTGCAGTTCTAGGGAACTGCCCCGTTGCCCAGGGAACACCACGTGGAGGTGGGCTACTCTCGTTCCCCGCCCGCCAACCCTCCCTTCATCGCTGCTTCTGATTTCTCTAAGACAGCATCTAATAACTGAAGACAGTCTTTGAATGAGCATCTGGCAATCGA
>JAOUZG010019564.1:456548-471548 GCA_026289955.1 Argiope argentata
ACTGAAGACAGTCTTTGAATGAGCATCTGGCAATCGATGACACTTGTAGGAAAAGCATCTTGAAGCCGATGTCGGTTTTTCACGCAATCTGGCAACCGAAGACAGTTCTAAACATTTTTGAGCTGCCGACAGCAGTTCTGATGTTACACTGCATGTCGATATTCAGCTGGCAAATCAAGAGCCCTGCAAAGTTGGTAAACTGCATAGGACTTCACTACCGGGGTCCCTATCGGAGCCAGGCGTGCAGGCAGGTCGAGCGCACAGCACAGTTTGAAAACCACAAGCGATTTAACGACTGGAGGTTCAACCTTCTGAACTGGAATAGGAGCAAGTTCAGCAGGTATATCCAGAGCCTCGCAGATCTTAAAAATGGCGTAAGAACGCACCTTTGCTACTCGAGCAACAGACGGATATGTTGGAACATCCGTTACAAGTTCGGTATCAACGTCCCCAGAAGGTGGCGAATCGGGGCGCAGGAAATAGTAAAGTATTTCCCTGATCATCATCAACATGATGAAAGCAGCGATGGCCGCAGCCTCACTGTAATCAAAGAAAATCGCACTAAGCATAATAACTCAGCAAAAAAAGACACACAACGTTTGGTTGCAAAAGACAGAATGAATTTTAACATAAAGAAACAGAGCAAGGATTCATTGTTTACTCTATTTGATTGTTTGCATTTTGTTACTTTGTTGAGCATCTAAGCAGTTGTATTACTATTGATAACAATAACAAAGATGTCTGTTTGATTATTTTGAGTTCAGTAATAATTGAAATATTTTGAACAGTCATTTCTTTCTAAACAAATGAATGGGGTGGGGATTAATACTATATAAAATGGCATAAGTATTTAATTTAAGAGTTTTTAGTAATTTCTAAGGTATTTAATAGCCATTCCCGTAATTAAAAATGCATTTAAAAAGAGGAATTTTTTTTATTTTTTCACTTTATTAGTTGGGAAATAGACATATTTGCCTATGTTACGATTTGACATGGGAGACATCAAACGATTAAGAATAAGATGCTGAAGTGAATTAAAAACCATAATAAAAGGCGAAAATACTGCTCATTTGAATAACTATACATATTTCATAAATTATCATGTATGAAGTTGCATTTCATTAGTGATCAGTCTTTTTAAGAGAAAAACATAGTCACCCTGATATATAGTCACCAAAACCGACACCACTGTTTTAGCAGAGCTGCTCAATGAAATGATACTACGATTACTTCTCAAACCGCGACAAGTCTACGAAACTATATTGCACCGAGTAAATAGAGGAGAGCAGGGATTATTATCTCTTGTCACACCAGGGAGTAGGGGTGAAATTTTTGTGCAGCATCTTCTGCTAGCCCAACTCTGCAAAAACTGCAATATACCTCTGGCTATAGCTTCCTCTGGCATTGCTGCAACTTTGCCGGGCTGCACATTTTGTATTCAAGTTGCCACTAAATTTTTGCAAGCGAAGATACCCCATCATGCAACATCACCAAAAACAGCGGCCGGAAAGTTCTTTTGCAGCAGCACAAGTTAATAGTATGAGACTAATGTACAATGTCGCACAAGCATGCATTAGAGGCATTAAATCGTAGCTTATAAAAAACAATAACTTATAAACGGTCTTAATCTATATTTATAATAAAGCTCAATGTGCGTATGCGTGTCCGTGCGCTTGCGTGCGTTAACCATATTGTTCAGCAATATACATTGAGAAAAATAAAATAAAATTACATCTGCATGAACCAATCAATGGTCAGCACGTGTCTGTTAAAGAGAGAAAAAACACCTGAAAATAAAATGGTTTAAATGAACTAATTGCGAATTTTAAACTTTTTACTTACGCCTCGGCCCTTTGAATCATTTTTTATAAAATATTTTTGAGACACCCATAATTTAAATAAAAATTGTTGAACTCCAATCAGCTAAATCAGTCACTAAATCTGAGTATTTGTAAAATTTAAATATCAGTCTTCTACAAAACAAAAACTACATTTCCAGTCTAATTAAAGTTGACCCTTTCCATAACTTCATCAACCCTCTCAAAGAAAATACGTGAATCATCAGTCAGAGTTTCCCGACAGTGATTGGCCTATAATTATGAAAATGTTGATTGTTCAAAAATTGATATGTAAACATTTCATAAATTGGTCATATTTAATCGCAAGACATAGAAACATTCATTGATTTATTTAAAAATTCAAATATTTATCAGAATATGATTCCTTAAGACAAATGGACTGCACAAAATTTGATCTTCATCACTTTTTCATGAACACATTTCTTTATTGAAATAAAACATTTTTACTAACACCATTTAAATATTTTGAAAGTTAAATTAAAAACTGAATTTTACGATGAATCAAAGAAATTTTTATTGAATAATTCTTTCAGATATTATATAATTTACGAAAATTATCATGCAGTGGGCATAAAGTCTCAATGCCGAACAACTCTGCCTTCCATTTTTATATTTAAAAAAGGCATAGTTGGTTTCAGTAAAAAAAACTTATATTAACTGCAGTTTATCATTTCCATTCTAACTTAAAGTTGAAATTTTATGGTCCTTTACAGGAAATTAAAAATAAAAGTAAGCAGTACAATGAACAGAGATGTTTAAGACTTACATAATATCATAACTGAATTATATAATTATCGAAATTTGAAGCTTGAAAATATTTTGCAAAAAAGCTATTAAGAGTCCAAGTTACATAAAATATTTAATTAACAATTTTTGCGATCATTAATACTGGTAAACCGGCTAGTCGCCAAAGGTGGCTTGAGACATATAAGTAACAAATATTCCTTTTTTACTATTATTCTCATAATGTATATTTATACCAAAAAGTAATTTATGTTTAATAATACTTTTTTATAAACAGGCATTAATGTTTATAAACATATTAATGCAATGTTTAAAACATATTAATGCATGCAAAGCGTTTGGTATAAACATACATTAATTTTATAAAAATATATTAATGTTTTATAAACATAAATAATGCATGGGCTTAATGTATGTTGATACCAAATGCTTTTTTTAAAAAATTGGACAATTTTAGAGAATTGAAAGAAAATTTTAAAATGAAAATTGTCTAATGACCTTTATTTAAGTAAATACGTTATATTTTTTTAAAGAATGATTTTTTTTTACTCGATGGACCTGAATCACCTTTTTTATTAATATTTCAATAAATCAATGGATCTCAACTCAATTAATCAATTGATTTTACTCAATGGATGTCAATTAATTTTTTATTAAATCACTCAAGGTATTTTTTGTTATTATTTTTTGTATCTTTTAACCCTTAGTGGCCGTGCATCATCTCTCACGTGACAGCAGTTCTGTGTCAGTTATGCAGTTTTTTTAAAACTCTTTCGTTCCATAAGAGTTAAAATCCTCTTCATATTCATAGCAATCGCGATAATTGTATTTTTTTGATAAATATCAAGTTTCTGATCCGTCATCTGAAATGTCTATTGGAAATCGGTCTTTGCTGACAGCCGTAGGATTAATGCAATAACAGCAACAGCGATTGACCGAAAATGCCCGAGATCTGGCATTAGTTTACACATAACAATCACTTTCGATTTATAATGCAAAATGATGTTGCCATAGAACAGCCACAAATTTATTTGAAGTGCTATATCTAATGTTAAAGATGATGATATAACGATTATTTTTAGTTCCAGAAAGCAATGATTGGTATGAACGAATCATGCCAGAAAAAATTGGTGATACTATAATTTTTAGAATTAGTTGTAGCGTCAGCCTTATAAGCCTGATAATATCCTTCGAGCTGAAGGGTCTCTTTTGCTCGATCGGTATGATACTCGGCTGCAGGCCGAAACGTCGCAGGTTCGTACCGCGACCTTCACTCGCTACATTGGTGACCTTGACAACGCAATCTTCAGCAACAGTCGTGGCGCCATCTACCAGCCAACAAACCCGTCGCTAACTCAACGCATCAAAGCCGTCTCTTAAGCCGTTGCTAACTCGACACACCAACGAACTCGCATGCTCGCTATGCGCTTCGCGCTTTCAAAATCGTTCGTCTCTCGTCCGACTCACTGGTAGGGGAGTACTGTGTCGTCAGTCTTATAGGCCAGATAATATCCTTCGAGCTGAAGGGTCTCTTTTGCTTAATCGGTATAATACTCGGCTACAGGCCAAAACGTCGCAGGTTCGTACCGCGACCTTCAATCGCTACATAGTCGTTTGTCGTATCATATATTCAAAATAACAAGAATTTTTTTTTTCAGATTTGATAACCCCGCCTCAGTGGAGAGTTGGCCAATCCGTCATCTTACTCAACATTATTTAGTCTCACTCAATGCTTGGCTCCTCTTTTTCCCGTCAGATTTGTGCTGTGATTGGACGATGGGAACTATTCCACTAGTCACTTCATTCTTCGACCTGAGGGTGTTACCTACCGTATTATTCTATGCTGTGATATGTATTTTTGTGTGGAAAATCTTTAAATCAGAAATCACAATATCTAAACGAATTATAATGGTAAGCCCAGATTCACACATTTTTTAATGCAAAATAAATCTAGATTTTTGAATAAATATCCTCATATAATGATCTGTATAAAAACAGAAAATTCTTGTTAACAAATATTTCTTAATCTTTCTGGTAACAAAATAACTGTCATTTAAGGATTTTAGGATTAATTTATAAGCATCAGAAATAAAATTTCGGGAATGATTGTGGAAAGTAATCTCAATAGCGAATTTTCAGCTTCGTCAGGCTTATCAATTTTATATATAATATGTTATGTTGTTACTTATAGCACTTGTAATGGACGAGCCCCGCTGATACATCAGCAGATTTTAAGCCTAAGAAATACGTCTCTTTGTTTTACAAGTAGCGCCATCTAGGGCGAAGCGTACTACTTAGCTGCACACACGTCACAACCCTTTTTAGGGGGCGGACTACATTCATGCAAATTCATTCATACATCTCAGATAGTAATTTAGACTTGGAGCAAAGATCGATCACCTTTGACCCAGTACCCCCAGTGATATTACTCTCGTCATGGAGGACTTTGCGACCAAGAACAGATTTAACGAGCGCCAACCGCCACACGCTCGGGGAATCTTTTGGCCGATGAGCTTCGAACCCTTAACCTAAGGAGTACGAGTCCGAAGCTCTACCAACCAGGCTATCCCGGCCCTATATATAATATTAAATTAATAAATATATCTAAGTTTTTTTAAAATTATTATTAACAAGAGATGAAGAGGATTTTTAAAAGTAAAAATGTATGAATAATAGTATATCAAAATTCTATATATAAATTAGAGTTTCTTTTAATTAAAGCTTCTTCAAGTTATTAACCCAATTATTATTTTTAAATTAATAAAAATAATAGCTGAAAATAGCTTTTGAAAGGTAAAAATGCATGAAGAATAAGAAATTAAAATTATATATATAAATTTTAGTTTCATTTAAATGAAGTAATATAATTATTTCTTTTTAAATACAAGTTTTAATTTTTGAAAAATTAAAAAAACACAATAAAAATTATGCAATTTATTCGTTATAGGTATGTTATAAGAATTATAAAAAATAAATGCACATCTATGTGAAAGAATTTTTTTAAAGAAAAGACTCGGAAGGAAATAAAATTCATAAAGCATAATACTCTTCAAAAGTTCAAGTACAACATTAATTTTAAAATAAAAATTTCTCTACCTTTATTCACTTAATCCAATATTTGGGTTGTGTGCTTATAAAACTGCGCTGTTAAATGCTTACTAAGCATTATACTTTTTTTTAAACTTTATTCCATAGGTTTCATTAAAAAAAGGGTACAAAAATTTCCATGTTAAAAATTAGATACAAAAATATTTTTCTTCAATTTAACAGCGATTGCGCATGCGTATAATATTTATATACGGGATTTTACAAAGCTTTTATATAAAAGTTAACAAGCCTTTTATTATAAAACTTACGTCTTATTTTGTGCATTGTTATGCATTAGAGTTACATCATTTTAATATAAAAATGATAAAAGAAAACTCTCTGCTTTGAGAAAAAAAAGTATTGTATTCTGTCGTTTATTTTCTACATGCATGGGTAGAATCATCGATGTGCCAATGATCGCCAACCACCTCGAGCCAATTTATTTAGGTGGCCAAAACTGTTTGATACATTACACCGCCATTTTTCATCCGTTTTCAAGTACAAACTCATATCATGTCCATTCAAAGGCGTATATTTAGATGGAATAATTCCATAATTTTGGAAATAAGTCACTGCATCTTTTTCGCTGGCAGGAAAATCCGGAATTTTAATCATTCTAATGAGTTAAAAAATCCGAACAGAAAAAGTGCTAAATGATCTTGTGCGAAACCAACAAAATGGGGGAGAACAGTTATGGTTTAAACAATTTTTTAAATAATGACGGGTGTTTGCCATTATTGGCGGTTTAGCAACTCATTGGCGGCGCCTTCAAATTTGGTGATAAAGATCGAAAGCTTAATACGTAAGTACTTGGACATGGTTGTTCTTCTGAGTTCTATCTTTAAGGTGTGTGAATGTGCCCCCTGTAAAAAGGGGTTGCGCAAATGAATGAGATAAATGAGTAGCAAAAGTCGTACTCTTGGCCCTAGTTGGCGCTACTACAAAACAAGAGATGCTGATTAGGCTTAACTCGCTGACTACCTCAACGAATTTGTCCTTGTAAAGTGCCATAAGAAACAAAAAAAAAACACTGTTTATATTAATTAGATTTCTAAAATTATGAGCCTTGGCAAGATCCTGAATTAATTATGTGACATTGGTAAACAATGTTTACGAAATCTTTGACGTGAATCTGGAGGACGCTTTTTGATGTCTATCCTAGGCTGGAATGAGAGTAAGGCTCATCAAAGATTGGCATGCTCTTAATACACGAATATCAGAAGATCGGATACAAATTTTGAATTCCCTTCTTCGGAATACTTTAAAACAAAATTAAACTAAGAATTTAAATTGTAGTCATAAAATTGCAGACAAAATTTCAAGTATTTTTCGCTGTTCAATAATTGCGTTCAATGAATACGGATGCACCGAAAAGAAGACCAAATCAAATTTGGTTCAAAATTTGATTCGAATATTCATTATACATGCTAAATTGCGTACAAGATTTCATTTTTCTGACTTTTTACGTTTTGTAGTTATAATGATAACTTGTTCCCGGTTAGACGAACAGACAGATTTCCTTGTAATGGATTGTATTCCAAATTTTATGGAAGTCTACAAATTTGGTGTAAAGACAATTTACGAAATTTCATCCTTAGAATTCAAAGAGATTTTATCGTTTTTACAGACAGACAGACGAAAGGATAGACAGACATAATTCTGAAAATGTGTTTATTAGAACTCAGGAAGACCTGTAACATGGAGAGTCGTCAAAATCTCGAATTTGGATTTTTTGATTATTTACTTTCTTTAATTTGCTTCATATAAATGTAAATGCAAACATTTTTCAAAACTCTCGATTCGAAATTATTAAAAATAATTTACTATCACTGCTTTTACATCAAAAACCATTTATCGACAAAAAATGTATTAATCAGCTATTTATGTTGTAATATAGATAGAAATAGGCATATAGAAATGATGTAACTTTAAAAAAAATATTTTTCAACGAAAACTCTTAATATGAAATTTAATATTCAGTAGATATAATAAACATCAAATACAGAGATAAAACAAAAAAAATCATTTTCCCTCAGTTCATATTTTCAAGCTGAATAAAAAAATAATAATAATCCTAAAACTTTTTTTCGCAGTTGAAAGAATGTCAATACCTGGATATGACATAGAGAACAACACACCCTTAAGAATTTTATCTTTTTTTTTTACTGAAGATGTTGTAGCAAAACGAAGAGCAGATGAAAAAAATATATATGACAAAAAAGATTAAGAAAAAGAAAGGAAGAAAAAGAAGCAGACTGATTTTATCCTGAAATTTCCGACGAAGAAAACTCATGGTGTCCCTCGGGAAATATACTTACAGGTTCCATTTTTGGGTCCACAAAGCAATAATAATCCATAAGAAGAAAATACCTTGTAAAATTGAACTTGGTAGAAATAGAAGTAAAAAAGAAAAAGATATGACGTAATTACTTTCTCGCAAGTATTAAATTAGACGACGTGTCACTTGTTAAGAAATGTTAGAAAGTAACAAGTTTACTATCTGGAGAAATAATACAGTTAGGAGAGTAATATGGTTAATATGGATAGAATAAAAACGAAATAAATAGAGCAGATAATATTGCCTATTATCTTTGGAAGTCTTATAAATTCTATTCACGAAATGTCCAGTTAGACTTGGGTAAACCAAACAATAGTAATCTATTAAAACCAAAAAGAATTAAATTAGAAACTGTGACATTTCTTCATGATTTATAATAAAGAAGCAAATTTATTGAATAAGAAATAAGAAATTCAGAAAAAATTAAGTGTGGTTACTTACTGTTCAACTGTGGTTTTATGTTACCATTGATCATCTAACAAAATTCTTTTATATAAATTAAAAAGTAACAGATGACACCTTCAAACGTAAGGGAATATTTTACTTTTTCGTATATACTTTGCGATCGCTTCCATGTTTTATTTTTCAATTTTAAACCGACATTTACGACCTCAAAATTATTAGTGAAATTTTTGAGTTTTGTGCATGAATTTTTCATTCTTTTCATGGACCGGGATGGCCTGGTTGGTAGAGCGTTGGACTCGAACTCCTTAGGTTACGAGTTCGAAACTCACCGGCCAAAAGATTCCCCGCGTGTGTGGCGACTGGCGCTCGTTAAATCTGTTCGTGGTCGCAAAGTCCTCCATATCGAGAGTAATATCACTGAGGGTGCTGGGTCAGAGGTGATCGTTCTCTGTTCCAGGTCTAAATTACGATCTGAGATGAGGGAATAAATATGTATGAATGAAGTCCGCCCCCTGAAAAGGGCTGTGACGTGTGTGTGTAGCTACGTCGTACTCTTGGCCCTAGATGACGCTACTTGTAAAACAGATAAACGCATTTCTTATACTTAAAATCTGCTGATCGCATCAGTGGAGGCTTGTCCACGGCAAGTGCCATTAGTCACAACAACACGTTTCTTTTCAAGTGCTAATTTTATCACAGATTAAATCATTTTTTATTAAAAAATGTTTCAAATAACTCTAACTTAACTACAAATAATAGATACAATTTCTTATACCTCTAAATTATGTAATTTTTACAATTTTTCGAAGGATTAAAACAACGCACTGCAGTGGAATTAATATCTTTGAAATAAGTTCGGTTATTTTTTAATGAACCGATTGTTCCTCTATTTCCACATAAAACTGTAAACTTTGAATAACACGAGGGTCTATTTTTTTTTCATACTTGAGAATTGTATGTTTTATAGTATGCCGACATTTGTGTATTAACTGCATATCATTGGCGAAAAATAATACAAAAGATCTGGAAAAGAGAACAATCACCTCTGACCCAGTACCCCCAGTGATATTACTCTCAACATGAAGGACTTTGAGACTACGACAGATTCAACGTGCGCCGGCCACCAGACACACGGGGAATCTTCGGCCGGCGAGGTTCAAACTCCCAGCCCAAGGGATGCGAATAAAAAGCCCACCAACCAGACTATCTCAGCTGCAATGGAAATAAAAGCAGTTAAAGTAAACAAAGTGCATAGGTTAAGTTTTTATAAATAAGATTTATCAATTACCGCACTTTAATAGAGCAATATCACGATCATATCAAGGCAAGAAACAGTCTTGGAATTTAGGTTTAAGTAGTAATGCTTTAGTAAAGATAAGGTATGAGTACATAATGGTATAGCTTATATATAGGACTCAAAATCTTTCTTGGAGATAATATTGTTGAATTTTATTCACGACTTTAAAGCCAGATGACAATGACTGACCCGGGAAGATAAGATGCGCGAAATAAATACTTCGCCTCAGACGTTCGTTTATCTTCTCTTCGATACTTCCAAATTCACTATACTGCAAGGAATCAGTAAATGCTATATTTTATGTTACATTATGTAACACAACTTTCATTAACATTGTATTGTTTTCATAATGACAAAGTCAAATTAGTTAAATTGCTCCATCCCTTTTAACAGATTTTGAAAAGCACGTCAAAAGCGTATTTCATTCTGAATAGCGAATATAATAGGGCCTCTAAACTGAAAGACAGTTTCACTCCAACAAATCCATAATTAAATGTTAGATTTTTTTTAAAGTGTGGATATGTATCAAATTAAAAATAAGCTGTACTCAAATCATTCACTAGCAATGGTTATTTAGAGAACTCATATCTACTTTCCATAGTCATTAGTATCATTTCTATGTATTCCATCCATTAATGAAATATCCATTTATAATTCATCGTTTTTGCTGATTATCTTCCCTTTTTTATATTTTACCTTTTTTTCGATACCTGAATTGTTTAGAAAACAATGTAGTCAAATCCGTTTTTTGGTTATGTATAATTTGTTTTGAAAAATTTTAATGGAAATTCTAATATTTTTTGTAATTATTGAAGGATTTACACACTGTGCTATTTTTTAGGTCAATATGCATTAGTAAAATAAAAGTACCAGGGAGATCAAGCTTCTTCCACAGAGGTTTCTTATTTCATAAAATTGTAGATAAAATGTCATCTTGTCATCGTTTAAAGTTATAAGCGAAAACTAATTGAATTTCAGTGACAGAATCGAACATGAGAAATAGTTTTTGATAGCCTAGCCACTACTAAATCTCTGATAATCAGGTTTAGTCTTCGTCATCTGACCACGGTTCAAAATAATGAGATCCGTCTCAAAATAGTCCTTGTGTTGATTTACAACGATATGTTAATATAATTAAACTAAGTGACTTATTGTTCACATATTTCATTTCAAGTTAAAGAAGTGATTTCTTTAAATGCATACTTATTACTTTTAACTTTTTCTTGTTCAAATTATACAGTCTATTAGGGGCATTAAAAAAATTAGATCTCGAATTTTGGTAAATCTCCATATTTCAGACATATCTAAAGCCCAAAACATGTTTTTGGCATTATGTTGTAAATACGATAACTCATTGTCGTTAGGGCTAGACAGAGAAACATACATGGAAAATCGTAAATTTCTCTGAAATGTTGAACTAAATCCTTTCATTAGAAGTTTTTTCTATTCTATTATACGAATATAAGTTACGACGATAACTACAAAAGCAGAGAACCAGATTAATGAAATTTAGTTCAGAGATTTAATATCAAAAGGGTAGATTTGTGACAAATTCGAAACAAAATTAGTCAAGAGGCTGGTTGTTTGTCAATCTGTACTTCCGTAAACATATAAGCGCGATAATTCAAAAACTCAGTTACCTAACTATATTAAATCTGTAATAGATAATTTTATAATTACTGTTAAAATTCTTGGTAAATTTTGGCTTTAATCTTTCGAGAAAAAAAAGGTGAGTCCAAAATATACATTTAGTTTTCAAGTGCTTATATAATAACAGCATCCTAATGATTGATGACGAAAAAAATCGCCAAATATCACAAATCACCAACAAAGTGCGCCAACTGCTACATTATGAAGCTCTTCGTAACTATTGTTTGTCAATGGTATAATGTTAATAATATATAAGTATATTTATTAGAGAGTACGCAATGAAATTTTGAGAGAATAACTGGAGATGCCTTATATTGATTTCTTCTGCTTCCAACTGTCTTTTTGTTTTTAGGGGGGGGGAGACTTATCTGCCACTGTAAATTTTTCCTTTCTCTTCCAGGGTGTCTCACTGTGTGTTGTCCCTTTCATCCCCGCTTCGAACCTCCTCTACCCCGTGGGCTTCGTCGTTGCGGAGAGAGTGCTGTACATACCCAGCATGGGATTCTGCTTTCTAGTGGCTCATGGATGGCATCTTCTCTGCCAGAGGGAGAGGTAACTTTTCGGATAGAATTCTTTTTCATGATATATGACCGTCATGGTCTACTGATAGTAACTTCTTTATGATTGAACGATAGAAAAGGTAGTCATCACTAGCCACGGTACAATCCTTCCCGTGGGAAGCACGCCCTGCCATAGATGAGAGGAAGACACCCTTTATCTTTTTCAGTTCATAACAGGACAACAGCAACTGTGGTTGAGTCTTAATGGTCCTCGCTGGCCACGGTACAACCTTTCCCGAGGGAGAAACGCCCTGCAATAGATGAGAGGAGGCCACCTTCCATCTGTTTCAGTTCATAACAGGGCAAGAGCAACACTAACATGAACAGTGTCTGAGCCCTAATGGTCCTCGCTGGCCAAGGTACAACCTTTCCCGAGGGAAGCACGCCCTGCCATAGATAAGAGGAAGCCACCCTCCATCTGTTTCAGTTCATAACAGGGCAACAGCAACACTAACAGGAACAGTGTCTGAGCCCTAATGGTCCTCGCTGGCCACGGTACAATTTTTCCCGTAGGAAGCATGCCCTGCCATAGATGAAAGGAAGCCGACCTCCGTCTATTTCAATAAGACCAGGGAGGCAAAAACCAACCATCATGTCTAAAGATTCTCATTCTCATATCTGAAGTTCCCCACCCCAGTGGAGGAGGACATTTGCATATTACAAGTGCAAGAAACGCAATTAAACACGCCATCTGCATGAATTACATTTTGACGCCATCTATAAGAATTGGGTCCGACCTTTTCCAATCAGTCTGACGTCTATAATTCAAAATAGTATATAGTCACTTAAAATGATATAAACAAATAAAAGAGAGCGAGAATAATATTTCACATTATTTGAAATATGTTTGCTACATCCCCTACAGCTGGAATTTCGAAAAAATAAAATCTAAGTTAAAAATCACACAAGAAATTCCAACTTAGAAATCCTTTAACTTTATTTTATCGAATCTAAAAACCAGTGAAATAGCATACGGAAGCACTTTTTTTAATTATTATTTCTCTTGAAACTTTCAGCGAAAAGGTTATAACGTTGTACCAACGAAATGATAAAAAAAAACTATCTAAGAAAGAAAAGAAAAGATGAAAAGAAAATTTTCACACGTTCTGAATTTCAATACCTTTGATTAAAAAGACAGAGTAAAAATGAAAAAAAAATATCCAGGTAACTTACCTCGCTTTCTCTTCTACTACTTAATTAACATTTTTTTTCTTTCATCCCCCATTTTATACTTAATTTTCAAGCATTTTTTCCATGTCCTTATCAAATCACTTTTCTTCAAACACTAAAAGAAAAGAAAGAAAAAAAAGGGGGGTTCAGAAAAAAGTTTTTCTTCTGAACAGAACATTTTTTTTCACCTCCTCCAAACCAAAAATCTGTCATTTAGCGCGATGCTTGAGAGGAGAGCTCTTAAAAAACCATTTTGCGATTCCGCTTCACCGGACGCAGAAGGGCCATTTTGAGTAAGCAAAGTAGAAGGGCCCGAAAAAAAATATTAAATTCACGCACCAAGAGTTTGAAGGATTTAAATAAGGGCAATATGAGCGTTGGCAAGGTAAGCTTTATTCTCAAGACTCTGCAAATTTTCAACTCAACTGCTCACATTCGCTATTTTTTTTCCCAACGGCAAAGTTCCAAAATAGAATTATTGCCAGTTGAGAAAACTCAGCCGAATGTTTAGTAATTATTTAATAATTGTAATAAGATTACGATAAAAGCCATCCATAGCAAAATGTTTGAATCTGGGTTTTTTTTTTTAATTCGCTATATATATTTAAAAAGTAGGAAAAGTTAAGGTCTTTTATTAGTGTAATTAATGACCACAAGCCTACCAATTTGTAAAAAAAAATATTTCGTTTCTCTGTTTTCATCTTCAGAAATTATTAACATTGAAACTATTCGCAAAATAGAATATAAGATTTCAAATACAGCAAATTAATATGCCAAATTAAAAATTAATATTAACCGAAATAAATCATTTATAAATAATTAAGAACTTTAAACAAAAAATTTTCAAATTTTCCCAAAAATTTAGCAAAGTTCTTAAAACGCATAGGCTATAATAAACACACTTCTAACTATTCTTAATATATTCCTGTCAAATTTATGCTAAGCAACAAGAAATTTAAAACTATGCTTAACGACAGATGCTCAAAATCTTGTTTAGAAACAAACAAAAAAATATAAGTTCTTTATTCTTAGAAACATGAAATTCGAAATTGTGCTTAACATGATGAAATTAGAATTATTCTTAGCAACATGAAATTCGAAATTATACTTAATAACAGCAAGAAATTCAAATTATACTTGACAGCAAGTACCTCAAAACTACGTATAGCAATAAAAAAATTCTTTTATTTATTCTTTGCAACTAGAAATTCGAAATTAGGCTTAACATGATAAATTCATAATTATCGTCGCTAAAGTCTATACGCCCCAGTTAGCATCATTCCAACTAATCGAGCCATGCACCACTACAATCTGGCTCGGCAGTGTGCAGGCATGAGTGGTAGATGGTGTAACGGTCAGCGCGAGCGTCAATTTCGTTATCTCAATCGTCTGTAAAAGGTCATGGTGGGCAATGGTGTTTGGGTTGAACGTCTGAAGGGTGATAGAGATGAAGAAGGCGCTGTCACATCTAATCAGACAATCACTCTGTCCTCACTATCCGTTGAGGCCCTAGGTTGACCTCTACCATCCTGACTCTGAACTCTGATGCTTTCCACCCATCTTTTCCAGTATCTTTGAATCGCCGCATCGCTTCGACTCAAATGACGAGCGATTCTCCGATTTGTCCAACCGGCCTCTTTCAATCCAATGATACGACCTCTATCAAACTCTAACAGTTGCTCTTAATGAGAACGAACCCTGTGGCGGAGCATTTTTTAAGTTGTTGAAAGGTATTCTGAATCGCAAACAAACTGAAAGTTTTAACAACCTTTGAAAAACTGCTCCTTATATACGTCTGCTGAATGCGTACTTCCGATGCAATGGAGATCAAACTATTCATTCATTGGACGCCAAAATTTAATCATTTTCATATCTGGTCAAGACACTCAT
>JAOUZG010019564.1:471558-489189 GCA_026289955.1 Argiope argentata
ATTTTAAATCATATTTTCATGTTCCTTGACAGAATATAGTTCGTCAAATGACGAACTGGCACGACTAAATTAATCCTTTTAATATCGGAACGAAAATATTGATTGAAGGCTGCTAATCATCGATAAAACACGTGTAAAATCTGATATCCGACGGGCTTGTGTACTGTAAAAGGTTTAGTAGGATCAATAACAAATAATGAGCTTTTCTCTACGTGATAACACAAACAAATAAACATCTAACAAAACGCAGGAAAAGCTGACACAATAAAAAAATTTGCAGCGAACGTTGATAATAAATAAAAATTATAGCTAAAAGAGAATTCGCTAGAGATCAACCCTAAAAATAAAAAATTAAAACTATTTCCCTAATTTACTTACGTCTTTCAACTCGACAGTCTAACCACTGACAGAATCTCGTCTTTAGGCTACCACTTTTTATAGATGTCATAGGGCATCAGTGTTTTGATAGCACAGCAAATATTCTAGAACAAACGAGGAAATTTAAACCCAATAAAGCTATAGCCGAGATTCTCGAATATTTTGAATCCTATTTCTTTGCAGCTTAATTAGCTACAAGTTTGTCACCAATTTCAAGGGTCATTGACAAAACATCTATTCAGCAGCCATTATTAAATCTGTAAAACTGCCTTCCTTTATAATATATTTACTATCCAGGAATACAATGCTGTAAATTCGTATTTCCTGGGAATGTAAAAACATTGAGTGGTTTGAAAAAAAGGAAATACATAATAGAAGGGAAATTATTTCGATTAGAAGAAAGAATAATACAGCATAAAATTGTACCTTTCATCTGCATTGATCAAAAAGAAATCTAAAAATTCTTTTTTAATTTATTCACATACCATGTTAAGAAATTTATTTTTAATTAAATCTCCCTTTTTATGCATAAAACTTAGTTATTTAGAAGTGTGCCTAGTTTTTTAGGAAATTTCCTTTTAAAACATATTCATTATGCTATTATTGAATCAATGAAGATTGCTATTTTTTATGCTATTATTAATCATTGAAGAAAATTTGTATTGAATTTTATAATTTGAAAGGAAATGAATTCATTAGTTTTAAAATATTCTTTCTTAGCATTTTTTTTTCTGTTAAAGTTAACAGAGTTTCATTTAAGATCGTTTCTATTGATTTTTTTAAGTGTTTTAGTTTGAAAAAATCATTTGATTTCAAATCTTGTGGGACTAATTTTTTTTTTTTCAAATCCTATGATAATCTTTGATTTACGAAACTTGTATCAAAATATAAAACTGTATTATTAAAGTAATTTAAACTTACTGGAATTTCTACGTTTAAAAGGTTGAAAAATTTATGACTTTTTCGATCAAAAATGAAATTTGTACTCCATGATTCTCCAGCCTTTCCAACTTTGCTATCAACAGCATCCCTAGATGCAGATTAAAATTTGTATGTTGCTCAAAATATATAAACTCTCTGAAATTTATTTACATCCCGCTTACTGAAACTATTAACAAACTATTCAAATTTTGATTGTTGCGGATTAGAAAGTAGTATTGATGATTTCTAAATGGATGAGCAAAAGTCTACACTTAATTATTATTCCCCAAGTAGTTGAAATTTCTAATTTAGCACAATTATTCCTTCAGTTATTCTAAAACTAATGGAATAATAGTCTAATTCATACGCAGCATTTTCATGGGTCTCTTTTGAGATTACATTTAATTCATTCAGCTTCCCTGAGAGTAAAGTGTCTGCTTTGATCAAAACTGCAATAATGTCTATTTATAGAAACAGTATCATCCGGAAATAATTATTTTTCGAAAGGCAAAGTTTAAATAACTATGTTCCTTGGATACCTACAGAATGTTTTCATATCGTTAGCAAGCTTCAGTTCTAATATAGTATGCATTGAATTTTAAATGCAACTTCTCAATAGAATTATTATTTTCATTATTTATAGTATTGTCTATAGAGTAGTAGTATCGCTTAAAGTTCGTCTTTAAATATTATCCTTTCTCTCCGAAATTATAAGACAAATTAAACCTTCATTTACCAAATTATTTTACCCTAAATTTTTCAAAGTTTGTTTTTGAAATATTAGTTAACTTCTGGTACAGAATAAACCCAAAAAGAAGAAGAAAAACTTTTTTCAATTAATTAGATTAATATTAAAATATTTTATTGTTATTTCTTATTGACAATTATTACTTTCTATTGGATATGAGTTCTTCCTGTTCTTTAAAATAATTCTAGAAAAAAACAGTCATATTTTGAAGATATCGGCTAGATTTAGGTGGTACTTTAAAGTATAATCGATAAATAAAGAGTTAAGACATATACAACAAGGTATATATATAATGAATACCTACAGCTTTATTGTAGTCAAATTTTAAAACCTGTTTTCTTTCTTTCTATCTTATCATTCAACAATTACCCCCTTTTGTGTTGTTTCTAATGGCACTGCTCGTGGATAAGCTCTCTGATTCACCAGCAATCTTAAGCCGAAATGAGCGTCTCTTGTTTGGAAGTAGAGCCAACTGGGGCCAAGAGAACGACTTTGCTACTCACTCATCACATTCGCTTGCGCAGCCCCTTTTTACACGAGGGCACATTCATTCACCTTACAGATAGAACACACAAGAACAACCATGCCCGAACCAAGATTCGAACCCGGGACGTTCAGATCACGGGAAAAACGCGCTACTCCAAAGTCTATCGCCGGTACACACCCCTTTTGTTACAGAGAAATGGAAAACACAATTTTCAAACCAAAAAAAATCATTGGAATTGAAACACATAAATGTTGATACAAATATTTTTAAATTTACTGTGTGACTATTAATTAATTACAATGTCGTTGTATTAATCAAGACTATTTTCTTTAAATAACTGTTTTGAATGTTTCTTTTAATTTATTAAAAGTTTTTATTTTAAAATATTTCTAAGTAATTCAAAAATTCAAAATTTTTTTAACTTTTGTAAATCTGTAAATTTGGAAATATTATCGATTTGAAAGGTTAAAAAATTTATTTTCATATTTCACAGAAAAAAAACTACTTTCATATTTTTTTGTTAAAAAGATGCACTGTGCGACAATAATAGTCTATCTAGTTTTCAAAGCTTCAGGAAGCTTTTATTTTTTTGTGTGAAGAAGCATTTTGAAATAAACATTTTTCTTAAAAATCTCCATGAAAACATCTGTGTTTAGCAAAGCGGATGATTTATTTAGTGTGAAACTTTTTTTATTCGTTTTACATCAATTATCCTTTTTAATACTAATTTTTATCTATATATTTTTTTAAGTTGAAGCTTTTGCCTCTTTAGTATGTTTTCCATAATTTATGGCAACCAAATTTTCTATTATATTTTCCTTGGTAATAGCAAAATAAAGAGAATTAATAAATGGAAGTCTGTCAACAAAATATAAATTCAAGAGATACGAAAATAGAGAAAAAGGTATTTGCATTTAAATTGTCTGAATCTCAGTGACTAATACATTTTTTTCAAAAGAATTATGGATTTTATTCGTTTTTTTTTATTAATCTGTCGTAATTATGCATTTTAGAACTGGCAATCATTTCGTGAATTTTGAAAAATCTAAAACTCTTATTCTTCAGCAAGGCGTTAAGTAAAAAATTTGATAAAGGGTAATTATAGTGGGAAACATGCTATTTTCAGAATCTAAAAATATATATATTTAAAAAAAATGCATAAATGATTACATATTTCGGCAAAAAGGAGCAATTAAACATTCTGATGATTTATGCTGTATGTCATAGTAATACCAGTCTAGTAGCAAAAAAGTGCATACGTTGTTTTCCGAAATTTCAGCATCCTCATGGGAAGTATGTGGAATTAGAGAGAGTTTACAGATCGGTTTTGTTGTGCTCGTGTTCCCCTTTACAACAGAAGAAGAGGTGCAGTAGCTTCTGAGGGTATATAGACCCCTGAGCACTCGAGTTCTCAGCACCAGAAGTCTGATTTCTAGCTTACACATGTCATAATCTATTTTTACGGGACGGACTTCATCAATGCATTTCATTCATTCACCCACAAATCGTAATTCAGATCTGGGACAAAGAACGATCACCTCTGACCGAGTAATCTTCATGGGTATGTATGAACAGTTAGCGCAGAACTCAACATTCCAAAAATCTACTGTGAAAAGAGCATTTCTATACCGTAATTGTCATGCACACTATATTCGTGAATTCCATGGATTCCAGGATGCAATAGTTATTTGGAGAGTAATATGATCGGTGTTTAGAAGCTTATAGTTGGGTCAATTTTCAGATAAACTCAAATCCGTCTTATCTGATACATACATCTTGGGCAGATGAATGATACTGTAGCTATTGCTATTTTGTAAAGAACATTCAAATATAGTAATAAGCTCCACACAATACTTTTAGAGTTCTTGAATAACGCAATACATGGATTATACGATCTGTATCTGGAATCTATATCTGAAGTTGTCCCAACTTCAAATGAAATCAATTCCGTTTTTGTTTTTGTTTTTCTGACTAATGCATTTTGGGCAGACGAATGTTGCTTTAACTATGATAGAACGGCTAAACTTCAAATTTATCTCTTTTGGAATGGTCCAAAAATGATTGTTCGTATAAGAGGTTATTCATTATTGTTTTTTCTATAAATTTGTGTCGAGATACTTTTGGAAATTCCAATTGTAAGCTGAATAATTACCTACTTATTCATTTAATTTAATTGAAATTATATTTGAGCTATGGAATGTATTGCCTTTGGCAGTGTGTGAAGATTCGGTTTATCTTTACCAATAAATTAACAAAGTCACATTCTATGCCACAAGTAATAAACTGATCCCCATCTACACAAATATTGTTTTGGGGGCTTTGATGGCCTGGTTGGTAGAGCGTTGTACTCGTACTCCTTAGGTTACGAGTTTGAAACTCACCAGTCAAAAAGATTCCCCGAGTGTATGGCGGCTGGTGCTCGTTAAATCTGTTCGTGGTCGCAAAATCCTTCATGTCGAGAGTAATATCACTGGGGGTAATGGTTCAGAGGTGATCGTTCTCTATTCCAGGTCTAAATTACAATCTGAGATGTATTAATTAATTTGCATGAATGAAGTTCGCCCCCTAAAAAGGGCTATGACGTGTGTGTAGCTAAGTTGCCCTCTTGGCCATAGATGGCGCTACTTGTTTAAAAAAACAAAGAGCCGCATTTTTTAGGCTTAAATCTTTTGCTGATCGTATCAGCGGGGGCTTGTCCAATTCAAGTGCCATCACAACACAAAATATGTTTGAAGATAATTTTTTTTTATTTTGCCATTTTAATAACTTTTTATTTTATTTTAACTCTAAAAATTATCCCCCGAGGGGCATCTTGAAATGAGAATTAGAACCTTCCGGCATGGTGGTTGGCTCTCTCCACCCTAGAGAAAACCTTTCTTCGAAAATCTAGTTTCTCCAAGAGATGACAGGGCTTACTTCCTTTGGAAAATGTTGTACCGTGCCCGGTGTTGGCCTTTAAAACACAGCCATATTTCCCGCCAGTGTTGCTGTTGCGGCGGTTCGGTCATGCAGTTATTTTACTCGTGTACCTCCTTTCGGATCAGAGAGTCAGTGATATGACTTATTTCTGAAACCTTCATTAAAAGATTGTCTGAAACAACAGTTTGAAGCTTGGAAGAATGATTTTAGTCAATTAATTTGCAAATTTTACAGAAATATCGGCAAATTTTATAAAAAAGAATCATAAAATTTTCTATCCTTACAAAGAAGTGTAAGAAAAGCATTCTATTAACTGACATTTTTTGGCTGTGTAATTTGAATAGAAATTAAATTTTTGAACTTTTTATTATTATTTTTTACAAATTATGAAATATTTTCATACATTTAGGTACCTTATTTAACGACACTTTGTATTTAGAAATGTTCGTATTTCAAAAGTTAAGAAAATAAACATTTGAGGGTACTACGTATTAGATCGTCGGCGCCAACTATTTAGTAACTCATTGGTGAAGGATTCAAATTTGGCGACAAACCGTCGAAGCCAACGAAACCAACAAAATGGCGGATGACAGTTAAGGTTTGAACAATTTTTCAAATAATGACATTTTTTGCCATAATTGGAGGATAAGCAACACTTTAGCGACGCCTTCAAATTTGGCGATAAAGATCGGCGGTCTAATACGTAAGTACCCAATTCAGTAACTTTTTAAGAACCTTTTGCATATCATTAGAAAAAAACTATGCCCTAATATTATAAAAATAAAAGAATTTCAAAAGAATATTCTTCAAATAGAACTTCTGCGTTTTTACTTTTTATTCAAAGAGTCCATTTAGGAAATTCACTCATCGCAAACATACTTCTAGATAAGGAAAAGAATGTTGGAATTATATTAATAGTTCATTTAGGTTTCTATTAAATGTTGCATCTTAAATTCCAAACAGAAATTAAATAATTTTAATTAAATTAATAGAGCTTAAATGTTTAACGTTTCACTTTCATATCAAATATTTCTTCTAAATTTAAAAGTACATAATCTTGGAAACACAATTTTTCTAATACTTTTAAGAGAAAAATCTTTATTTACAATTTTTATGCTAGTCTGATACTTTCATCACAAAGAACAGTAAACATGCATTCGATTTTAGCGCATTCGGTTTTCGAAATTTTATTATTTTCAGAGGAAGATTCCTCGTCCAACATTTCTTCTTTTTTCCAAAAAAAAAAAAATTAAATAAATTTTGAAATATTCACGTGCTAAGTAAATGTATTTAAATATAAACAAGGGAAGGTTGAAAATTTCTAAGAAGGTGTAATTAAAAATAAATATGGCTTATTCTGAGTAAAACAAGTAAATAAACGAATTCCCTGCCGCTTCCTTCCGCCTTAGTGGCATTCGAGAAAATAAATCTTAAGCATACGAACAAAATTCCATTTGACTTGGGGTAAAGGACATTGTACTTTGATTAAACATTCTAAAAGGTTAATTTCATTTCAGTAGAAATTCTCTAATTTTTTTAAAAATGAAAAATAAATGCGAGCTTAAATATAATTACTTAGAATTTAAATATATTCATTTTATTCAATTTCCTTTTTCTAACCTAATGTTAATTAATTTATATGAAAGAATTGTTTATATTTAATTTTAGCGGTGATATGCTAACTCATCTCTTTGCCACTACTTTATTAATAAATTTCGATTTGCAATAGTTGGATTGTAATTGCCTGTGTTTTCTACTTTCCACGTGAAAGGGCTAACTGTGTTGTAATCCTCAGGAGTAACTTCTGGTAAAAAAAATATGTTAATAAGTTACTATTTATATCTTTATATTTAATTCTCTGTTGTTGTTGTTGTTGTTGTTTTTGGCAAAAAAAACAAACCTTGATATTCCATAAAATGTCATACCCATATACAGCAAAAAATGTCATACTTTTCATTCCCTTTAGAGAAAAATATACAGTAATCTATATTTACTTAAACCAGCCGTCTGTGGTGACCAGTTTCAAATTTGCGACTCGATTCCACTTAAGAACCGTCGTGTGAGATGGTCTGTTATACACGTTAAAACCATTCGAACCAAAAGTTCTCTATCTGTTGTGGTGGCATCTGCAATTTGAAAATAATGGCTTGAGTTCAGTGCTGAAGGTACCAAGTAATCTTAGGACTCTGAAGTACATGATGCCTAAAATTGTCAGTTTTTTGCCATTTGAAAGTTTTTGGAGTTGGAGGTGGTCAGTATTTGACCACTTCGGCGCCAATTATCTCGATGAGAATGCCAGTTTGGCAGATTCGGTCAATGTAAGGTTGGACATTGCTACAGTCCACTGTCGTCTACAACAAATCCTGACGATGCTGTTACGTTCAGTGGTGGCGGGGTGTTCGGCTGTACACAAGAAGGAGCTGGTGTGGTGTGGAGAGGGGGTACCCGCTCAGGTGTCGTCCTCGTCATTTGATTGTGGTTCAAAATAATGATATATGTCTCAAAATACCCTTATTGTTGTTCTAAAACAGGACATTAATTTAATTAAACTAAACAAATTATCATTCGATATTCGCTCTTTGCTGGCAGAGATGTGGACGCGGTGTAATGTATTGTCTGAATTGAAGTAAGCTGATTAGAAAAATTAAGTACACATAAAAATTAATACTATACCTATGAATAATACTAAAATAATTAATTATTAAAATTGAATAGTTTCAATCATTCATCATTACAGGTTTATCTATAGATATATTTAGTATTAAGAAATCGTTTACATATTTATAGATTCAACAAATAAAATAGAAAAGCAAAATTTCATTACAACATAGCCAAAGAATATGAGAATATAAATAGAATCTTCATACTTTGTTTTTTTATAAATAGAAGAAACTGCTATGAGTAGTGTGTTTGCATAGATTATGGAGTTAAATTATTAATATGGGATGCATTCCTTTAAAAAAAAACATTTCATTTTGTAATTTTGTATGACTAAAACACGTGAATTAAATTAAAACAGTTTACGGCAAATTACAGACTTTCTATATAATGAAAGAGAAGCAAAAATGAAAATCTTGCAACGGAATTAATGACTGGCAAAAGCACGTGCTTGATTGGAGAGTTTGAGTACCAACAAAAATTTTTAAACATCGTATCAAGTAGAATTAAAAATATTTTTAAAGTTAGATGAAATTTCGTAGGAAAATGATATTTATATCGGTGCTTTTCTTGTAGACGGGCGAAGGCGAAAAATTCCCAAATAATGTAGAATTCCGCCAAATTTCTTTGGCAAATTTTCGCTTTCAACAGGCTAACGGAAAAGTACCTATATATCATTAAAAAGGTTGTTTAGTCTTAAGATAATAAAAAGGCAATTTTTATATAATAATTATTTTGTAAGATATGAGCATCAATTTATGTAAGCAAATCATAACAATTTACAGCTAGACTTAAAATTGTAATAGGAACTCCAAAATTGACACATCTCTGGAGTGAGTTTTGCCAAATATAATCATGAAAATTTTTATTATAACTTTAAAAGTTGTTTTTAGTATTTCTGGAATACATCAGGATTGCAAATACTTTTAGAGAGTTTTGGACTTGCGTGATGAGAAATCGTTCATTAATTTTAAGTCTTTCCACGATTACTTATCTAGCAATATCAAATTACTTTTTCCACTTTGTTGGGGGCGTTGCTATTATTGCGGCCAATTTCTTAATTTCTTTTATACCTCCTTTCGTCTAATTGAATGTCCTCTTTAGTGACATGACGAACTATCTTCAGAATATTTCTAATAATATTTTGCAGTTCCATTAAATAGCTAAGACAAGCGTTTGATTCAATACAGCTGCAAAACTTCTCAATGAATGTAGCAGTCAAATTCCCGTATGATGTGTTAGTTTATACCTGACAGTTGCCATTCGAAAATTAATAATCTCTATTTCTTTGCCACGTACGTTAACATTTTATGTATATTATCCAATGTAAAAATTCAGCTCTTTTGTCCTGAAACACCTGTTAACAACTGTAACATTCCCTGATTGCCACATTTACTAACACACATTTCCGGCTAGTTGTCATCAACTGTGTAATACCCCCCCCTCTCTTCATTGCCTTCAGTCTGTCAGAAGGGGGATTTATCTCCCCTAGTAGGGCCAACTGGACATTAGTTGCATCCAGATAAAGAACCACACGTTCGTTTTTCGTCCTTCTAAGGAAATAAATCGTATCTTCATAGGGGTAGAGTGCGAAACCCTTCGGATTCAAATCATTATTTTTCATTGTGAAGGGTCAGCTACTTGGATGGATCATTAACGGACATTCCCACAATCGGCTGGAGACCATTTACAAATTTTCTGAACAACTATTGGGTAATAGGAAGCTAAAGTGCACCAATGGGAAAATGAAAGGCGGAGATTTGACTTAAAATAAAATGAGAGACTTCAAAAAGAGAGGGAAGAGGAAGGGGAGTCGTTTTGTGAGGAAGTCAGAGAAACTTTGTATGATTGTGGCTTCTGAGTTAAAATCCTCCCAACGAAGATCGGTGGATTCCTGGAGCTATCTTTGGAGTCACTGGATGCGTTAACAGCCTATTAACTTTTCTAGTTACGTTGTTTCTCTGAATTAATCGAGGAATTATTCATGTTTAACTTTCAACTGTGAGGCAAATATTATCAATCATAATAATCTTGATCAAAACGAGTTGTTATTGTGAACATAAAGCCACAAACAAAGAAATTGTCTTTAAACGTTACCCTCTTATTTGATCGGTCAGGATCAAATCATTACCCCACCTTCGGCGATATACTGTTTACCAACCATACTAATGGTATTAACTTAGTCATGTCAATATTAATGTAATGGTATTTTATAACTAAAAAAAGCATTGCTCCAAATAAAACGAACAATTTTGATTAGTTAACAATATCTGTAAATTAGCAACATTGGCTCATTTATGAAAGTTAAATATTTTAATGAAACACATCGTCAGAAGAATAAAGAAAAGGTTCCATTTTAAATTGAAGATGTTAAAAAATGGGAAGTTTAGATATCTTACGAAGTAGTGATATTAATTGGAGAAATCAGTCCAGTTACTTAAGTAAGGGGCGTTTCTACTGAATCTCTCAAAACTTTAATTTGATAGAAAGTAAGGTGACTACTAATGACGTTTGTAGAAATCAAAATTTTCTAAATCAGTATGGTTTTGGTATTGAAAAACTCTGGTGAGAATTAAGCACGGAAAAGTTTTAAACTTTCTTTTAAAAATGAAGGAACATCCAACAATTGATGATAAATTTAGGGCTCATGACTTTTCATAAAAACAAAAATCAACAAATTTGGAGTCGTGGCTGGAGAAATGATTCTAGATTATTTGAAATATAAAAATGTTACATAAAATAATACTTAATGATAAATTTTGATAATAGAAATATAATAATTCATATTTATCTATGTGTCTGAAATAATATTTTGTGAGTGAATTTTACCCTTTTACAATATCATTCATAATACAGTGATATATTGTCGTTACATAGCCAAAACAAAAATATACATACAACCTCAAACATGACAATTCGTATTTATCTATATATCTGAAATAATATTTAATAAGTAAAATTTATCCTTTTAGAATACCACTCATAAAACTGTGATAAATGATTGTTATTTAGTCTCAAAAAGTATATATGTACAAAATTGCAAATTCATATTTATTTATGTGTCTGAGATAATATTTAATGAATGAACTTTGCTCATTTGCAATACTACTCATAAGATATTGATAAATTGTCGTTAGTGAAAAGAAACATACTTAAATCTCTAAATTAATATTGTAAAATGCTGTTACAATGAAATAGACAGAATATCATTACAGAGTTCTGGCATAAATAGTTTTTTTAAAGGCGGTTCTCATGCGCCTAGTTGAAATTTTAAAAAATATCTGCTTTCGCTGACACAAAAATAGTGAATTTGATCGAAAGAAAATTACATCTCAGTTCATATCAATTTAGAACCTCATCTTCAGAAGACACGCTTCTTTATTTTTTTTAATTATTAACCTCAAGTCTAATTACCAGTAAAGCTATTTTTGAAAAAATGGCAAAACGAATTTCGGAAATCACGATTTTATTTTTAAAATATATCTGGTAAATATCTGTTTCTAAAAAAAAATTTGAAAAATAATAATATATCTCTAAAATTAATTTCAAGAAATGATTAAGTTTATTTAACAACAGAAATAAAATTTTAGCCCACAATAAATTTTCTTACCGAATGACAAATTTTATATTACAAAAATGGAAGTTCCATCAAAAGCTTTTCATACCACATAAATCGACACATTTAAATGAATTGGAAACTAAATGTAACAGTTTCTTACGTTAAAAACTTGAATTTTGTTACAAAATAAGAGCAAAATATGGTGAATTTTTTTACAAAATAAAGTGATGCAGATTTCTTTTCCCCTAGGAAGAACAAATTTTTTCTACAAATGTGTGTTGTGATACTCTTGTGCCTTAATATTTCAAAGACCATTAAACGCAACCTCGACTGGTAAGTCCCATTTTTAAAGTAAAATTGAAAATAACCAATATTTTATTCATTTTTCATCACCTACTTCAGCTAACGGATTGTAAATTTTAGGAAAGACGAAGAAACCCTCTTTCGGTCTGGATTGCGAATTACAAAAGAAAATGCCAAACTGTACAATAATTTAGGACACGTCATGGAGGCAAGAGGAAAATATGAGGACGCCTTGCAACTGTTCCTGAAAGCTGCGGCGTAAGTATTATTATCAAAGTGTTGAAGATATTTCTCTCATTTATATGCAATCAAGGACCGGTGTGATCTGTTGGTAAGGAATCAGCTTCGGTACTAGAGGGTTTTAAGCTCAAGGTCCATTTTGCTGAAGTGACGTTGTATGAGCGAACATGGTGAATTTGAATCATCCAAAATTCTCCCATTTGTGTGGTGTAGAAGCTTGGGGAGAGGGTGACAACTTAGGTGTTGACCTTTCCATCTGAACATGGCTCAAAATCACGAGGTCTGTCCCATAATAGTCCTAATGCTGCTTTAAGACGGGACATTGATGTAACAGAACTGAACTCGTTTACAATTAAAAAACTAGTTTTTTTTCCTAATTGTCGTTTGTTTAAATCTTATAACAGAAAATGCCCAACAACGTTGATACCATATATACACCATGTTGATCAGCATTTAGAATGATGGCCAACACCAAGGATATACCCTAGTAGCACACAAATATTGTTCAATATTGATCAATATTCGCAATATTGTTTGATATTGTATAATATTGTTTAATATCATATAATATCTCACAATATTATGCTACAGGATGTGCTACCAGGGTATCGTACAATATCTTGTGCTGCAAGTAGTTGCTCATAAATTTAAACAGCACGAGCTTAAATTTATTTCAGACGTTTTCCTTCATCATGTCCTTGAATAAATTTTCTATTACCACATTAAATTCAAATAATCTCTAAGTTAATCTAGTTCTACAAGTATTTCAGAGTAATTTATTCTGTAAATTAAATGAACTTAATTTATTTTCATCGAAATAATTAATTAAATAATGAATAATTACTTTACGAAATCACAATAAAATTTTACCAGAGAATGAAACTGAAATTCTTTAAGATGTAAATTTCAACCATTAGAGAAATTCTTGGGAGATTGGAAATTTCAAGTATTAAGCAAGTGATCATCGTCACGTGTAGAGAGGAAGGAACACGTTCATTCTCAGCTGAAATATCGATTCTCTTAAATAATTACGTGCTGCCATCTGCCGGCCAACTTGTAACTAATAATTTAAATAAAGATTTAAGTCGTAACTGGTAAATTCCTAAGATTAAGAATATTCCCAAATTGAAGGGAGGGGATTATTTGAAAATTGAATAAAAATCTAATATTTTAATCTAATAGTTAATTTTAAAATGTAATCCTGTTGTTTAAAAGTCTTATAGTTTTTAATTTTTTAATCATTTATTCAAATAGAGCATTTCAGAGAGAATAAATAGATGCCCATAAATGAATATTCAGGCAGAGGATTATGAATATATATATCTATAAATAAGTTTATGATATTCCAATATTTGGGAAATTATATGTTATTATGTTAATAAGCAAAAATAATCATAAATATTTTAAATACATGTCAGAGAAAAGACCCACCAACAAATATTTTGAATCGAAACAAAATCATTATTATGGTTTTTTTTTAAATGAAAAAAAAATTATAAAAATAAACTATGGATGTATACTTGTTATTTTCATAAATTTTGATACTGAAATCTAAATTTTTAATGTATTCCCATCTAATTTATTTAAAGCAGAGTATGCTTGTATTTAGTTTCCGAGGGGTGTATTTCTGTCTTGGCAATTGAGAGGGGCGTTTTTTTTAATATCAAACAAATAAATATGATTTTAAAAAATCTGTAATTTAGTAACTATACTATAAAGGTGCTTTTGCTTTTCAGTGACTAAATCGTTATTAAATAAAATAAGAATACAGTATTAGACTTATTTCAATTTATTTATTTCACTGTAACTATTAATTGCAAGTAAGGAAATCGTTAGTAATAATTATGGTTAATTTCATTAATAATAATTCATCACTATAAATATTTATGATTAAAAACATTTATAGTGATTCTTAAAATTCAATTAAAATAAGTTATTAACTAGCTGATTAAGTTTGATGGAATATATTTCTGAAAATTTATTGAATTGTGATTAAATATTCATTTGAGGAATTATAAATATATACCTATGATTGATTATTTTAGGTGCTTTTTTCTTAAAATTCAATTAATCTAAATAATTAACAAGCTGATTAAGTATGTTGGAATATGATATTTCTGAAAATTTATTGAATTATGATTAAATATTCAATTGAGGAATTATGAATATATACCTATGATTAATTATTTTAGTTGTTTTTTTTTCTTAAAATTCAATTAAACTAAATAATTTACAAGCTGATTAAGTATATTGGTATATGATATTTCAGGAAATTTATTGAATTGTGATTCTAAATTGACGTTAATAAATAATTGCCCTACTGAGAAATCTAGGACAGAATCTCTAAATCCGACTCAACGTTTATGTTATATTCTGCTAATGGCATTTGAATCAAGAAATTCATTCTAAATTTAACACTAATTTTAAAAAGCCGTTACAGGAAAAAAAATTGAAAATATTACATTTTTGACATATCATCAAGTTTGCTTTCATCAAAATGTAATTAAAATGATTTAAAATATTTTCATCATTAAAAGAACTTTAATGGCATTTTAAAAAGCCGTTACAGGAAAAAAAATGAAAATATTACATTTTTGACATATTATCACATTTGCTTTCATCAAAACGTAATTAAAAGGGTTTAAAATGTTTTCATCATTTAAAGAACTGTAATGAAAGCAAAGAAATGTCAGAATATTGATATCCATGAGTTTTTACAAATATATACTGTTTGAGTAAAACAACTGCAAATCAGACCAATCAGCAAATTCTCTTATTATCCACATTCTGTTTAGACTTATTTTGAGACTCTTTTCTTTATCAACATTCCGTATTGCGGGAACGCTGGGTCTTATTATACCTCTTCTTTCTACTGGAACTCAAAAATACGTACTAAATCGCATCAGCGGAACTACTTTGTAGCTGTTAATTGACTGAAACTTTTATTTATTTTGGTGTGTGCGCGCTCTGTTGTTCTTATTGATGTAAACATTTTTTGCTCTCCACTAGAGACTGACTAAGGCAGGGGCATATCGGGCAGTTTCCCGGGCCCCCACATCAGAAGAGACCCCAAAATTTTATAAAAAGCTTATTTTTCGTTTCCTTCTTTAATGATTTTTTTTTTGTTCTTCGTTACTAAAAGACAGAGGGCCCCGAAGAAATTTTTGCCCTGGGCCCCAATTAGGCTAAGTAGGGCCCTGATATCTACCTATGGAAAGAGGGTATGACAGTCATTGATGCTATAAATCTCAATATATTATTTCTTTCAAATAATTCAAATACAAACCTACAGAAATTTGTGAAAAAAAATTAGGATTTCCCAATCGAATAAATATTTATTTCATTTTTTTTATCAGTTATGGCAGCAATGAATTATTCTGATAGAAATTAGAAATTCCTTTGCCTGAATTTTGAATGACTAAGAATGTTATAACTGAAAACCCATTAAATTGTAGTAAAAATAGCCTCAGGGCCTGAGTAAGGCAGGGTCATACGGGGCAGTTTCCCCACATCAGAAGGGCCCCCCAAATTGTATAGAATGCTTATTTTACGTGTCCTTCTTTAATGATTTTTTTTGTTCTTCTTTACTAAAAGAGAGAGGGCCACGAAGAAATTTTTGCCCTGGTCCCAATTAGGCTGAATCGTGCCCTGATATCTACCTATGGAAACAGGGAATGACAGCCATTGATGCTATAAATTCTAATATATATCTTTCAAATACTTCAAATACAAAACTATAGCATTTTGTGAAAAGAGTTAGGATCTCTCAATCGAACAGATATTTATTTCATTTTTTTATCAGTTATGGTAGAAATGAATTATTCTGATAGAAATTCCTTTGCCTGAATGTTGAATGACTAAGAATGTTATAATTAAAAACCCATTAAATTGGAATAAAAATAGCCTCGGGGCCTGACTAAGGCAGTACGCATACGGGGCAGTTGACCCGGGTTCCCTCATAAGTGAGGGCCCCAAAATCGAATAAAAATTTTGTTTTACGTTTCTTTCTTAAATGAACGATCTTTATTATTAAGGTTGTGAAGCAAAGGGGGCCCCAAAGTAGTTTTTGCCCCGGGCCCCAACTAGGCTACGTTGGGCCCTGAATAGCTTTATTATATAATATTCATTTCTATAATGCATATTTTTTTTCTGACCATCATATTGCCCTAATAACGCACCGTGCATTTTTCAGTTGCGCATATACAACAAGTGTCCTTGAAACATGCAGATGTGTGTTAGAGGTCACGCGTAATTGCGGCTCTGAACATTGTGCGGGCCGAGGTTTCGAAAGTGTCACCGTCTCATCAAACAAATGCAATCTCCACAGCGTATTAACAGCTGTAAATCTTAATTGCGAGATATTACATGAGCGGCTCAAAAGAGGAAAACAAGACATTTCAGTTCATATAAAGAAGGGGAAATGCGGCCAGCTGCATGGATAGAGTGTAAATGGAAACTGTATCTGTGCAACCTAGAAACAGATGGTCGAAAGCTATTATGTAATGATGAGTAGAACGTCTTTCCTGAGTTTCTCTCGATTGATTCGCTTTCTATTTGGATGACCCTCTCGGAGTGAAATCTTTTTCATTCGAATGTGTCAGCTGGTATTGAAGTGACGAGACTTTTAAGATTCTTAATGCCCCGGATTTAATTATGTTATTATTCTGAATATCCTCTGATATTATTTAGAAATTTAATTAAAAGTAAATCATTCATATTTAAAAATCTCACATATATATAAGTAATACACATTCATATTTAAATTTAAATCATTGAAAAAAATGGACAAAATGATTTATCATAAAAATTGCATACAAACTTTGGTTGGTTACTCAAGTTAAGAGAGCATTCATCTCGGGCTCTTATTTTGTTTCCAGCAAGTAAAATTTTGCCGTATTTAAAGAGCATGTCGTATACCGATCGATTTTACGCCCAATTAATAATGTCGTTATTGTTCTGAATAATATGCTCAGGCATTATTCAAAAATGTAATTATAAGCAAATCATTCATAATAAAAAATAGGTACATATTATACCGTCTAGCTTTATCGTCAAATTTGAAATTGTCGCCAATAGATTGCTAAACTGCTAATTATGGCATTCCGGCATTGGTGTAATCCGTTGATCTCTATCGCCAAATTTAAATCCGTCGCCAATGAATTATTAAACCGTTGGCGAAGATGGTACGTAAGCACCCAAAAATATTACATATATATGAAAAATATTACATATTAATACTTAAATTTAAATTATTAAAAGGAATGAAAAAAATATCTCATAAAAGTTCAATATTTGTTACACAAATTAAAAAAGCAGACGTCCCAGATTTTCACAAGACTCTTGGATTTTTTTCGTGCAAATAAGAGAGTGTCGGATTTGAAATGAATGTCACATGCCACTCGTTTTTACGACCAATTA
>JAOUZG010019564.1:489199-499861 GCA_026289955.1 Argiope argentata
CATATTCATATCTAAATTTAAATTATTGATAAAAGAGACAAGAAAACTATCTTGAAAATTCAAGGTTTGTTACGAAAAGTAAAAACGCGAACGTCCTAGACATTCACAACAATGCTGGATTTTTTTTCCAACAAATAAATGTGTAATGGATTATTTATTATTCTGAATAATGTTATTATTCTGAATAATATGCTCCAGTATTAATCAGAAATGCAATTAAATATCAATAATTCCTATTAAAAATATTACATTTATACAAGTATTGCATATTCATATGCAAATTTTAATTATTGAAAATTGACAAAAAAAATTCATAAAAATTCAGCATTTGTTAGACAAATTAAGAGAGCAGTCGTCCAGGCTCTTAATTTTTTTTTCAGCCAGCAGAAGTGTCGGATTTTTGAAATAAATGTCCCAGACGAAGTTTTTTACTTCACAAATGGTGAATAATAAATAAACGTTGCATCATCAGTAAATAAAATGTAAAGAGCACTAATTCAATAAAATATTTTTTTTAAAAAAAAAGCTGTTAAATTTGATTCTTCTTAAAATTAGAATCTGAATAATTCTATTTCTCTGTTTTATTATACAAAGAATATGATCACTAACACAATCACGAAAATACTACCACGATGTAAACCAATAGGTAAAAATAATAATAAAATCAAAATAGTAATAATAAAATCAAAAGCAAGATATTTTGTTCCTGCATTCTTTTTAAATACATTCCTATAGAAAATTTTCTATTACAACGTTTCTTATGACAAGACTTTAAGAAAAATTTCTTCAGTTTTTGTCATGCTATTTCGAGAACAGGATAACTAGAGTAATTTTCATTGGATTTTAAAAGGTTTGAAATTTGGTGTTAGAAATATAAAAATCTAGGACGAGTTCGTAAATCTGGCTCAAAGAGGGTGGAAATTATGGAGATTGAAATTTTCATTTCGCTAAAAGTTTCTTATTACTGAAGATATAAAAATAAATCCAATTAGCCAAATTAGCCAAATCAGAGCCTCATTAAAACGAAAAGATTTTATAGTTAAATGCTTTCGATAATTGCAACACTTAAGAAAAAGGGGGAGAGAGATTTTTTGCCCTAGTTTTGTTTGATTCTTACATCAATAATTTATGTTTCCAGATAGTTCTTTAGATGTAAAAGAATCTATGATGATGTCGTGTCCGCTTTTTACCACGGAAAGAGGGGTGCAGTAGCTTTTGAGGGTATGGACTCCTGAGCAATCGAAGGCAGAAGTCTGACTTCTAGCTCATATGAGGATGAATCACACGCACACGCTTGCACGGCCCCTTTTTTCAGGGGGGGCACATTCACAGATAGAACACAGAATAACAACCATGCCCGGACCGGGACTCGCAGAACACGAGGAAGACGCGCTACCTCTGTGCCTCTAAAAGAATCTATATTTGCCTTCAAGCTTACCGAGAAGAATGCTTTTTTATCTTCTTGGTTTTTTACAATGTTTTATATATTCAATTAATTTATCGCTTATGTTTTTGTTGTAGTTGTTTTGTGGGGGTCAGGGGATGGAGAAATTTGATCTCTCATAATTAATCTAGGTTGTACAGCAGAATACCCGAAAGTTTCAAAATGAAAATCCGAAAATTCAGTGTATTTAAATTAACGAACTATTTTATATAATTAAATTTATTATTCTCCAATATTTTGCGAGGCGATACATTTTTCGTTCACCATTTTTTACATTTGAAATATTTAATTTTCCATGTGACAACTATTTTTATTGCGTCAATAAAATCAATTGATTTTATATACATTCTTTATATTAAATGTTTTAATCGATACTTATGATTCGATTGAAAGTATAAATGACCTTCAACGGGAATAATGTGAAAAATAGACGTATCAAAGACGTTCAGGTAAAGAATGAAAGAACAAATACAGAGACATTTGGCCACATTCTACCACGATCCGGCTCTTAGCGGAAATCAATACAGATTAGCCCATAAGTATGGAAGCATAAGGGTATCACGATCATAAGGAAAATATTATTGGAGGGCATTGGCTAATCATATCAATCTGTCTATTCGACATGCTCTCCGAAAATTAGACCCATACTAGTAACATAATAGCTGGAAATCAAATATAGATTCATATTTCATCTAATATCTAAATATATAAAACATTTTGTTATAGTCAAATTATCATTATTCTAAAGTTGTCTTTAATGTGGATAAAACATTAGATTATATTACAATATATTATCTGTGTAGTTAAATTTATGGTTGACTTAATTTAGTTGTTTTAACGTTCCTTTTGGAATTAACAGTGGGCAAACCTTCTTTCTGGCACATAGGTAGTTGCGTGTTCTCCTTATTTTCTGAGCCCCAGGTTCGAGTCTGAGTTCGGTCATGTTTGTCCATTTGTGTGCTATCTGTGAGATATGTGATTGTCCCCTCCCCTCTGTAAAAAGGGATTGTGCAAGCGAAGGTGGTGAGTGTGTAGCTAAGTCGTACTCTTGGCCCTAGTTGGCACTACTTCAAAAACAAGAGACACGCTCCTTTCGACTTAAATCTGCTGCTGTATCAGCGTGGGGCTTGTCCATGGCAAGTTCCTTAAAAACAACAACAACAGTGGGTAAAAGTTAGAGAGATACAGCTTTCGGAAAATTATTTAACCCTTTAACTACTGAACCGGCCTTGCATATTCTATACTGATTACTTGATTTCTATTTCAGACGACGGGTGTATGATGTATAGCGAGGAAACCTTTGGTAATAACTCGTTTTGCATCATGCACCCCTCGTTTCGAACATAAGCTGGTTTGTCATGATAGAATTTACCCGGCCAACTGCGACGGATCAGTTGTAAAAGGGTTAAAATTAGCTATATTTTTATCTAGCCCAATTAATTATATTAAACGTAGTTGATATTTAAAGGATAACTGTTTATCCTTTAGTAAAAAAGGGATTGGCGAGGAACATTTATTCTATCAGTTAAAAGTTTCAAAAACAGAAAATGACCATAACATCTAACTTCTTGTTGAAATTAACTTGAATATTTCTTCTTTTCCAGTGTCCAGCCTGATGACTTGGGGTCGCATCTCAATGTGGGTCGAATGCACAATATCTTGGGAAAGACAGAAGAGGCTGAGCGAGCGTTTTGGATGGTAAGTTCAAAAAACGAGAAATTCATCTAAAGAGAAAAATTGTGCATAATGAGATACACTTTTATGCAAAGGTATTGATCAATCTTATTTGGCTTTCCTCTTTCAAGTTTGATATTAAGTATTTTGTACCATCATTATGTTAACGTCATTATCATTTAGTTTTTATCGCTTTTATCATGGGAAATATGTACATTATAATAGTTTGTAGAATAATTAGATTTAAAAGAGCATCATTCTCCCATCTAAAATGTAAGTATTTTAAAATAGTCAGTGTTAAATTATAATTATTAATTTCTTAATTTAGATGCGCTTTTCATGTAATTTCCATCCTCACACATTTTAAATATGAAAATAATATATATATTATTTTCTAAACTCTAACATTTAAGTTTATACTTTAATTCTGCGTTATGAAGGATCTTATTTTCCCATGCTGACTGGCTAACTACTGAAAGCAAAATGCTGCCTCAGTAAATTTCCCTTCTAAAGCTGTATTAGTTCTAAATGCTGCTGAGTGTTTTCTACCTTCCTACTTGGCTTACTCCGGTGCTTAGTCATAGTTCTAAGAAAAATTAATGCCTTTAAAAATAAAAGAAAAGAAAAAGCATATGATTTCCTATTTATACTAATTTCTTCAAAATACAGTTTCTTGTATATATACACGCGTAAATATATCAATATCGAATATTACGTTGCTGCAAAATCCATATATTTCCATACCTTAAATTTTGATGCATTTACATCAATTTATCTAAATATTGTGTCGCACTGTTGCCAGTTAATATATTGGCATATTAATTAAAAAAATGAACTGAATTACTGCTAGTTAAAAAAATTATTTATCTCTCTACTAAATTACTCAAACAAATTTCAATATTTAAAAATAAAAATAAATTTTGAAAATATTAGAAAAATAATGTTTTCCTTTTCAATTTTGATTGAAATGCATCATAGGCACATGGTAAATGTAGCTAAACATGTCATATAGAAATTTATTGCTTTTTGCTTTGGCAACAAAGCAGTATTCTTGTATTATTACCCTTTTTTTTTCTAAAAAGAAATCTAAATGTGCCAGAATAACTTGTGCTCAAATTGGTTCCTTTAGTTCATGAGAAATTAATGAATTAATTAGATTTTGGCCCTATAAAATATTATTCAATTAATTAGATGAAATAAAAAAACGTATAGTTAAAATTAATTCAAATTCAGAAATTTGCATTTTACTTTTCTATAAAACTGATTACCTTTCATATTTGAAATTAAATTATTTCAGATCAGAGTGACATTTTAAAATAGTTGTTATACCCTTTATTAACCGATGGTATTTTAAATCCGGCTGATATCTTCACAGTATGAAAAAAAAATTCTTGTAGTATTTGAAAATACACGAGAACTTAAAAATAACATTGATAATCTTTTATTATTAATTTATTTAATTAAATTACTTTAATTTCTTTTTAAAGTTTTTACTTCTTCCTGGATCTATTCTGTACCAAAACTTAATCAATAATTCAAAAAAAAAATGTGAAAAATTGATGTCAAAATAATGTGGTAAATAAAGGATTAAAGACATACTAAGTAAGTGTTTCTACAATTTTAGGTAAAGTCTCCTTCAGGAAAATCAATGCTTTAAAAAAAACAATTTTCATTCATTTTTTTAAAAATATTCCCACCATCTTTTTATGCAATCTTTATATATGCCCTTTAATCACGGCGAAATCCATCTAACCGTAGTGATTTTTTTTGTGCTAATAACTACCTTTGAAAGAGATCGTGTTATGTTTCAGGCCAAAAACCTTCTTCCCAAAGTTCGACCCGGCAGAACGTACCAGACGCACATCGTCCCACGGCATTTGGACCTCTTCTTGAACCTCGGAAACCTTCTTTCCAAAAATCATTCCAGATTGGAAGAAGCACAGCAGGTAATTTTCATACCTGTCATTAAAAAAAAGCAGTTATAAAAAATTCAAATTCCGAGATACATATTCAAGGCCACTTTTAAATGTTTTTTTTTAACCGCAGATGGAATACATGTAATTATATTGATTTTCGAACTTTTTTGTCGCCGTGTTTTCAAAGTACTTGTTTAAGAAAAAATATGGAGAAATTAGGTTGTTGACGACTTATTCTTGATGGAAAATATTCGTTAATATCGCGTGAGAGAAACACTATATTTTTAGGTTGGTTCCAAGCAATTAAGTCTTATTCGGAAAGTTGTTTGTGAGAAATTTTAGAGAGAAAAAAGTAAGAGAAAAAAATTATCTTCAAGTTTTTCACAGTATATTGTTTGAAAACAGTATAGAAAGTAAGGAAAAAATATTTTCATTGCAGATATATATTTACAATAGGCAATATTCATTTAATGTCTTTTATTTTTTTAAAAAAAATTGTCATTTCAAATATTCCATGCTGTAAACTTCATTCAATCTACTAAAAAGAAATAAACCCAAAAAGATTTTAGCATGAATCTGAATGGCCTGATACATATGACCTATATTCCAGTAGTTCTCTGTATAGGAGTAAAAGTATCTTAAAAATTGAAGTAAAACTTATTCATTTTCAAAAAACATATCACTATCAGTATTACTGTGCACTTTACACTTCTTACTTAGTTTTAAAGATGCATTGTACAAAACAATTTTCATTAGTATCAGCAAATAATTCACTTTTTTAAAATGGAATTATATCAGTGATATATTTTTCATTTTTTACTTTATTTTATAAAATGTTCCTAAAATGAATAATAACTTTAAATAATTAAAAATATTTTTTAGAAAATTTTTTATTATTGCACTTAACAGCAGCAATTTTTTTTTAAATTTAATTACATATACTTTTCAGTTTTTAGATAAATTATTTCCTAAAATTATCGTCAGGTGGCACCACTTTTGAGAAATCACAATTTTATTGAATCATCGCTTAACTAATAGTTAAAATTTTAAAAATATTAAGTATTGAATTGTCGTAAAAAATTCACAAGAATACAAAATTCCAACTGATGAATTCGTACTAAAAATTCTTTATTGAAGGGAACATTTGATCGGCTCATTTGAATTGTGGTCAAAGATAAGCACTATCATGAATAGTATTGTATCATGATATTATCATTGTACCATGATAATATCATGGTATAAATTTTATTTTTTATGTCATACTTTAAACTTTTCATGGAATTTAAAACAGAAGTAAAATTTGAAATTTTATCAATCAATCCTCTATGAAGATTCTTAAAGGAACAATTGATGAAAGTATTAGGAATCAATTATCTATTTATTTCATGTTTAAACAATTTGTAGAAAATTTTTCTTTCACTAGCTCGCACATAACAGTAAAATCGCTATTGAACATGAGATTAACTGTCATAATTTGGCCACAAATACATTCATTAAACAATTTAAAAGCAAAACAGCATGCGCTTTTTTTTTCTCCACAATTTCACCACAATAGTGCACCAAAATTTAACATCATTAATAGTATTTATCCGCAAATAGCTCTTTTCCGATATACTAAATATACAATAGAGATAGTGATGTTCACTAACTATCTTCGGCAATAAATCGTTAAGCTGTCATTTTCTTCGGCACTCTTTACCTGCATGCATGCCTCCCATCCTAAGATTAATGAACAGGTAGCTGAATATCCGTTGAGAAAGCGTTAATTAATTCCTTCCTGTAATAATTAAAATGCTCTACAATGGAGAAACATTCAAAATCGCGTTCGGAGTATCATCATTATTAAAATTCAAACACTGAACTGCTCTCCGCACCATAAATCATTATCCACTGCATCGTTTACCGAGCTGTTTATTGTTTGTTGCATGTAAATGATACGCGCGGTGCTGAGAGAAGGAGATTTTCCATCTGCATGCAAATGAAGACTGTTCGTAGCAGATGCGTCTGCTTCGCTCGTAGAGTTTATTGATTTTGTGTTGTTTCGTTTTGCCTCTCGTTTCAGTTGTACAAAGAAGCTATCAGCATGAAAACTGATTACGTGGACGGGTACATGCAGAGGGCGAGTCTGTTATTGAAATTGAACAGGTAGGTTGCTGTGTTCTGCTGGAAAATGTATTACATTTTCTAATCAATGGATATTTGTTATGAAATTTGATTTATTCAGTTGATTCAGATTATATACAATAGGTCTAGAAGATGCCTTTAAACAACCTCTCGCATATGATAGTCACAGATTAACTAACGAAGGACTGCATATAATAGAAAATCGCGTTCACATTTGAAGAGAATTTTAAAATAGTTATAGAAATATAATTAATAAGAATACGTTGTAAATATGTAGTAAATTAAAAGCCTTATTTCCTAACAGAAGGATTTTATTTAATGTTCTCGAATATTTCAATTAAAACTAATCCCAAAATTTGAAACAAATAATGATTCAATAAAATGTCAAATACAAAATAAATATGAATATAAACACTGTAAATAAAATATTATAAAAATTGCTGACCTCAGCTCATGAATATTTGCTACAATCCAGAGTTCCCAATCTGAAACAAATAATGATTCAATAAAATGTCAATTACAAAATAAATATGAATATAAACAATGTAAATAAAATATTATAAAAATTGCAGACCTCAGCTCATGAATATTTGCGACAATCCAGAGTTCCCAATTTGAAACAAATAATGATTCAATAAAATTTCAAATACAAAATGAATATAAATATAAACAATGTAAATAAAATATAAAAATTGCAGACCTCGGCTCCTGAATATTTGCTACAATCCAGAGCAAAAGAATTTAGGATCTCTTAGCTAATTTTTATTTTTGCTTCGTTTTATTCACGTACTGATAAATCAATTGAATTAAGCATTGAAAGAAAGCTGTCAAAGTTTCTGGAAGTAAAAACAGAAGCTGTGAATTTGCATCCGACTATAACGTATACCAAACAGGCAGGGGTGTTTTTAACCTCACCCAGTGCTACAGACTGTGACTGACGATTATATATTAGGTTTATAAAACCTTTGTAAGTGACTATAAAACTAAATGAATTTATGAAATTAAATTAAAACTTTCTCCATTTTAAAATTTTTTGAGACTTTGAGAATTTTTTACTACATTTTAAAGGTAATTTAATTCTCTGATTTCATTTGATATACAGAGTTTAGTACTCTAACCGACTCATATTAAATTTCATTATCATTTAAGTTTCGTCATTAAATTTAAATTGTAACGTTTAAATTTCAGAATATAATTCTTAAGATTTTTGTATGTTCTTTAAAGAGTTATTCAAGCAACAATGAAAGTGGCTTTCCTTTTTTTTTCAATTTGTTAACTAACTTACAAGAAAATTGGATGATTACAAAAAATGCAAGTTAAACGAAAAAAAATATTCTGCTCAAGTCTTTATTTTATCATGACAATATGAATAATAGAAGCTTGGAAAGTGTTAAAATGTAAAACAATTTTTAAAGCAATATATTAATATATCCTGTATAAAAAAAGCAAAATATTCAAGAATATTGAGAATATTTATGATAATTAATTATGTGGGAGAAACAAATTCATCTCCTGGTTCAATTTTGAATTTCTATTGCACATAGTAATAAATTGTACAGTTTCAATTTCAATTTTATGTCTTAATGTCTATTTCAGAACGGAAGAAGCACATGATATGTACAAACAAGCTCTGAAATATGACCACATGAATCCAGACATTTTTTATAATGTAAGTTGCATCATTAAAGTTTTTTCTTTCTGATAAATTTCATATTACTTACTATTCTTTAGATGTAGATCATTAAATTATGGGATATAACCTATTGATAAAATATTACAAGGATAATCAATCTAAACGCACGTTGACTTTTTTTTAACTGAAACTCCTTTCAGGAAATTTAGAAAAAATCTATAACCATGAAAAATAAAAGGTTTCATTTTAAATTTGCTTTAATGTATTGTTACCATGTTGAATAAATGATGCATTTTCTCACCCTATATGGGGCAGCGGCGGCCTGTGATAAGGTCTTTGCTTCGGAAACGGAGGATTTCACCAAAGAACCGTCGTCTAAGTGTGTCTGTTGCACATTAAATCTGCCAGTTCCAAACGTCTCCCAGCTAGTGTGGTTTGGAAGCCTCAAGAGGAGGATACGAAATCTAGCATCATTCTCCTCATATGACCGTTGTTCAAATTTACGATTTCGTCCCAAATAGTGTTGCTTTTAAATGGGAGCGTTAATATAATTAAACTATACCCTTGATTTTATCAAACCTGTAATAGTATTATGTTCACCAGAAAACATTAGCAGTAAAGTTTGTTTTATAAGAAATCTTATATATATTTGGTATCAATAATGGGAGAAAATTTTGGGAAATAGTACAGAAAAAAAATGTAATTTCAAAAAAATACCTGTCTATATTTTGAAAAACCTTGAAATGTTAATATTTTTGCCTGTAAATCCATAAATAATGTATAAATCATACACACATTGAGGAATAATGTATCAGTACATACATTTAGTACTTTGTATACTAATGTATATAAATACAAATTTAATAATCAAAATGAAATGAAAAATACATGAGATTTGCAGTGTGTGTGTGTGTGTGTGTGTGTGTGTGTGTGTGTGTGTGTGTGTGTGTGTGTGTGTGTGTGTGTGTGTGAATTTTTAAGTTTGTTTTACCCCATCTCGAGGAATTACGCTTTATTTACAAGACCGTGGACAAGGCGGGTATGCTCTCAGCGAACGAAAGCTGCTCGAAAACAGAAGCATAAAGAGAGAGGAATATAACTTTCTCTCAAATACCACAATATATTAATAGGGAAAATATATTTTCACATCGCTTACATAATGAAATTGCAAAGGGGATTTCCCCGACATTCACCTAAACAGGCGAGGGAAACAAATGATCTTTTAAAAATTATTTTGTTTAGATCAGTAATTTTAATCCTTTTCACTCGGAGCGTGGAAATCTCTCTCTCTCTGTATATATATATATATATATATATATATTGTTACAAGCGGGCGAGCGGCACGAAAACTCGCCAAGGTTGGCCACGTTTGGCGAGGAGCCTCGCGCCAGCTTGATTGGTTTGGCGAAAGGAATAATCTAGTAGCCGCTAGATTGTGCGCGATGTTTTGAGAATTTTCACGAGACTCAGGTGCACGCGCTTCTCGGCTATATAAGGACGAATAGCCGGCGTGAGTTAGTTAGTTGCTATAGTGATTTGATCGAGTTAGTTGCGAGTTGGCTCTGAAATAAAAAGCGTCTCGCTGGACTAAAGGATTTGTGAGCTGTGTTTGCGTTTGCTGTTAACGCTGTGTTACTGAGCTCGCTGCGATTTACTGTAACTGTGCTATACGATAGCTGTTTTGCAGTCTGTTTTTATCGTACGTAAGACTTGAATTTACACTGTAATTGACTGTTGACTGCTGAATTGTATTTGAAATTTTTACTTTATTAATTATCCTGTAAATAACTGTAAATAGCTGTAAATAAATTTGTTTGTGCTGTCCTCAACTAAAGTCCATTCAATCCGAACCCGCTACGCTAAAAACGTAA
>JAOUZG010019564.1:504350-539692 GCA_026289955.1 Argiope argentata
GTGTGTGTGTGTGTGTGTGTGTGTGTGTGTGTGTGTGTGTGTGTGTGCGTGTGCGTGCGTGCGTGCGTGCGTGTGTGCGTGCGTGCGTGAAATCACGTTTCTACAGGAAAGACACCTATAAAAATAAAAAGCAAAACTTTATCAAAATATAAAATTTGTTGCAAATCATTAGAGTCGTTTTCGGAATATAAGAAACAAATTTATGTACATACGTGTAGTTCGTTTAAAGTTATAAGATGAAAAAGAGTCATCAAATATATTTTAGGAAGAATCATCTCTTATTTTGTAGTAGGGAAGAAATCTGTTAATATTTGTATTTACAATATTTTTATTCAGATGGGCGTTCTGCTTCTAGAGCAGGGAAAATCTCACCAAGCATTAACTCGCTTCGATCAAGCTCTGCAAGTAGATCCAGAACACGAGGTAAGTTTATTAATCAATGAATGATTTTTTCTTATAATAATACTAAGAATATACATTTTTTGTTGAAGCTTTTGTGGATATTCATATACCTGAAATATAAGGTATGCACGCATATTAAATAGAGGTTCATATTTTTACTCTAAATTCTGCTCTCAACTTAATAAGAAAATCATTCGTATTTTCCCTTAGGTAAAAAAAAAAAGCTTACCAAATAGTTTACTCAAAAAATAATAAAAATGACTTAAATAATAAAAAATTAAATAATTTATATTTCTTGTAATCTGGTTTCACTCTGATTCAAAACATTGCATCCATAAATTACATATATTTCATATTCTTGTTATCTGTCTCATTTTTACTTTCGTAGATACATAGTAAAGACAATGTATAAACTGCCAAAAAATTCGAATTCGGGTCTTCGGAGAATTTCCAAGTTTCAGACATCCCTGAGTTAGAAGAACGCATTTTTAGAAAATCTCCGTCTCTATGGGACAAATATAGACGGATAGACAGTTGAAACTAACTCAAAAGCGCTTTCTTTGAGGTAGACAGTTGAAATTCGGTAGACAGTTAAAATTTGAAGAAATAAGATTAAAAGAAATTTCTCCGTCTGTTTGAATATAAGTTAACTCAATAATTATAAAACAACGAAACTTAGATAGATAAAATTTGGTTCACAAATTTTACATCTATAGTGTAGATAACGTGCCAAATTTAATGTGGAATTGACTAGCGGCGACGATTAAAAAATTTCAGAAGCATGTAAACACAATAACTAACAAACGCAATGGTTTCAATACATAATTTGGTACGGAAATTTGTGATTACTTGTCCAGTTTTGTGACAAAGTATGGTTCATTCGATTGAGAAAGACTTATCTGAAATATAAATTTGGCTTTTTTATCATGTGAGAACACAGTATTGTTTTGATTTGAGGTTTTTGAAGGCTCAAAATACGTAGGCAACAAATAAGCGATTTATCACATTTGAATTATAAATTTTTTGAATTATCAAGATGGTTGTCACATTTCACGATTTATTGCCAAAAAAATGTTTAAAAATAGAAATTAAATTTGTAATTAAATAGTTTAAATCAATGGAAATGTTGTTACATTTTTTTATTGTTGTTAAAATGTTTTTATCTTTTGAGAACTTGATATATCGATTTGAGATTTTTGAAGCCACAAAATGAACGGGTCGGAAATTGACGATTTATCATCAATCGCTTTGGGATTTTTTGGGATTATTTTTATTAAAAAATGGTAATGCTTGTCATACTTGGCGATATATGACCAACGAAAAGTTACAACTTTGCACAAATGTACGCCATGTACGCGATTCTCGGTATAACTACGCATGCGTATTCTGATAGTCACATGATTGTTTCCAAACTGTTTAAATTGGTAAAGGACTTAAATTAATTAAGACACACTATATCTTAAAAAATGCCAGGTATTAATAGCCAAAGATGATACAAAAGGTTCAGTCAAAATACTTAATTCAAGAAAAAAGTTTATATTTCTTAACTTCTATTCAAATCTATTTATTTCAATTCTATTCAAAGGGTTCTGAGGAATCATAATTTTATGAGAGAGTATGCGAGAAATTTTTGTGGAGACCACTCCAGATTTTATTTGAGGGAGAAAAGATTAAATATTTAAAACACTTCGAATGGTTTACTGCTGAAAAACAAAATTTTTGCGCTTATTCAGAAAATTTCGGAAACTGATACAAAATTTGGGAGTATAAACAAATACAAAATAAGTTTTGGCGAAAATATACGGCATATTTTTTTTGAACACCTTGAACCAAAAGAATTTTTTACAATTGATAATTCACATCTTTCATAAAAATATGACCGAAATTCTCGATTTAATATAAATATTGAAAGCAATAAATCTTAAATAGTAATTGAAAATAACTTTCTCCAAACTATTTAAATGATTTTTTTAATGAGAATTAAATTATTTGAAATAAAAATTTATTCTGGTTTTATATGAATTCGATTCATTAGGCGATGAATTAATTTCACTCGCAATAAATCCTTTGAAAGTCACGTAATTTCATATTAAAGTTGGCACCATGATAGCATTTATCTTCATCTTGAAAGAGACTTTTTTGCGGGATGGAATTACTTTTTATTTCGTAACCCTACCATTAATCTTTTTCTCAAACAACTGGAAACTTTTTTCTTCCTTTAAACAATTAATTTTACTTAACTACAACCAATCGAATCAACCCAAATAATTTTTTTCTATTAATTGTTTTAAAAAAAGTATTTATCATTTAGAGATCATTTACATTAGGAACAGAAAAAAAAAATATTTTATTTTTCTTTTCTTTTTTTTTTTCCTGTTTCAACTCGATAAATTCAATTAATATAGCATTTCAGTAACTACAAATATCGTCTAGTATTTGACTGTACATTATTGTTATGAATTTTATATAAATTCGAAGCAAATATTGTAAATATATATGAATTGCTGTGTACATACTGTAAATAAATATGAATTGCTGTGTAAATACTGTAAATAGTTTAATTGTATAAAATTTATTGTAATAGAATCGCGCCTCAGCGAGAAAAGACCGTTCTAAGGGGATTTACAACATAAAATCGCCATATTTGGCTAATTTAGCGATATCGGTGTGTTGGCGAAGTAATGAAGTTACTAACGGTTTTTATAACACGCTAAAATGAATGGTAATAGTCAAGAAATAAAAATGGGTTAGAGAATAGAGAATATTGGAAAAAGTATCGCGGTTGTCTGAAAAGAATGAGCGCTTTCTCCGGTTACACTGCCCACTTTAGTGGATGGTATTTAAGACGCGCCTTAAAGGTAGGGAATCAGATCAGTTCGGAAAACGAGCTACGTTGATTTGCCTAGCTTGAGAGAGCAACTTTTCTTTTTAAAGCTCGTTCTATAGCTTTGCTGTTAACTGAGATTAGCGAATTAAATAGAATTAATTCTCTTTGAATTTGTAGCTTGTGTTGGGAATATTTAATACGCGTTTTCATAAGCAATCAAGTCTGCATCTTTTCATCGTTCTTGTGTGAGAATTATTCGTAACAATATCTTAGATGTAAGATAGCGTTAATTTATCCCTTAAATGAGAAATGTATTCGAAATTCACTTAAGCGCAATCCTTTGAAATAAGACTCTACAGAATCCGCAGATTCAATTTTACCTTATTGAATTAATATATAATTAATTACCTTAGGCAATCAGCTGTTCGATTACTTTATTATTAGCCTTAATTTAATAGTACAAACCGGCTTTGATTAGCTACATCGCATCAAACTAAATATAAGTAAATTTTTGATGAAAAATTTAAAATGAATGAATTTTTAATTACAATGAATATAATATTAATGCTGCACAATAAACATAACATTATAAAATTCATTAAAATATTTTCATAGAACTTATTTTATCTTACAAATTATGCTGTAGGGGAGAAAGGAGCTTCCTATTTTCTGTATAAGTTTAGTTTAAATATATTAATAATATATTTAAACTTGAAATGACAGTGGTAGAGAGAAATTTATCTCATAGATTTTACATCTAAAGTGTAGATCTATAAGAACAAGAAATTGTAACAACAGACGATCAATATCTTGTTATATATATCTAGATTGAACATTTTTCGGTCTTTGCTTTTGCATACAAGTAAATATTTGTAACAAAGGAATGAAATTTTGTATATGTCTGTGTAACTACAATTGCAGTTTTGTTTTAAATTTTTTAATTGATTGGGAAAAACCTTCCAATATATATATGTCCAATTATTTACATCCGAATGATTAATTGATCATTATAATCTCTTTCGTTGCGATTGTTCGACAATATTATGCGATCAATAACACATAGGTACGTTTCTTTTATTGTTATGCATATCATAATGGTTAATCCTACAAGTTTCAAGTGCGGGACTGTGAAAATAAAAGTCTGTGCATTCACGATGCTCATTCACGCACAGAATTTTACCACTTGTCTTTAAACTATATTCAAAATACAATACTTTACACTTTTGTCATATGCACGATGCCTGCAGCATTTGTTATGGAAGCTATCATATTATTCATTTTGATATTCATGATTCCAGCAGAAAAATATCTTTAAATTTTGAGACAGAAAATTAAAGAGCGTTGCTGTAGTTATCTTAAACTGTTTAGCTCTTCGTGTACATGAACCTTTTTAATGGAATCATAATTGCGTGTAAGTCGTTATACTATATGTAATTATCGAATATTTACTTGGATATTCTCTTATACGTCAAATTTCTCATTGGCTCGTGAGCAGTAGGGTTTTGGGTTCGATACCCGATTCCACCAAAGAACCGTCGTGTAAGGGGGTCTGTTGTGTTAAATCCTTCAAGGCCAAGCGTTCTCTCGCTGGTGAGGCGTAGTGCTGAGAGGCGGATGTTGGCTCAGGTGTCGTCCTTATCATCTGACCGCTGCTCAAAATTACGAGGTTCATCCCAAAATAGCCCTAGTGTTGCTTTAAAATGGAACTTAATATAGCCAAACTAAACAAATACTTATTCTCTCTTGGCTAGCGAAGATGTGAACTCGATGTGATGTATTATGTGAACATATCCAGTAGCATATTGAATGGCTTAAAGCAGGCTGATAAGAAAAATTGTATACTATGCGGTTCAATTATCCAGCATGGCAGGGTTTTTTATACATATACTCAATATTAGTAAATAGTTTACATATTTATAGATTCCCCACAAAAAAAGGGACAAATAAAATTGGAAAGCAAAATTTTATGGCAACATAGCCAAAGAATATGAAAATATAAATAAAATCTTCATGGCTTTTAATATCTTATCGTTTTTCTTCTTTTTATATCAATTATTCGGTATATATATGTACATGTATGTTATATACTAGCTAAAGTATATTTATGTTAAGTATATATACCTAATGCCTTTGTGTGTTTTGTATCAAGCTAGTTGGTGTAAACAATTGCCTCAATCAAAATAAAATTTCAGATTATTATTAATTCCACTTTTAAATACTCATTATTTAGAAGATTAATAAGCTGAACACAATCAATAATAATAATAACAAAGATATGGTATTTAATCACAGTACACGAAATAAAGACGAATGTAGTCTTTCCAACTTATGTCTTTTTCTAAATACGTATTTTTTACAGTTTTATTATTTAACGATAGATGGCAGCACGACATATTAAATTCGCTGTTCGCGATTTCGGAATGTTTTATGTCCATTTCAAAATCGACTTGAATTGCTGTCCATGTATTCTACTTTAGCTACGGGGAGATATAGACGCTTTAGGCGAGTGTTTTAACAATTTTAGTGCCAAATCCGCTATCACTTAAAACTATTGTTTGCATGTAACTTTAACAATTTAAATACGAAGTATAATTATTTTTTTAAATAATTTTTTCGTGCTATTTTAAGGATTTCAGTTCTAAATTTGTCTATCTCTAAAGACTTGTTTCTGCTTTACATCTTAATAATTTGAGTGCCATTTTTACCCATTTATAAAAATCTAGTGTTTATAATTCGTTAAAATAATTTAAATAAGAAAATTGTCGTTTTCTTAAAACTGGTGCTTTCATACATTTTATTTAGCATTTAATACTTCATACTTAACATTTTATTACTTTTTGGCTCGAACATCGAATTTTAAAACAACAGTAACATTAATAGAAATTATTTATTTGATTTTGAATTGATCTACAACTTTGATTTGATTCTACAACTGTAGGCAATCCAAATGAAAAATTTCATTTAAAAATTTATCACAATCTTTGAGAGTATTCAGAAATATAATGTTCATAAGTAATGAGCAGGCAACAAATATGTGAAATCGACACTAACTGCCCTCATCTTAAAAGAACGAAATAAATATTACTACTATGCTGTCACTATCTTTATACCAAAAGACCATTCCTGAAATTTTAAATAAACAATTTATGTAAAATTCATGAACTAATACTTCAGCATAAAGTTCTTAATCTCCGGACATAGGAAATAATTAGGGTAATAATATGGCAATAAAACTACTTAGGAATTATTTAACAGATAATTGTCAAATGATCACTCAGATTCATAAGTACATAAATGTTATTGTTGTTGTGACTAATGGCACTTGCCATGGACAAGCCTTCACTGATGCGATCAGCAGAATTTAAGCCTAAGAAATGCGTCTCTTTGTCTTTTTTTACAAGTAGCGCCATCTATGGCCAAGAGTACGACTTAGCTACTTACACGTCACAACCCTTTTTAGGGGGCGGACTACATTCATGCAAATTCATTCATACATCTCAGATCGTAATTTAGACCTGGAACAGAGAACGATCACCTCTGACCCAGTACCCCCCAGTGGTATTACTCTCGATATGGAGGACTTACATCGGAGCCTACATCGTCCTAGACACAATTAACAACTGCTCCTCTTGTACATTTTCGTCCTAATCTGTTCTAATTTCTGCAAACTGAACTTTTTTTTTCTTTCCTAAACTGCATACTTTTATTATTTCCTTAAATTTACTACAAGTGGTTCGATGACAAAGCGATCGGAAACTAATTAATAGATATTAAGATTGTTTCTGTATTTCTTTTTGGTCGATTTAATGTTGAATTTAAATATGATTGATTTAATATTAAATCGTTTTGTTAAATTTAATATTTTTCCAGAAAATACATCCTTTGGTAGACGCTTGAGAATTAGGAAAAGTTTCTCGAAATTCCGTGAATGCATCTCAAGTATAGTTTATATATCAAATTTCGTTTCAATCCGTTCACCAATTTGCGTTGTAAGGTGCTGTTTATAGAAGAAGTTTGATTATAATCCACCCTGAAGATATAGAGTGAGGCATGCCATAATATTTCTTATTCACACACAATGATCACATCATTCTACTCACGTATGATGTTTTTCTGTGAAATACATCCTCTTCGTCTGAGCATAAATAAGAAAATGTACTGTATTTAAACAGCTGAAGGATGTTTTGGGATGTATTCTGTAATCATGCATAAATGATAAAGATACCAACGAGTGGATGTCTCTTTGATGTATTTAACGTATATTGTAAAAATTAATATTCCATGGAATTGGATCTCGAACCTGTAATCTCCGCTTCCAGAACTATCTCATAAGCTTTCGAGAGCTACAAAGTATTAATTCTGTCTAGAAAATTAAATTATATTTATACCAATTTTGGTCATAGAGGTGAAAAATAATGGGAAAGACCTTAATGTTATTAAAATTAGAAAAAAATTACTGATACTGGAATCCAATCTATTACAAGCATTCTCATTCTACTACAAGAACAAGTACTCTCAATTTACTCATACTAGAAATTCAATACATTGGAAGTTCTCATTCTACAGAAACAAATATTCAAAAAATTACTGTCATCTGGAATTCAGCACATTACAAGTATTCTCATTCTAAAGATGCAAGCATTCTCAAATTATTTTTACTAAGAACTGAATACATTACAAGTATTCTCATTCTGCAAAAAGAACAAGTATTCTCAAATTATTGGCACCGGGAATTCAATACATTACAAGTATTCTCATTCTACAAAAAAAAACAAGTATTCTCAAATTATTGGCACCGGGAATTCAATACATTACAAGCATTCTCATTCTACAAAAAGAACAAGTATTCTCAAATTATTGGCACTGGGAATTCAATACATTACAAGCATTCTCATTCTACAAAAAGAACAAGTATTCTCAAATTAATGGCATCTGGAATTCAGTACATTACAAGCATTCTTATTCTACAAAAAGAACAAGTATTCTCAAATTACTGGCACCGGGAATAGAATACATTACAAGTATTCTCATTCTACAAAAACAAGCTGTCAAAGAGTAAACAAAAATAATAAAAAAAACAAGTTTATTGAACCGATTCAACAAAAATATAAAAAATCACAAAAAATGTGACCTGCTTTAGCAATACTGAACATATTACCCAAGCAATGGGTATCGCTGGTTTTGAATCATATGAAGCCTTATCGCGATTATTTTTACAGCGGATTATGGCGTGAGCATCTATTTAAAAAAGAAAAGGCTGATTGTGACATACGCGTGTTTTCCTTAAGTTTTTGTGTGTCTGTTTGCTAACTCGCATGACGAACGCAGGGTAAATATTGCCTTTGTTGCGTGTTGTGCTCCACTACGAGGAGTGAAAAAATATTTGCACTAGACAAATCAAAACAGTATCTGCGGTTTGCGCGGAATCGCACGTTCCTGTTTTTGCATGCTGAACTATTTTAAATTAGTCATAGGTAGGAGGAACGAAAATCTGAGCACGGAGGATAACAAGTTTGAAAATAAATGGCCACTTTTGATTCATTGGGATTCTTTTTCTCTTAGTTTTCAAGTTCGTAAATTCAGTCACATGTTTATGTAGATTGCAAATTCTAAAATCAATATATTTCTGATCGCAAAATTTGAAACTGGATAACACATTCTAATCGATTGACGTTAATATTTAAAAATTATTTCATCATTTTTTAAGAAAAGAAAAAAATTAAACAATATGTGTTTTAAATCATTTTAAGTAACACTATTTTATTTTTATCCTATAGCAATTAAAGTTGGTGCTTTTATTGAATTAAGAATAAAAACTTTATCATCTGCTTTTCTATATTTGTCTTTCTCGTCATTTGATCAGGCTTCACAGATAGGAAGTACAATTCAAAATATTCTTTGGGATATTTTGTGATTAAAAAAACTGTAAGTAAATCTATAAAGCGGCAAAATTAAAATCTCTCTCTAAATTTATAAAAAAGGCGTTAAATGCACTTTTATAATTTGCATGTTAAACTAGGCTATATAAACTTTATTCACAGGTCATTCTTTTTTGATTGAAATACATAATTTGCTATTTTATTTTCATTAATTATTATTTGGATAAAACCAAAAATCTTTGCATTATTTTATCCACTTTAGTAATACAAGATCTAGATTTTAAATTTATAGTAGTTGTTGTTCTAGAGAAAAAAAACTATTTCTTGAAGTAACGATCTTACAATTTTGAATCGTTGAATTCCCCACGACTTCATCATAAATTTCATTTTTAAAGGAAGATAATATTGCCAAATGCATGTGCACAGGTGATATTCAAATTCATTCCAAAATTGGGGTGTAAACAGGCAGGTTGTCGCGTGATGGTCAGAATTTTCTTGTTCCAGTTTTAAATTTTTAACTTACTATTAATATAAGGATTTTAAAATCTTGCTAGATTCATTCTTTATTTGTTAATTATAATCTTTAATGTTTACTCTCTTTACTTTTTTTAGAAATCTTTGTTGAACTATGCGATATTGACCCAAGACTCGGGAGATTCAAGTCTGCGTCGACTGGCTCATGAAAGGTACTGGTGTTTTTATTTTATTTTTTGAATAATCTAAAAAAATGTGCTTCGTTATAAGAATATTTAAAATTAGAAGTGGTTATTTAATAAAACTTAGCAAAAGTAATTTTGCACCTCAATTAATAGACCTATCTGAATCTGGGATGCAATTATGAAAAGGATGAAGTATTCAATATTTAGCTTTAAAAAATAACACACAAAAGAACCTTTTATTATGTTGATTTCTTTTCTTATAGAATCAATATATGCATAGTTTCCGATAACGCGTACAGCGTGCTTTTGCAATTCAAAAGAAATTAAGTATTTTTATCTACAGTAATCTCTCAGTAAGCCAGCACATAACAGATCAGAATACTTCGGATTTACGTTGGAGTCAGATCAGCAGAAATCAATTTAAAAAATGTCTTTCAATAGCAAATCCTATATTTATATATATGCACATAAATTATACAAAATTACATAGAAAATCATGAAGCATAAAAAATATATATTACGTAATACGAGCATCAAATAGTTTATATCTACGTAGATTATTGATATCAGTATCAATGATTTGTTAACTTTTCAGCACCGTCCGCTCGTCCCTCTAAAAATAATAGACTATTGGCTGATGCAGTAGACGAAAAGCTGGGTTGTAGATTTATCACTGTGTTATTTTAACTCGTAAATGAATAGTAACTCTAACTCGTAACTCTTAAAATAAATATACTATCTACAGAAAAGAATGTACTGCCACCACTCTATTAGGACGGCTGTCAACGATCATAAAAGATCCGCAATTCTATTGCTTACTTAATGTAATAAATTTTATTATGAGAAAAATTCAGAACTTCAAAACACATTGTTGATCATTTACATCATCAAATCCCAATAGCTGACGCCTTACTAATGAACATCTCGAGTTTCCTTTCCTTATTATTTACTCTTTAAGCCACTCTTTTTCCCACCCACATTCACCGGGATACATTCTAAGTGGTGCATTATTAATGGCTTGTTGAAATTAGGTAAAGCCTGTTAACCATACATAGCTACTACACCCCAGCCTAATTAATAATATTTCAATTAAATTTGATTGACCGGACCTTCATAGCAGAATTGAAAGGAATTAAAGTTGAGTTCTAAGAGTCATCACCGGTTACGGCACAACCTTTTCCGTGGGAAAAGTTTCCCATCATCGAAAAGAAGTAACCAACTCTCTCCATTTCTGTAACCACCAGGGTGGTTAGAACCACCCACCAAATGGGATGGTGCTCATTCTCATATGAAGTAACCCTTTAGTGGGAGACAACAAATAGTTATTAAACTTTCTTTTCCACGTCATGCAAATTACAATAGGCTTTCTGCATTGACAATTGTTTTTTATGCGTCACCATTATGTCATAGCAAAGATAAGTGGTGCCCTGATCATAACTTATGCATTTCACCTTTTGTCAATAGTATATCATGTGTAAAAGGCAGTTATCAGTTTTCTTGCTAATTAATTACATTTGGTTTTAAAAATGAAATAAATACAGTGAGATTTTGCTTCTATGACACCTTCTAAAACTGGCCCTCAAGAATATCTATACTTTCTATAGAGTTTGGGTATTTATGATTTCTGAATTAAATGCAAATATTACCTTCTGAAAATCTAGCTCTTAATGTTGAACGGACTGGTTTAAGAAAATTCTATTTCCATCGTTTCAACTAAAATAATATTTGTTTTAATCAATTCGAAAAGCACTGTGCATATTTGAATATCACATATAAATAGAATAAACATAATCAAAGATGAAGAAAGTGAAAATATTCTTATCACAGTCATATAAGCAGAAATAATAATTATACAGTTAATAATGTAAAACTTATAAAATAAATATCATATAGCCAAAATAGAGTTAATTAATTAAACAAGTGTTTCGATTTTATTGTTGCAACCTCTGAGATTCTTTTATTTCCCAACCACTACACCAATGACCACCTTGTGTTAACGTAGCTTTGAGACATGCCGGGCCTTTGTAGAATTTTTTGTGAGCCATTAACTAAAGCAATAAAGAAATATATTCAGTAAGAATGTGACATTTGATAACTTTTTAAAAACTGTCTCAATCTTCATTGCCAAAGGCGTAAAAGTTAACGACTTCAAAAAATGCTTATATAGAAAATTTTTTATTTGTTCATGTAATTCAGAAATTGCTGCAAAACTTTCAAAATCTTAAAATAGGAGTCACAGGGCCAAATATTTCTTTTGAAAGGTTATAGTAATGATATTTTTATTCCCAGATTAAAACATATTTTGAGCAAACAGGAAGCTTGATACATTTTCGGATGTCACGATTCGATTGAGTTTGAAAAAAAAATGAACCTTATAATTAAATTCGCATTGCACTCTTCAGTTAAGAAACAAACTCGGGCATGTCTTAACTTTGTTAAGATGGATGTGTTTGGGGAACGGAACAGAACAAGTTTCTCGCAATTATTTCTGTTGGGAAATCAGAATCCTTTTCCTGAGGGTGAGAGCATACGAAATCTACTTATATATTCCGCAGAAGCGCTCGCGATTCGAACAGATTCTAGAATAAATCGTTTTCCAATGACTCATGAAATGATCATCATCTTCATCGACACCATTGCACCAGTGATCTGGGCACTCGATCGGCATACTAATGAATCAGCGGCTCAGTAGGTAACAGAGTCCTGTTGATGGTCGAGAGCAGAGATCCTGTTTTTGCCAAACCTGCATTCGCTTCTTCACCCCCCCCCCCCTTCTCTTCTTCATTTTTTTTCTTTCTTTCTTTCTTTCTTTCTTTCGTTCTTAACTCGAGGTATATTAAGAGAAAATATTATCAAAAATTTATAAATTCAGACTTTGACAAATCTCTACATTTCAAACCTCCCCGTGCTCGAAAAAATACATTATGATTGTCTTTCCGTCTATCTGTGCTCAGGATAACTCAAAAATACTTTGAGCTAACACCGGCATAGAGATTTTAAACCAAATTTGAAATGCCTATCGAATTTGGAATGAGGTCCGTTTAGAAGAAGTCTATCTCCCTTCATGTTTGGGCATAAGTGAAACCGCAAAAAACCAGATAGATGAAATTTCGAACATAGATTCAACATTTAAAATGCTTATTCTTATCAACGCAATTATGTCATTACTTTTTCTGATTGTAAATGCAATAATTCATGAATACGATACCTTAAATTAATTTTTAAAAATCGGTATATTATCTTACGATTACAAGTGTAGTTCCTAATGAAATGCTGGTTTCAAAAGATTCAGAAAAAATAGATGTATAAAAGTAAATATTCAAACAATAGATTCAGTAAAAATACTAGATTCAGACCTAGAAATCTATATTTTGTAACTACTGTTCACCAATGCTATGTAAGATATTCTCTGCCTTATTCAAGGTCCACAATTTTATGCTAGGAAAAGAGAAAACACTTTCCGATTCGTTCCGATGAACACATCTCCTCTTACCAAAATAAAAGTGTATCAAGTTTAATTACTCTGAGTAATCGATCTGACCTACAGAGAACCAACTCACACAGTCGGACATCCATCTTTATTAGTCGTAAAAGTTTTATTGTTTTTATCAAGATGTTTAGTAAACTATTTTAACCAAGTTTTCAATAAATTCATTTTTATTATCATTTAAAAATATGATGTTTAGGTTTGAAGTTTATGAAGACTCAAAATGCGTGAGTAACAAATTGGTGATTTATCGCTTTTGAGGCTTCAATTTTCACTTTTAGGATTATTAGAAAATACTACAGAAGGATGTCACATTTGTTGATTTATCGCCAAAAATCATTTAAAAATAGAAATTTAATTTGCAATACAAAAGTTTAAGTCAACGACAACATTGTTATTTTATTTTTATTATTTTTTTTTTTTTTAGTTTAGCGAAAGTAATAGCGCTGCTGTAATATTCAATGAAATGAAACGTAAGAGGCTTTTTTTTATGAAATGACATTTTTGACTGTACCGATTGAGCTGTTGACTGTTGTTGGTTCTGACTGTACTGACAGTTGGTTTCAAATTTCATTATAAGCTACTAAAACTCTATTTAAAGAATTAAAATTAATTAGTGAATTAATATTTGAAAAATCTGTATTAACATCAAGTGTCATCCACTACAAGATTTTAAAAAAATGTATTCAAACTTGAGTGAACGAATAAAAATATTTTATTTACGATCGAAAATTTGAACAAGATATATAAAGAGAGAAAGAGTGTGAACTAATAGTAAGAATTAAAAAAACGTTCTCATAATATAACTTGAAATTTCTGATAGCAGAATTCATTTTTCATTTATTTATTATCATTTAATAGCAATATTTTTGATTTTGTTGATTAAAAATGGTAATTTAAAGGGCAATTATCATGTCTATCAGATTTTCAACAAAATGAAAAAAAACTTAATAAAATTTTCATTAAAAAATTCTACATAATAAAATTTTTACATCATCTGAAAATTCTAAAAGCAAATAAATTTAAAATCATCCCCTTTTAATGAATCCTATGCTCTTGTATTGTGCATATACTGGTAGTGAATAAGATTTCTAGGCGTGTTTCTACTTCATTGAGATTTATCGCCGATCCCGTACGAAAGGGTGTAAGCCTGCATAATGCTCGAATACTAATTCTTTCTTTACAGGCTGCAGGTGTTGTTGAACAAAGGGCGTCAACCGGAGAGGACCTACTTCAATATGGGCATGCTGGCAATGCAGGACAGGGACACCGCGAGCGCCGAGAATTATTTCAGAAAAGCACTGCAGGTGATTCATTTTATTTCTGCTATCGATACTCAATGAGCCATTTGTAAAGAGAAGAATTTACATCGAAAAGATATTTCAGCCTTTTTTATAATCAGTCACTTGTCAAACTGGGTCTCATAAACCACATGCTGCTCTTTCAGAAATGCGGGCATTTTGTTTCGGAATAAAATTGGGAATGAAAACAAAGTCTTCATTGCTTTATTCGTAATTTTTCTTTTGTCCAGGGGCTATTTAATGAGTTTATAGATCTCGGGAAACTTCTGGATAATATTGTCTCTTCTTCTCACCATATCTTAGCATAGGTCGCTGAAAATTATCTTTTTCAAGAGAAAAACATTTCGTAAAAAAGCACTTCTATATTAACCATTGCATTATTTTGTCAATAAAAATAAAATATGCATAGAATCAAGACGCTAAAAGATGTAAGGACTTTGTGCAATAATATCAATAATAGAATACTTCTGAAATATTAATAATTTAAATTTTCTTTCTTTGTTAAGAAATACGTTTATGGTTTCCAAATAATTTTTCAATTCATTTTTATAGAAAAATTAGACTGTTCAGTCGCTCCTTACCCTACTTATTCTGAAAAATGTAATTAAATTCAATAATTTAAATTTGCTACATTAACGTTTGGCACATTATTTGGATCATCTTATGTCTTTTCTTCCGTTCACTTTTCTAGAAAAAATTTTAATGCAACAGAAATCTCATTTAAAAGAATATTTTCACTCCAATCCGATAAAATTCGGAAATTATTTGTCTTATTCCTTCAGACTTACTTCGGCAAATAGTAAAAAAGAAAAATAAAGGAAGGAGTCAATATCATACCAAAATATTTTTTTTAATCTTGCAATTTCATATAATCATATTATTCGACACAAATTTTCAATTGTGGGAAACGGAAAATTAATTCATTTGTGAAAAAGGACAAAATTATTATCGCATTAGTATAGATTCTTAGCTAAATCGACGATTTCCGAAAAAATAATCTTAGGTTTACAATCTGAATTTGTTGCTATATAACCTAAGATATTCAAATATCAAATTAAGTTCTTTAAACATTGAAAATATGTCCGAGAACGCAATAATTTCTTGTCTGTTTTTAAAAAACCACGTCTTCTACTAAATAAGTTTTCAAGGAATCCAATTTGTAGAATTCATATAATCCTATGTACACTATGGATGTTAAATAAAATAATATGCATACGGCCTATACTTATTTAACATTTTTTGATATGTTTTTTAAAAAAATTTTAAATTTTAAAAATTTCCATCCCAAAAATTGTTATCTTGCTCATTTAGTAAATCTGACATCATTGTCTGGGGGCTTTACAGTACAGTATTAAAAAATCTTGGCAAAAATAACTAGAAATAAATCGATGGAATCTCTAGTTTATATAAGTTATTGCTCTGAACCATCACTGATACCTCGCAATTGAACTCGGAATTAATCAGGGTCACACGAAATATTTTGTTTTTAACAGTGACCACATTCATTTTCCCTGAAATACCAATCGATGAACCCTTTGATACACGTGAGATTGACCAACGATGAATCATCTCACTCCCCCCCTACCGATATCGATTCGGAATGGGGTGAATGGCCTCTTGGATACAATCAAACTGGAACTAACTGATTAAACTTTATGAACAACGATTTATAATGGTTTTATTTTTATTATTCATTGATTAATGTTTCATTTTTATTTTCTCGTACATGTGGTATAGAGAAAATATATGAATCGACAAAAATACTCGTATTCGGGAATTTTTAATCTGATTTTTAAAACAATTGTAAAATCTCAACGTTTAAGACTTTCTGGAATTTTAAAGCCACATTTTTAAAAAAATTCATTTGTCTCTCTGTCTGTGACAAGGATAAATAAAAAACGTTTTGAGCTGGACAATTCAAATTTGGTATCATTTCTATATCTCTATCAAATTGAGAGTAAAGTTCTTTTTTTTTGGGGGGGGGGTGCTTCTGTCCGGCTATTTCAACAGAAGTTAAGACGATAATTCTAAACCGAAGAGAGTTAGATAGATAAAATTCGGTGTGCAGATTTAATATTTATAGTTAACCGATCAACTTTTCAAAAACAGATCTATTCAAATTTTGAGACAAAATTGTACATGATTTGATTGTCTGTCAGGGTGTATTATGAGAAATATGTAAATGCAATAATTCAGAAATTTAGTGACTTAAGTACTGCAAATTCGATATGGAATTTGTGACAAATACAGTATTGTACAAAATTTTTGTTCCGATCTGCTAAGAAAAAGCATCTAAAGTATATATTTAATTTTCGGGTACGATTAGTTATATGCCAGGAATTAATCGCCGAATAACACGCCAATGACGATGAGATAGATTCATTAAAAATGCTAAATTCACGCCAAATTTAATATTTCGTAACTATTGTTCGCTAATGTCATGCAAAGTGTTTTCTGACTTGGCAAGTTTATTAGAGTGTATGGGATAAAATTTTGAGGAAACAACTCCCACTTTTTGAATTCCAATTTTTCCGGGGGATTTTTTTTCAAATTCAAATGGATTGTGAATACTATTTCACTCAGAATAAAAGAGTCGGGAGAACATTTTCAGGAGACAACTCCAGCTTTTTGAATTCCAATTTTTCCAGGTGATTTTTTTTTAATGCAAATGGATTGTGAATGCTATTTCCGTCTGAATAAAAGAGTCGGGAGAAAATTTTGAGAAGACAACTCCATGTTTTTGAATTCCAATTTTTCCAGGTGAATTTTTTCAAATGCAAATGGATTGTGAATACTATTTCACTCAGAATAAAAGAGTCGGGAGAAAATTTTGAGGAAACAACTCCAGCGTTTTGAATTACAATTTTTCCAGGTGATTTTTTTTTCAAATGCAAATGGATTGTGAATGCTATTTCTCTCAGAATAAAGGGGTCATCATCCGACATTGTTTAACAAACCCCGCCTGAAAATAAAGTATACAGATTTGAACAACAATTGCATCGTGTGAGCTGTCGCAGTCCAAGAATTTAAAAGACTAATTTTTGTTTCCTAATAATTGATTTCCTCATTTGTACTGCCGGTGGCAGGATGGGGCTATTAAAACTGCAGTTTCGTTTCACATCCTGATTATTTCTGATTGTTTTCGGCGCTCGTGTTAACTAGAATTTCATTTGTCTACAATTTCCCGTTTTTCGAATTCTGTATTTTGATTCAATTCTTTGTTCTATTACTTTTCTCTTCTCGAAATAAAAAAGCTAATAGTCTGTTTAAAATTTATTCGTACAAAACTATTGTGTACTATTTATTCAAAACATATATTTAACTATTAGTTTAAAAGAAACTCAGATTTAGTACCATGAAAATATTTCAATGTGTGTCTTATCAACAAAATTCAACCTCTATGAGGCGTGTGAATGTTCTCGCTCTGAGCTGAACAAATAAAACTTGTCACGTGGTTTACATCAAATATGCGTACTTCTGTCAAATTTTCAATGAATCTGTCTGTCCGGCTGTAACAAGTAAACTCTAGGACAACAAAATGTAAACAGCATATTAAACCTAAATAGATGGATAAAATTTGATGCCGGCTTCCTGGCACAGAGGTAGCTCGTCTTACTCGGGATCTGAGGGTCCCGGGTAAGAATCCCGGTTAGGGCATGGTTGTTCTGTGTGCTATCTGTGAGGCGTGTGAATGTGCCCCCCTGTAAAGAGCCGTTGTGCAAGTGAATGTGATGAGTGTGTAGCTAGAGTCGTACTCTTGGTCCTAGTTGGCGCTACTACTTAACAAGAGACGTTGATTTGGCTTAAATCAGCTGATGCACCAGCGGGCTTGTCCATGGCAAGTGCCATAAGTAACAGTAACAACAACATTCAACATCATAAAATAAATTGCTTATTCACACATATTTTATGGCTCAAAACAAAATTTGATGATAAAGCGCGGTTAGACGTTTGTTCTTCTTCTTTAAGGCTTTACACGTAGTACAATTGTTAATTTCAGATAAATCCAAAGCAAGATTTTTTTTTCTAATGTTTTGTGAAAATGATTATATTTCAAAAATCATTTTTACTGGTTTTTGATTCTACAATCATCTGCAATTTTATAAGACAATTTGAAGAGGAGTACGAATATATTAAATAAAGAATATTCTAATAGTCTTACATTTAGATTATGAATTCTAATGAAATGACTAGATAGCATTTTGATAATAAAACTAAATAGCATTCTTTTACTGAAACCATGAAAATGGGCTTCACAAAGAAAATAAGTTTCTGAATATAAAAAAGAAATACAAACAAATATATTAAATATCACTGTTTTGGCGGAATATTCTGTCTGCCTTGTTGCATCACAGACCTGTTGCATTCAATGCAATCCTATTCCGCAATTTAATGCAAGTGTATTCTCTGAAAACCGCCAATCTATATGAAGTAAATAAAAGAAATTCATGATAAGAAATTTTTTCTAGATCATTGTTTTTCGGCTTTATCAATAACAATAAATAAAAATTATTAAAAGAATCCTGGACATAATCAAAATCAGTGGAAATGGTTCCCACCAAATTGTCTTACAAATTCTTCAATTCAGTTTTCAGTCCTATTCTTCACGCCCTGCATAAAATTATTATAGTTGGATAAGGCTTCAAAAGCCTCACATTTCAATTTTCACATCACAAGTCAATTTTGATAATATAGATATAATTTTGAAATATAGATATATTTCTTGAAACTAACATTTTTACTCAATACATTTTGCGAATATATATATTTTGAAGGCCTTTTTGTCAATCGAATGAAACAAAAAAAAATTTCACGGAGCTACGGAGCTTGAAGTCGCAAGAAAATATATCGAAATATAATTATTTAATTCATTCCGTAATTTATGAATTACATGAATATTGAAGTACAATCCATCTACTGGATTTCGTTCAAAATTTGATAAGAATCTATATTTTAGATGCTAAGATGATTTAGAAATTTTCTTTCTACATATTTTATAAATATGCAGTTTATTTGTAATCGAACAGCTCATAGACAGATTTCTTCTAACTAGATTTCGTTCAAAATTTTGATAAAAATTTACAAATTTAGTCGACATTCCATTTGCCAAATTCCAATCATCTACCTCAAAGTGATTTTCAATTATTATCTTCACAGACAGATAGACATAATGCTGAAAAAAAAAATGCTCTTTTTGGTTTCATGGAGATCTCAAGCAAGGAGATACTTTAAAAAATTCGAGTAAAACTTTTTTGACGATCACAATATTTCTCCTTTATAGCATATAGAAGAAAGTAAAAAACTATTCAAAGATTTATCTGAATTTAAGATACTTCATCAAAGAAATTAAAAATTAAGTTAAGAGTTTTTCTTAAATTTAAAAATTTTATACTTTGTTTCTTCATGCATGCTTTTATCATCAGAAAATGGAAATGGGCAAAATAATTGGGAAGGGGGGAGGGAATGAACGTGCGATTTGTATTGCCACCTGAACTGCGGACCAATACGCTAAAGTTTTGTTCTTCATTTCCATCCTACGCTAAATTCACTCCATTTTGTCCTCCCCCCCCCAACATTGCTCACCCCCCACATACACACAAACCGCGTTTAATCCTTGACCCCCATCTATTACTCGATTACTCACCCGTTTGACTACATGCAAATAAATGTATCTCTTTTCTCATTCTTTTTTCTTATTCTTTCTTCCCCCCTCTTCTCAGCTGAGAGGCGACTTCGACGCCGCCCTCTTCAACCTTGCCCTCGTTCTGCACGAGACCCGTCGGCCCCTCGAAGCAGTCCCCTATCTGCAGAGGCTCAAGAACCGGCACCTCAAGGGTCTCGTACTCCTCGGCAACATCTACTTCAACGACCTCAAGAACTACACGGCGGCACAGCAAGTAAGGCTACGCAATTTCTACTAGAACGGATTGTAAATAAAGCCTGTGAACGGTGAACCATTGCGGTAACAACCCTCTCAAAGACACTTCATGCTGCAACGATTGTAAACGGCGTAGAGAGCATAATATTTTTTTCGCCAAGTCATCAATTGCTTAAAAACTGATATTATTTATTACAGGGATGCACAACCTATGGCCCGCGTAGCCTTCGAAGTTGGCCCGCGGATTTTGCTAATAAAATAAGACTAATTAAAAAATGAAATGAGACTTTTTCAAATTTTATAAAGATTTACTAGAGGAATTTTTGTGCTTAAAGCAAATGCAGCTGCATGTGCTTATTTATAATCAAACTTTCTCACCAATGCATTGAAACAATTCAAAAATAAAAAATAGAATAGCAGATGAGAACCTTTCTGCTGTTCTACGCATTGGCACAACTAATATTAAGCCCAACATAAAATCAATAATTTCAAATATTCAATCCCAGCCATCTCATTAATTTTCATTAATTTTCACTTCATCCTGAAAAGGTTGTGCAACCCTGATTTATTAATATCTGTCTCTAACTGGCATTATTTTTCCATAATCATATTATATTAAGTTTTTAATGTGACTAACGCTGGCGCCTTGTTGGCGCATCCTTTGATTCCGAAATATCGAGCCTCCTTACCTTCCTTCGGCGAAACTTTAATGGTAATCTGATTATTTCCTACTGCAAACCCTTTCTAAAAACAACAATATCAAAATTTATAATTTCTTCCTGCATTGACATGTATGTAATTGCAATAATAACAACATTATTAAATGCATATACATGTATTTATATAAAATAATCTATTTTAATAAAAATGGATCTCGAAATGCGTTGCTAAGCGCAAAACTGGAGAACGGCTCGACCGATTCGGCTAATTTTTTTTAAATATTTTTTTTAAGACACGAGGATGGTTCTTATGGAGAGAAAAATTGAAAAAACTACGACGAAAATAGTTAAAACGACACTTTTCTTACTTTCCCGCCAAAAATCTTCAATTCCTTCCCCCCACACCAACTGAATAAGATAGCAGGAAGTAATAAATTATGATTTGTTTAGAAAGAAATACGCGAAGTCAGTTGGTTTTCATTTATAGATAACGGGATGTTTAAAAAAGGAAGAAAATAGTTGCTCTTATTATTAGTCTGTATGAATATTTAATCTATGCCTGCTCGAAATAAAGTCTGGGCAGGGAAGAAAAAAATAATAACAAAGGGAAAAAGGGCTTGTAGAAAGAATAGTTGTAAAGAAAAAAAGGATAGGGGGAAAAAAGAAGAAGAGTGTGTGTGTGTGTCACCATTATTTCCTCTGTGCGCGGCATTTTCCAAGCTGTTTTTAAACTTTCGCATCTCTTGAAAACCATTTGTGTCTTTATTTTTTTATTGTGTTTAAATGTATGAAAATTTGAATCTCATTCTACAAAATCGTAGAATTTTAGACCTTTCCCTCCACCATTTAAGTAAAATAGCTATTCCGGGACAATCATTGTACGGATAGAAAGAGAAAGATGAGTTGTACAATAAACAGAACATCTGAAGAAAATAATACTAAATAATACTACAAATGAATTATGATTATCAAAATTCGTTTGGTTTAAAAATATTTTGGTGAAAAACTGTTATTAGACACAGCTACATAAAATATTATATGAAAAATTTAGCGAGCATTAATACTGACGAACCGACTGGTCGCCAAAAGCTCCTAGTATATAATAAATATGTCCGTTTAGTGGCTTTAGTAGCATATTTAGCTAGATATGACCTACAACCTTTTGCACATTGAATCGTATATCATATTTGATATGAAAAATGGATGAATCATATAATATTTCATCTCTTCGTTAGTTCTTATTTTTCTCATGCTTTATTTAAATGGTTATTTCAGAAAAACTTTAACATTTAAAGAGCAGCGGGCAATTATGTAGAGAGAAATGCATAATATTACGTGGATTTTTCTCTACTTGCATAATTTTACAGATCATCCATATGTTTCAGAAAGATGTGTAAAAGAATAAATGCATGCATTAATTTTTGTTGTTGTTATTTTAGTATTAATTTTATTTTATATATTAACCAGATTTTACACCCATTTATGATAGTGCCTTCATATTTATAAAATTCTTACACATTTGTAAAAATGTTCACTCTTTAGTAATACCTTCTGGAGAAAAACTGTAGCTAATGTAGAAAAGAAAGGTTAGTAACTCTTGGATTTTTCCTTCAACGAAAGAGAAAGAAATAAAATACTACATACATATTGTTAAAAAATATTTCACGGTTAATTACTTGAAAATAAATTCCTACTTGACAGTTTATTAAAATTTTACAATGATTACATTCTAAGACTAATGCTAAACAAAACTACATAGTTAAATCCCACAATTTTACGATTATCGCATCAAAAGTAAGAAATTATTTCAGAAAATTTATTTACTAGCCTTGAAGATAGCTATATTTTGCTACTCGAGGTGAATTCATTCTTGAATAAATTCTAAATTCGTATTTATAAAGTAATATTACATTCTAAATAATAAACTGAAAAAATGAATGTGATTATTATAATTTTATACATCAATGGATGTAAAAAAGTCTGATTTGCCTGTACGAACAATGACTTCACACACACATACAAAAAAAAACTAAATTTCGTTTGGGAAGGATTTTTTTTTCTTTTAAGTTGCAGCAGCTTGTAGCAAATATATGGAAAACAGTTCGCAACATCTGGAAGACATAACAAAACAATTAACATCTGCTTTTGGATTTGTGGCACGGTGTAAATGACAAGAGTAGCAGAGTTTTACATTTAAAAAAATAACGTTGTGTATTTTTTAATTGGATTTTCATCAAATATCTGTTAATATTTATCATTCGCAATATATTAATGCTCTGAAATTTCAGAAATTAAAATTTATTGTTTCGATTTCTTTTAATTCTTCGCTTGTTTTGTGTTGTTCATAAATTAACTTTTCTTTTTTCCTTTTATAATAAATAACTCTGATCAATTTTTTTTAATTATTTTTTTGAAAAAATAACCTGGTTAAAGGGGAAAAAATAACATTGTATCATTCGTTACATATCTAATATCACTAGATGAAAAAAAAAAATCCGCTTTATCTGTCGTTGTTTACTTTCTTTCTTTTGTTGTTAACACAGAGTTATTGATTTTTAAAAAGAATAAAGAATCGTTTTCTTTATTTGATATTGGCATTATAAATCCGAAAATAAAAAAAATGATGTAGGGGGGCATCATATTCAAAGAAGCATAAATATTCTCAGCTCATACTAAATAGCTTTAACTATATTATTTAAATTTTATTTTATTTTATTTTAATTATATTAAACTTCAGAAAGAATTAGCAGTTTTATTGTTCCTACTAAGCCATTTATATAACATCGCTCCGATTTTAGTTTCGTTAGAATAACATTTTATTTTCAAACCACAGTTCTTAAGCAGAACCTTTTTTCAATTCACAGATCGTAATTTCAGTCTCAAATATCTCAACCAACCTCGCAGATAAAACCATAAAAAAATTCATGTGCTTTCATTATAATATAGCATTCGTAATTAATTAAGCTCTCTGATTGATCTGTTTTTTTTTTTTTTTTTTTGTAATTTCCTTATTTCGCCGTGAAGTGTGCTATTACCTAATCAATATATTCAGTGTAACCACTTTACTATACGTACAAGTTATTATTTTTTTGGCTATACGAGACGCCGTTGTGAAAAAAGAGGACTTAAAAGGACTTTACCGATAGGCCTGTATATCAAATCAATATAAAAACTACATGCTACATATAAAAACTGAAAATAAGAAAAATCTTTCCATCCCACCGCATATTGTTGAAAAGAAGTATCTGTCCCCCAAATAATATCATATTAGTTAACGATGATAAGAAAAATAATTTTTAAAAAGTTAGATAAGATTTAATTAGAACACTTTTATAAATCTACTTAAATGTATAAAAGAATAATATCATGATGTGGACTTTAGAATAAAATCGTAAAAACGTGAATCGCAGATAGAAATACTTGAAACAAATCTCAATTTTAATAACATGTATAATAAATTCCTCAAAGATGTTTAAAAATTTTCTTCCCTCCGATATTCTTTGTGGCTTAATTACTTCGTAGTTTTATTTTTAAAGTTCACGTTTTAGCGATTTTGCTTTAAATTTCTCTACGTTGATACTTCTATTTTTTTCCACCTTCTAATAAAGGATTAATTTTAAAAACTTTTTATTTTCATTATTATCTATAATTTGGTTTATTTATTATATACTATTATTCATTGCTACATATAACTTTCAATTTTTTACATAATAGCTCCTCACAAAATAATTCAAAAAATAAAATAGTCAATCCATAATTAAAGTATGTTAGTAACAGAATCGCGCAGCTTTGCAAAATTTAGAATTAAAGCATATTAAATGAAATGAGTAAAAAATCAACTTTAAAATTCTATCTTTTATAAAGATAAAAGCAGCCTAATATAACAGAACCAATAGGTATGATCTCCCCAACGAATGCTGATAACAGGGTTTTTCCTTTATTACTCCAACTTAAAATCATGGATTTTATGACAAAGCTGCCCCATACATGAGAGTTGTGTATTCTGCACCAAAGATAACTAATATTTGTGTAATAATTGCATTGTATTGGGGAAACAATAGTTATTAAATATCATTTTTGGCATAAATCTTGCTTCCTATCATTGCATTTTTTTTTGGGGGGGGGGGGAATAATCATAGGTGTGGCCTTATACACAAGAACTAGAAAATTGAATATGCATTCCCTTATGCAAAAACTCTCCTTTCCTAAGGTTCCCCATTATTTTTCTGATAATCTCAAACCGACCGTTTCTTTCCTCTTCATTTTCCTTATTGCGCAACCAACAAAGCCTTTTGGGATGGAATGTTTTCTCTCCAAAATTGAATTTTCTTCTTTTGTGCATAATAAGAGTTGAGTCCTTACTTAAAATCAGACGTAAACAAAGAAATGTATCGTGTATGCATACCACAGCTCCTGCTATTTGGGCATGCGCAGTTTTAGGTTTGGGGCGGATTAGTGCAAAGTTAAAATCGTAATTATAAAACTCATTTTTTTATTTGGATATAACTTTAGTGTACTAAAACTTTTCCCAATAAATCCTCTACAAAATGGTATAAATATCTCTAATAATCGTTAAATATTTCACGAGTTTTTAAGATTTAAACATACAGACACTTTTAGGAGACTTCATTTTATACTATTTATAGATTACGATACTTCCTTTTTGGACACTTCATAATCGAGTAGTTAAACAGTACAAATAATTATTCTTATCATTCACTAGGATTAATCATTTCTTTCTCTTCCCTTTTAGTGTTATGAACTCATCCTTAAGAAAGATCCCAACCATATACCAGCTCTCCATAACCTCTGTGCCTCGTTGTTCCAGCTGGATCAGCTAGAGGCCGCCGAAACCTGTCTGCTGCGCGCCAAAAAACTGGCGCCACAGGAAAGGTATATCGAACACCACCTTAATATCGTACAGCAAAGGCGGAAGAAATTGGCTTCAATCCCCTTCAAGAACACAGCTCCCGAAACTGCGTTCTGTACTGACTCCAAATCAAACTGTGACGAACCAACGGAGACGGGTAAAACCGAAAATCCCAAATTATCGTTCTTTGTGGAAAAAGATCGGCAGTTTGGGGATAACAAGGACGACGTGAAATTGTGATAAACTGGAGATTTGTGATGCCTGCTATATATATAAATATATATGATACATATGCTTGCCTGTATGAAATTTGCTTGAATATTTATTGTGTTATTTGAATGTTGACTACAGATGTTTTTATACAAAAAAATATAAATAAAATGCTAAATGTTGTTTTATAATAAAATGTATTTGAAAAAAAATATGGTCTTAATCTTTCTGCTTTACATTTAGATAAAAGTTTAGAGAGGGACTTCTAATACCCACATAAATAGGACAAGAGACTGTTTCCCTTAGACATTTTCTTATACTCACGAATAAGTAATTTCATTTTCCTATATAACAACTCTTTACGTAAAGAAGAAGACATTTTTACAGGTTTTATTGATGAACAGATGCTGAGTTAATAACTCCCATCCTTAGCAGTAAACTTGGTATAGATTTTGAAGAAAAAAAAACGAATACCCAGAATACGCTAGAATTTTTACAATAACCTCATTGAGAGAGTTCAAATGATTGTGCCTAATTGAAACTGCAGCTATAATAGCATAAAGAAGATATAAAATCAAAAGAGGAGATTCAAAAGTGGAGTTGAGCTAAAGCAAGTTGTTAAGTGAAATATTTCTTAGGATTATTGCACCCCGAGTCAGTTTTGTTTGAACTCTTTGTGCTTTGTGGTTATTTGATAACGATTTTCTGCTTGAGTGAGCTGTATACTGCAATTGCATATCCTGGAAATGCTTTGACTATGTTTTTCAGTAGAATAAAACAATGCTATTCGATACTTAGCTTCTTCCATTTTTTCGGGGCATAATAATACATATTTTAAATTGTTATATATATTATATTATATAGATCAAATCTAGACATGGATCATTTATGGGTATTTTCCCATTTATCATATTCAGCTCTTTACGCACTGAATTCAAAATCTAAAAGCTTGGTCTTCAGACTCAAATTTCTAACACACTTCCTATTCGTTTTACTGCTATTAAATGCTCTCAAATACATAAACAAAGAGTAAAGCCTCTTCTAGAATATACTAAAATCTATTACAAATCGATAATTCTAGTGATGAAATAGTATTCTAAGTTTCATTCCTACAGAAGGTTATTTTGAGTCATCGTATTCAGTTAAACATGGATAGAAGAGATGAATTCCCCATAGACATTTTTTCTATTTTTTATAGATTTTCTATCTCATCGTTTCCCTAATTTTGATAGTTACATTTGTTTGGAAACATGTACAAGATTATATAAATACGGAAACAGACAAGTTATCTATATATTTTATCCAAAACTCGTTAAAAAAGAAAAATAAATCACTAGTTCTCGACTATTTATATTTATGAATTTTTGTTCACTAGATTTGTGTGCAACGAATGAGCAACTGAATACTTTTCTTATATTATTTAATACAAAATTGGATAAATGTATATAATTTTGATATAAATATTGTATATTAAATATTATCACCTAATCTGGTCACTCTAAATATCGTTCTCAAATGTAAACATAATTATCTCAATAATGGTGTGAAACTTTATGTAGCCTTTACTACAATAACATAGTAAGTATAAGATATTCATTGATGGATATACTCACAGGAAGAAATGGATTTTTTTTAAATCGATCTTATTGAGATATAAAATGCAATTCACATAAAGCTCGAGATGGAATACTTTGATGTTTATAGAATTTTTTTTTCTTTGATTATTCCATATGCTGAGAAAGTAAAACTCCATGCGAATACGTTTGGGATAAATTTTTTGAAATACTTATATTTTTTGAATTTTCCTTAGGAATTATTTTTAAAAAAACACGTATAAGGTCAAAATATACCAATTTAAATGACAACAGTTCTTTCAAGGTTATAAAAAAGGATTCGGTTTGGGCCAAAAAGAGGTACAAATCAAAAAATTTCCAGTTTTGTGGTTTATTAAATGGTTTGCTTAAAATTTTTCATATAGCTTAATAAGTATAATATCTAATAACTGAACCAAAAACTGAGCTGTACTTCTTTAAATTAATAGCTTAATAAGTAATAACTGAACCAAAAAATAAGCTGTATTTCTTTAAATTCTTTAAATATTTGTGTTTGGATAATATAAAATTTTCAATTTTTTCCAGATTGTGAAACATTAAAACAACTACAAAATTGTTCTAAATTAATAATTTTTTTATTCTTTGATTCAGGAACAGCAGGAGATATTTATGAATTATTATATCAAATTTGAAGAAGAAAAAGAAATATGAATTAGATTTAAATTTATGATGCTTTTCGAAAGAAAAAATCTACAAAAAAATTGTATTTTATAAAACAGCTTTTAATAATGTAAAATATCCTTAAAACGTATATCAAAATTCATGCAATTTTAAAAAAAAAGTCAACTTAAAAACCAAATTCAAACTATTTTATTAAAAAAATCTGTTGATTAAAAATAATTTCATAATTTTTCAAAAAAAAAAATCGACTTTTTAACGTAGTCACATATGATGGGTTACAGTTATGAGTGTTATTCTGAATTGCGTAATCGAATTTAATTCATTTTTACTTTATTTTATGTATGAAATTTTTAAATTTGTTTTTCATGAGATTGTTTATTTTTCATTAAATATTTATGATATTTCATACTAAAAATATTTAAAGCAAATATTCATTTTTTTTAATAAAATAGTTATTTGAACGTTCCAAGAATAAAAAAAGATTATTTTACTCCGAGCAGTTTCATAAAGCGACTCAAAATACTCCCATCCAAATCCGCCCATCTGGTGTGCATTTCATCTTATCTCTCAAATTCCTCTCCTACAAATTAATGCAACAAAAGCGTGGCCAGATGTTATTTACTTTCTAACGCTAAAAAGGAAAGATGATAACTCTCTGACACCAACTCATTCCATTCCAGAAACCCACGCCTTAAAAAAAATTAAGTTAGGAAAAAAAATTCCTTATCAGGACTTCTAAAACGAAACTACTCTGAGACGGAGTCACTCGTAGAGTTTTTTTTTAAGTAATATTTTATTCCCAGCAAGTGAAAAGGAATTTCAAAAAAGAAAGAAAGAAATCTCACAAAAATTATTATAGCTGCATGAGATCGTTGAAATAAATGCGGTTAAAACGCTCGTGGCATGAAGTCTACATCTACAGAAGAAATTGATGATTGAAATGAAAATAATATATAAGATTGGGTATCATATAATGAGAGTTTTTTTAATTTTCAATATTAGTTTTTTACAAAATCCTCTCTGATCTTTTTACATAAAAATTGGCTCAGTATTGACTTTATTCGTTTAGCTTGCTGTATTTTAGTATTATTATTGATTATGTTTATTATTATTATTATTGATTATACTTTTTATTATTATTGATTATGTTAATTATTATTATTGATTATGCTTATTATTATTATTAATTATGTTTATTATTATTATTATTATTATTGATTATGTTTATTACTATTATCATTGATTATGTTTATTATTATTATTATTATTATTGATTATGTTTATTACTATTATCATTGATTATGTTTATTACTATTATTATTGATTATGTTTATTACTATTATTATTGATTAAGTTTATTATTATTATTATTGATTATGTTTATTATTATTATTGACAAATCCCTTCGATGCTGCTTCGTTCAATGGTGGCGGGGTGGCAGACTGGTGGCACACAAGAAATTTTTTTAGATCAGAAATCAAGTAACGGTTAATAAGTGCAATGAAACACCACTTTTTATATCTTTAGATCACTATTGTCCTGATTGCCGACGTCTTGGCACAGGGGTAGTGCATCTTTCCCGTGATCTGGACGTCTTGTGTTCGAGACCCGGTTCGGGCATGATTATTATTTATCAGTTCTTTCTGTGATACGTTTGAATGTGCCTGTCTGTAAAATGGGGCAGTGCACATGAATGTGATGCGTGAGTAGCTGTTCTGTATGTGATGTCTTTATGTATTGTGTAAGCCCCGTGTAATACTTAGTGGTTCACGGAGATTTCTAAATGCTCAATAAAAAAAAATCCTGATTAGTTTCGGTGTTTCTTGAGTATTCGATTAAATGCAAAAGGATCAACTAAAACTTTAAATGTATAATTAAAATTGATGCATCAAATCAAAGCATCAATTTTATCAACTTCAAAGTGCATTTAAATTATCTTGAAATATTAGAAAATTGGAACTACCTTGCAAATAGGGGAGTATTACATACTTTACAAAATAACATAAAATATTTTACCAATGCTTTTATTACTGTGTCCAGAATTCATGTATTTTGTAAAAAAAAAAAAAATTATCTTGAATTATTACTCGACCTATCAATTTTTTTGCTGTCTTCAAAAATAATTTTCAAAATTCTCTCAAATTAGTTTATTAAATAACTTTGCATTATAGTATCCGAAATACCTACAGAAACATGAAATTTTATTATATTTATTGAAGATTTTTTTCAGTGGCCTAGGATGATGTCCAAATCACATGATTAGCATCTTCGTGCTTGTCCACTAACATCTGTTTTCATCTGCTCATAAATTGAATAACTTACACCTTGAGATTGGCAACAGTCTTGGCATTCCTCTCCGTGACTGCCAAAACTGATGACAGAAAATTAGATACGTTTCCCAATTAATCATTTTAAAGAAATTTTGAAAGATAATTTTGCAAAATTAACCTTAATTTCTGTTATTTGATTGATTTACTGTATATATGTTATTATTTATTGCATATGTGCTTAGGTTTGTGTATTTCAATTCTACGAGAAAAAAACGTTTTAAAATATCAAAGAAATATTATTGAATGTATTTTTGCAACTTTTTTCCAGTATGATGAAGGATAGTTATGTAAAATTAAATGTAATACATTCTAAATTCGAATAAAATGCGTTTATACCATGCTTTGAGCAATAATGAAATATTGCAATTTTTAATATTTTATTATTATGTAGAAATTTCTAAATAAATTATTTAATTTCATTCGACAAAAAGACTGTGTCAGAGACCTTGTCCTTGCCAAGTGTCATTAGTAACAACAACAACAGCTTAATATTAGTAAAGATTTCGAAATGGAGGAAAACCGAAGAACAGGTGTAGTTATTATCGGTTAGAAATTGCGGGCTATACAGCCACTAGACTCTGGTGTAACAATAAAAAACTACAACTCTTTCTGTAATTCACCAGGTAGGGTTCACATTCTACTTGGCTTTGAGATAAATGGAGGGCTTAATACTCTATAAGAAATGAGAAAATATGTTCAATACCAGTGAATGTTGGTGCAAAGACTTTGTCACTGGTGTTGTTGGGCAAAGAAATTAATTCATAGAACTTTAACCTATCCGGCCTGCCCTTCTGTCACATTAGACAGGATAACTCGGGAATGTACTGTTCTAAAACTGCGACAGATTTATCCTTCTTCTTATTTAAAAAAGAAGTTACAGGTAATTAAAAATGGTTTAATGCTGTTTAGCCTTGTTTCTATAAAACATTCAGTTTGTGTTACGGATACGCTTCTCTTATGAAAAAATGTAGATCCGTTCATGCTTTTCTACCAATCTTCGTCTTGTAAATTTATTTTAAGAAAATAAAATGAAAATCCAGTTCTTCATTGAAATGATTATCAGATTTTGGTAAAAATCCTTAGGTCTTCAAAGATATTATATCACATCGTTACTGTCCTGAACGACTAAAAACTATCTGTGGATATAACCTCAATGATATTGTTTTATATAATGATAATCAACATTCGATCTGAATAACGAAATGCAGTTCTGAGAAACACTAGATATTTTAATTGGAACAAAATTAAATTAACACCTGAAAACCTCTGAATAATTAATGCTTTATCTACGATTAATAAAAATGAAATTAATTTTGATAAATATATTTAAACTGAAACAGCCGTCATTCTAGCACAAAGGTAGCGCGTCTTCCTAGTAATCTTGGCGTCCCAAGTTTGAGTCCTGGTTAGAGCATGACCCTAGTTGGCGCTACTTCAAAAACAAGAGGCGCTCATTCGGCTTAAAATTGCTGACGGCCATCATCGCGCTTGTCTATGGCAAATGCCATTAGTAACAACAACAGCAAACTGGATCTGAATGGATAGAACATAAATTTTTGAAAACTATTATTTTTGATAATTTTTAATAAATCTAGAGACAAGTTTACCTATACACAATCACCCACATGTAAAATGCATATTTTCCACATTTTTGTTTTCTTAATGCAACCAAACATGAGAAGTTTACTTTTGAAATGTGTTGTTTGTTCTCGAGTATTAAAAAGTGAAAACTATTATTTGCTGTTATTCATTTAATCAGGATATACATCAAAAGGAAGGCATAGCACATTCTTCTGATAATAAAGAAAAAAGGTGCTCTTCGATAACTATTTTCTCATATTTGAAAAAAAAATCTACTCTTAAAAAGTCAAACTCCTTCTCTGACTTTTAATATGCCGTACAATATATGAATAGAACATGAATACTTGGCAACTGGTAGTTATGGTAATTTTTTTTTACAAATCTAGAATAGATTTTACCGTGTGGTCACGTTTTTTCAAAATGCACATTTTTTCATATTTTTGTTTTCCTAATCCAACCAAACATTACATTTAAAATAAACACAGGTAATTTTCTCTAAAATATTAAAAATATTAAAAAAAAAAACTTTTACTTGTTGTTTTTTATTTAATCATGATATAAGCTCAAAGGAAGGCAAGTCACTTTTTTTTCCCATGTTATCAAAACAAGAAAAAAATCCTTCTTTGACAACTCTTCTCACTTTCAAAAAAAAAAAAACTCTTATAAAGTTTAACTCCTTCTCTGACTTTAGGAAATACTCTACAATCCCACCGACGCCTTGAAAAAATCCTATATAAAGGCCTCTTTTAACGTCTTTATAAAAGAGTTGACTGGGAAAAAAATATGAAAACTAAACATGGTAGGTGCGTGCGAAAATTACAGCAGACAAGAACAAAATTGAGCTACATCCAAAAAGATGTTAAACCAACATGAAGAGAAAAAAAAGGAATGGAAAAAAAAGAACATACTCTCTTGTTTTAGCCATCAACAGCCACCCTTTTTCCCTTGGTCCGGAAGCAACGTTTATGGAAATGATTGATTTCCTTTAAAAAAAAACTGACAAGGGAAAAAAATCTGAAGGGGTTTTCCCTTCAACATATGAGAACCCTCATCTAACCCAAAAACCGTTTTAAAGTTGTTGGTCTTTTTTTTTTCGTACCTTTTTCTGCATATTCTGTAAGAAACGTTGAGGGGAAGATAAAGTTTGCGTGGGAGAGCTTATTTTTTCACCTTCTCTAGGAGCCAGGGACCATATCTCCCCCTCCGGTTTTCCCCCCCACCCGTATAAAAAGAAGACTCTTCCTGTTTCTTGACGTCTGAGCATTGCCAACGAAACAGCTGTTTAAGTCAGGAGGGGTGGATGGATAAGGGCTTAAGTCATAAAACGATTTTCCAGATATCATCCACAAAATTTTGGGGCTTCCATATTCTCCTCTTTTTTTTGGATTTGACGTTTCTCGTTATTGTAGAATTTACGGCCTGCGTATCAGTGATATTTGATTCCCCAGTCGGCATCGTTTAGCTGGCTCAAGCAAAGCGTTTAAAAGATAAAACAGATCTTAAACGGAGTGCTATTTTATTTTATTTATTTTTATTCTGATATTTATTTCAACTTTTGAGCTTTTAGGTTTCGATGCGTTTTCATTTTTTTTTCAAAGGTTTTTTTTTAAGGGTTTTGAAAATGATACGAGATTGAGAACCAAATGGTCACATCTTAATAATAATTAGCTTCTACCTCCTTTTATTAACCTACATCAAAAATAAACACTATTTTCTATGAAGACTACAACAATTATTTATATCTTAATGTTATTCTTAACTTTAAACAATGAAACGATTATATTACAAGGTATACGAATATTCAAGGAAACTTTTCAAAGCAGACAAATTAATAAAAGAATAATTAATAATAATGGATGCATTATTAATTCAAGGACATTTTATAAATTTGTATAACGGAATAACTAGGGATTTGATATTATGCATTATGGCTCGTAAAATTTTAATGCAATATCCCGTTATTTTTTTTATTCAAATAGATGGTGCTATGTATGAACCGGTGAAGATTAAGGAGGCAATTTTCTTTGACGATCATAGTATAAACTTTTCAAATTTATTAAATTCCTTTGAATTTTACTAATTAGTAAAATAATAATTGGTTATAATGAACGCATTATTAATTCTAGGACACTTTATAAATTTGTATAACAGAATAACTAGGAATTTGAGGCTATATATTATGGTTCGTAAAATTTTAATGCAAGATTTCGTTATTTCTCCTAATAAAACAGATAGTGCGTTGTCTCAGCGGATGAAGATCTAAGGAAGCAATTTCACTGGATGATCATAGCATAAACTTTTCAAATTTATTAAATTCTTTTGATTTTTACTAATTAGTAAAATAATAATTGGTTATAATGGACGCATTATTAATTCAAGGACACTTTGTAAATTTGTAAAACAGAATAACTAGGGATTTGATACCCTGTATTAGATATTCGTAAACTTGCAATGCAAGACTTCGTTATTTCTCCTAATCAAACAGATGATGTTGTGTCTCAACTGATGAAGATCTAAGGAGGTTATTACATTGGATGACCATAGCATAAAATTTCACATTTATCGTTCCTTTGATTTTTTTTATCATATGGAGTTAAGAAAAGAATGAATTATCAAATACGTTACAATAATTTCCAGTATTTAAAGAAACGAATTACAGCTGCGCTGACTGACAACGAACTACGTTGGTTGTTCCTTCAGCAGCGTTTTTTAAATAGCGTCCCGCTTAAGTGGGCGGGACAACCTCATAAACGGCGCACTCGATCCAGGTAAGTCTGGAAATTTCTCCAGCAATCTATAAGAATCATATTTTTATGTAAAGAAAGTCAGGGCATGGTCTTCCGAAAAATTTTACAAGGTCGAGAATGTCTTGGATGCTCAGATAGTATTTCTAGGAAGCAGGATGCTAGAAAGCAAGAAACTTTCACATAAATATTTCGTACTTCGTACAGATTAGGTCTTTTTCAGCGATTGAAATCGTGTGTGTGTGTGTGTGTGTGTGTGTGTGTGTGTGTGTGTGTGTGTG
>JAOUZG010019564.1:539702-555975 GCA_026289955.1 Argiope argentata
TGTGTGTGTGTGTGTGTGTGTGTGTGTGTGTGTGTGTGTGTGTGTGTTTACAGGTTTTAGACATATTTGAAAGGTGGAGATTTTATTTAATAGCTCCTGCTGTAGAGGCGTAACTGTGCATAAAGTGTTAATGTTTCTTTTCCACTAACCGATCTAAAAATTTAGTGCAGATCTGTAATTTTGGCGACAAATCATACATGCCAAATTTCGTTTATCTAATTTATCAAATTTTCCAGCTATACATTCACATAATTAGGAAAAACAAAAAGAAAATGATAGATGGTCAATACTTTGATGTATTGAATTCAAAATTTAATACAGATATACAATTATAACAATAAAGGTATATGCTTAATTTTATTCATTTAGATAACTGCATTTTTGATTTATTGAGTCCAAATGGTTTGGGGGGGGGGAATCATCAAACAAACTCCACTTTGGTATTTTTGTTAAATATTTCAGAGAAATTTGCTAATTAAATGAAACGACCAAATTTCATATATACAGTTATTAAACTTTACCAAAAATTAATTTTTCGTTTTCAAAAAAACTGGAAACTAATCAATTCCTGAAAATCCCGTCAAATTGTTTAATCATTACAATATTTTTCTCCTTGCGTAAACAAGAAACGTTTATAATTTTATAAGGAAACCTTGTACATAACGACATAATGGAATAAATAAATTCTTCAATCAAATCTGCTTTTAAAATTTAAAAAAAAAGCCCTACAAAAAAAAGACACTAGACAATGAAAGGAAGCTAAATCTATTGACCTCCCAATACGTGTTTAAACTCCGGCCAATACAATCACCTCGACATGTTTTCACCACCGTTTTTAACACGCCATGCCTCCCCCTGCTTTCGATTCATCGGTTTACCGTTATCAGTTTCCAATAAACCAGACGGAGCGGAGGATGCAGCGACCGAAGGTAGACCTCCTCCTCATCCTCCTCCCACACCTTAAACCAACATCTCGCAGGATCTATATTTAACATCCGGTGGGCATTTCCGCCCGCACACCCTCTCGTCCATATGGCCCAAAGGTGGTGACTGTCGCCCCCCTCCCATCCTCCTTCGCTTCCCCTCTCCTCCTCCAGACAGATGGGGGCTCTCAGGATATAGTAGATAAGAACTATTAAAAAATGTCGGCGTCTTCCTTTTTTATTAGGTTTTTTTCTATTTCCAGATTTAAGGGTTACTTTTGCAGGATGCGAGAAATGTTTCGTTCATCCTCCTCCCCCCTTTTAAAAAAAGAATGAAAAGGTGTCTTTGGTGGGAGGCTGGGTGATGCGAGTTCTCACTGGATGTTAAAGGGTTCTACTCTAAGGCTCCCGAATTTTTTCCCCCTCTAGAAATCTTATATTTTTCAAAAAAAAAAGTCCTACAACTGTACAGTCCTACAAAAAAATTCCTACGACTGATGACTATTTTTATTACTATTTCTACTCATACATTTTTCAAAATTTAATAAAATAAGGCTCTCGTTTTGTTTTGTTTTGCCTGGCATCTAATTTTCGACTGAAAACAAATTTAAGGCATCATTTAAATCAAAAATGTTTTTCTACTATCCCTCCTTCATCGTAAGAATCTCGTACTTCTATGTGTTCTATATTAAGTATATGTAATGTACAAGATTATGTCGCATATTTTTGTTTTTAAAATTAATTTTTATTTGATTACAACAAACGTATTTAGTGACAACTATTGCCCTTTTCAGAAACAAATAAAAAAATGTTAAAATGAAATCTGCTATGCATATTTCAATATATTATGCCAGAACATAATAGTTGAACGACCAAGCACCCCGTGATCGTATTGTACAAGTTAAATTATATTTTTATTCATTTTAATTGTTTCATTGAATGAGTCACTTTAGTATTGCAAACGATCCAAAAAAACTTTGTATCGCATTAATTGCTAAACAAATATCCCGTTTCCTATTTATTTCATTACATATAATCCCGCGCTCAAAATGACACATTTCTAAGTTTTATTTGCTGTATTCATTATTTTTTTTAAAAAAATCAGAGTTTTTGTAAATGCAGTGGCAACAGGTTATTAAAAGTTGATTTTTTGAGAAGTTCGTGTAGATAACAAAATTTTTATTTTCCACCTGCGGATTTTTGTTGGCGCCAAAAACTCATCCCATAAACAACATCATATTATTACAACATAAAATGTAAGTAAATTCCTTGATTCTTTATGAATATATTTCATTTTATTGTATTGATTACGAGATATAGATTGACAAACACATTTTATTCTCATCTTATATTTATTTTCTTATTAAACAAAAATGATTGACTCTGGTAACCAGCTCATAAGTCGGGAATATTGATTATATTTAATTTCAGCCAAACCATTTAGCTATAACTTGTTTTCATAATTTCTCCAATTTTTTAGGGAATTAAAGCCGTGTTATTTTGAACGCCTTTTCTGTGTTCTGTTCATTGTATATAAAAATTTCCCCAGTGACGAATTTCTCCATAACAAAATAATACTATTAAAAATATAAAAGTTGGTTCGTCTCTCTACTGAGCTTGGTGATTGAGTGTGTGAGTGGGTTTAAGAGAAAGAGAGACAGAGACTAAAGATTCTAATTTCCTTTAACATTTTTAGTTATTCTGTCACATCTTTATAAAATCATTTAGGTCCAATTTCGATGCAGTTCTTGAATGAAATTAAGTGTTTTAAAGATCTCATGGGTCTAATTCATTGAGTTTCTGAAATTATCTTATCTCAACGTCCACAGACAGATAAAAATTTAGAGTTTCAATCGATACATTTCCCTTAAAATTTCATAAATTTTGGGCTCAATATTTTAAATTAAATATCATCCATCCGGTTCGTTCATTTTTGAGAAATCGCGCTCATAAACACACAAACAGTAAATCAGATTCAACTAAATCTAAAACTAGGAAGATTTATAAATATAATATCTTGAAGGACTTTGGAACGAATATCTCCTTTTCGTATGCATCATATACGAAAAATTAACAACAAGAAAGACGAAAAGAGTCGGAATAATTATGTACAATTATCAACCTTATAGATCCGAAAAAAAGTAATTTTTCTTCAATTATAGGTCATTTCCGAAAGTCTTATTATTTTAAAATCAAAATTAAGGAATTCTGAGTTGTTATGTGATGTTAGGTATGAAGCATTTAGTGACTCAACAACAACATTGCAAGTATGCAGCCAACTTGCGGTGAATCGACATGACTAACAAACAATACTATTACGAGTATCTTATTTTCAGTTACTAAACGATCATCAGAAAGTTCACAGGAAAGAAGCGGAAACAATAAGAATAAATATTCTCAAGGCTTCTGAAATTTTGAATTCGCAATGTATGAGTAACGTTAGCACCTAAATGACTAAATACTCCTTGATATTAAATATTAATTATCAGTATATGAAGAAGAAGAAAAAAAGGAAATTAAATGAAAAAAATATGCTGGTTTATTGAAAAGCCTAATGAGTTTTTTTGGACGATAGTGGAGGCCTAAAAACAGGAAATTTGCCCTTAGCTTCGAATTTACCATGGAATTAGGTTGTTGAGTAATCGTGGAAATCTGCAAAAGGAACATATTATGTTAATACTTTTGAACAATTTTTATTAATAGTAGAAAGCCTATGCATTCAGTTATGACTTATTACACAGTATATTTCTATGCTCACATGTTCACATTTCCCAAAATAACTGTAATTTGAGTTTGCTTTAATAAAAATACCTTTTTTTTCTCCAAAACGAGGAGAAATGAATGTAATCGTCAAAATATTTGAATTCGAAATGCTCATGATTCGGGCATCCTAGAGTCCTATTCATTCATCCAGAGAGAGAAACACATTTTCGAAACTAAGTCTGCTTGACGTTCTGTGAACACTACATCTCACAAACACTCTGGGCTGAAGAAACAAAATTTATCACGTGGTTTACATCAAATCTGCGTACTTCTGTCAAATTTTCAATGAATCTTTCTGTCCGACTGGAACAAGTAAATCTAGAACAACAAAATGTAAACAGCATATTAAACGTAAATAGATGGATACAATTTGATGTCGGCATCCTGGCACAGAGGTAGCGGTCTTCTTCGTGATCTGGCAGTCCTGGGTTCGAGTCCTGGTTAGGGCATGGTTTTTCTTCTGTGCTATATCTGTGAGGTGGGTGAATATCTCCGCCCCTGTAAAAATGGGGCTGTGCTAGCGAATGTGATGAGTGTGTAGCTAAAGTCGTACTCTTGGCCTTAGTTGGAGCTACTTCAAACAAGAGACGCTTATTTCGGCTTAAATTCGCTGATGCATCAGTCCACTTATCCATGGCAAATGCCATTAGTAACAACAACAAATTTGATTAATTGTTTTATCCTTTAGAATCAAATTTCAAACCACAATTTTTGAAAAAATTATTGTCGATCGTTTTTGATCATTTGAAAATTTTGCAATAAAATAATTCAATAGCACAATGACATAAAGAAATTAAATTGATGATATTGTTACTAAAATTGTAAGTCTGATTCAATCAGATTCAAATTTTGATTTCAATTCATCTAAAAAGGGGCTCAGTTGTTTTTCTCTACGAAATTCAGAACTCTCACGATCATTCGCGATGTTCACAAATTTGTTTGGGACCCACAATTTTATGTCGATGTGAGACATAATTTCTTTATTAGAGAAATGTTCTGCAGTGGTTTTGAAAGTGAATGAGACTGTTAATTTTAAAGTAATTTCGAATACGCAAAATTGCGGATGTTAAAGTCAATTATGTTTAAATGAAATCTAATAAATAAATATCAGTCAAGAATTATATAAACAAAGAAATTCTAACATCTACATCACATGGATGAGTATAAAATCACTAATTGTCGGCTAATTTGTAATGAATTTATATATAAAAAAATAAACATTTTTATTAATAAACAGATTATATAAATCGGTGTTAAATTTTTATGATTTGTTTATTAAATGCCTCAATATTCTTCATTGATATCGATAAAAGTATGCAGAAGAAATTCGTTTACCAATGAATTTATTTAACATTCTAGTTCATTGATGTATACTTTTTAAAACATACATTTAATTCCAACTTACAATAAAGGATTCGCCGAAAGATGAAAAAGTAATCAACTTAATTTTGTCTTATGTAAATAATTTTTTTTACATTTTTATTAATCATTTGTTTGGGACAAAAGGAAAAACAGTCGATTGTTACAGAATTTATTTCATTATCATGTGAGAACATGATGCTGTTTTCATTAGGGGGTGTTGAAGAATTGAAGGCAACTGAAGCTCGAAATCGCGTAGGCAATGAGCAGAATGGCAATATTCATCAACATCTGTTATTCGCATATATTTTTACCTACTTTTACCAGAATTTGATTGTTATTAAGCATGCTTCTTTAAAAGTAGATGCTTTTTATAAAAGGTTGAACTGCTTTTAAAAATCGCTGACATCTGTCAGTTCTCTTGTCCATGGCAAGTGAAATCAGTAACAAAGACAAAACAACAGAATATTTTTAAGCTAATCATCATTTCCCTCATTTATATATTATTATATTTATATCAAAAATCTCCTTATCATTCAAATAAATAAAACTTCAGATAATTTTATTGAGATTGTCTTCACTACACAGTGGCTTCCATTTTATTAAAATAATATTTTATTAAAGGGAAAAAATTTGGACAAAATTAAACTAGTATTACGGTAAAAAGACTTAAAATACTTAAAATATTTGAATCATAAAAAATAATAATGCAAAATAATCATGGATCGACTTACACGCATTAGAAGAGACAACGTCAAAAAGCAATATTTTTCAAGACTCAGCACAATTATTCCAATCAATTTATAATTTTGATTGTTAAAGTTTTAAATGTAGTATATAATCCAGCAGTGTAATATATAAGGAAAATTAATCTTACTAACCAAAAAAAATTATTATTTTTATTTACTGAATACAGCGTTTTTATTATTTAATATAGATTGTATAGTCAATAATATTCTGTCAAATTTCGATTCATTTTTTTAAGTTTTAGAATTCTACCTTTGACAATCCTATTTTTCTCCGATGTGAAAAAAAATAACATAGTTCCTTTTTAACGAAAATTTTTCAAACGACAAAAAAGATAATTCTTAAACTTACCTCCCTTTTCACTCAACTCTGAAAGAAATACTGAGAAATTCAGCTCATTTTTCGTTACTCCTTTCAAAGTTCCCTTTAAATAAAGAATTGCTGAAATTTCCAATAAATAATCACGATACATAAGAAATATTACGCCTTCGTACACTAAACTACCTGAGAAAAGTGAAGAAATTTGACAGCAGACGAATGGATTTTCTGACTACAGCTAAATCCATCTGAGAGTGAAAAAGTTCATATTTTTGACTTTTTATGAGATGTATTGAAGAATATTAAAAGAATTGACTTTTTAAAATGTTCTACACTCGCACTATGGTTATGCGCTACCCACTTGACATCAACCAATTAAAAATCTCTACTTCAAGCTATTATATGAGCTTTAGTTTCATATATATCATTATTGTTATATAAAGAAGCTGTAAACTAAATTTGCCAAACATTTTATTGGTGTAAATTTTCATGGAAATTCAGTTTAGTCATCTCGAAAATTAGATATGATTATTGTATATGGTCACAGAATACTATGTGACACTTTGTGTTGCAGTTGTTCTGTCATTTATGCAAACTGCAAAATATGATTTTCACTCCCTCGTACCCAGAAAAAAAATAATGTAATTTTTCTTGTAGATTTTGAAGAAACTCCCCATTTTTGGAATTGTGTCTGTTTCTTGATTTCTACGAATTTCAAATCTCTCAGTCTGAAAATTGGATTTTAGTACTTATACCTGCCGGTATATTTGTGAATGGGATAACTCAAATGGGCTACGAGCTATACTGATGAAATGTACTGTTGTTTCTTCTGTTCTTTACTGTACCTTCTCTTTTCATATGATGTATAAATTTTGATCAAAATCAATATTAGACAGACAGACAGACAGACAGATAGATAGACAAATAGATAAACAGACAGATAGATAGATAACTCATTATTATTTGTTAAAAACAGAAGGTGATTGTGGAAGTATAGCTGACTCTTTGAATATTTAAGTTTGTTTTATTTCATCATGGAAGCAAGCACCATCTACAAGTAGAAACGACGAGTACAACACAGAATGACACAAACAAAAATGAAGAAAATCTGATTAAACTTTAATCCCTGTGAATATAGGCTTTTAGATTTTAATAGGGATCTTTGACACATGTAAATGACAAGTAAATCTCATGTAAAGGAATCATAAGGGACTTTTAAAGGAATGTGCTTGGCTGGACAGTTTTTATCCCTTCATTCGGAATATGGGAATTAGTCGGCTTTAAGACGATTCAGCAATTTCACAAAGCTTCTGTTGAATTAATTAACTAGAACAAGTGGAATGGATCAGAGAATGAAAGAACAATTTTAGAATTAAGTTACTGTAGCTAAATTAAGATAAAAATTTGGAAATTAATTCGGGTTACATTATATATATATATATATATATATATATATATATATATATATATATATACCGAGAGAGAAATTAATATTATCAATCTATAGAATCAAATTTGTGGAAATATTGACCTTTTGTTGGTATATATATAGTCACAGGACTTCAATACTGGTATTTCAAAACCAAATGGCTCATAATATTGAAATTTGGTATATGATTTGAATTCTAAAATGGCAGTTCTTTGCAAAATTTTGATTTTAATTGTTTCTCAAAAAAAACATCCAAAAACTTACATGGTTTTCTTCACTATTGGTATAATACAAAGAATAAAATGCTGATATGTAAAGCTCTGGAAATAAAAATTTGAGCACTCCTAGCGTTCACAACCTTTGCGAAGGTCCGTAATTTTAATGCGAGGCGAGGAAATACAATCACTTTATGGGGGATAAAGTTAGGATAAACCATTTCCTCTGATTTGAATTAAATCAATTTGATTCACATTAACAACATTATAATAATCAGGTAGATGGATATTATTCATTTATAAACTTTCATCTTTTCTGCCGTATAAAAAGATGTAAAACGGGCTGCGAAGTTTAAAAACAACAACTAGGCCTAATATAAATAAATACCAAAGAAAGATAGAATTGAAAATAAAATAAAGTGGAGACATGATTGATATTAATTTAAGATTAAAACATCTCATACAAACCCGAAATTTTATATTATTGCACAAATATCAAAAGGAAAATCGTTCCACGAACTAAAATAAAGTAGAGAAGAACAAATACAGACTTTACCTTTTTTTTACACAAATAAGAATACAAATAAAATAAGTGGGATTTGATAGTACATAATAATAAAACTCCATGGAGGATAAAGTATTTATTTTATCCATAACTATTAATGCATTCACTTTATATTTATTTTGAAATGGTAAAATCAAAAATCGTTTTCATTCGTGAGTTATTTTCGACTTATTTTTTTTTATTTAATTCTGTTCATTCAAAGTCATTTTCTTGATTGAATTGCTTTCAATTTGTTTATTTTTTTATATTTATTCAGCAGTAAAGAAAGATATCAGAAGTTTGAACAGCAGGATGTAAATCAAATCCTTTAAACTTTATTCCGGAAATAGCGCCATAACTTATACACAACTTTCACCATAGTAGGATATAAATATTTATTTGCCTTATTTATCAAATTTGGGGGGGGGGTGATATTCATTTCATCTTTTTAAATATTAAGACTTTTTTCTAAAGAAAAGCAATCGAAAATTTGGAACAAAATTTTTTTTCCCTTTCATCGATCAAAACAAACCGAGTGGAAAAGAACGAAATGTTAACCGAACGAAAAAAAAGGCGTTCCACCACGAGTAGTGTATTCGAAAATTTTAATAATAAACGCAAACGACCCGCAAATACCTGTCGAGGCCACCCACCAAGCCAAACAAAAGCGGCACGAGGGGCCAATGGCACCTGTGAATGTTTGTTTTTACCTAGATCCCGAAAGGAGGCGTGCACCTCCGCAGCTGCGCCCACAACCCCAAAGGGTCGATAACACTTTCGTTCGGAAAAACCACCGCGGGAACCCATCCTTCCGTGTTGCAGGGGAGCGAAGGATCCTTCCTCTTTAATTGGATGGCGCTGTGTCATTAAAAATCGTCCTCTGTAATGAGTAAACGAGATAGCCAGTGATAGCATGGAATGGAAAAAAAAAAGGGGGTCGACGGCCTAGAAAAATATATGTACTGTACATTCACACCAGGGTGCACGTGATGAGGGGAACGGCAATATGTATGGGTGATGAGATTCAAAGGTGAGGCAGGGTACCTGTTGATTTATAGCAGTGGTGTCCTGTTTGGGATTTTGGATGAAGTGAACGTCATTATTTTTAACTAATGGTTTTGTAACTTAGAGATGATATCGAAGGTAATATTTAAACGAAATTCAGTAGTTTAAGTATCTCTAAATTCATAATTGCATTGCAAAATTCCGTACTAGAAGACACAAGATTTGATATATCGTAATATTGTAAAATATTGAAAAATATGTTGCAATGTAATTCAACCTGCTGTGCTATCTAAGCCTGACTTAAAAAGCTATATCTCGGGAGAAACGCCCCTATATGAGTTATGTCCAAGAGTAAATGTAAGTCTTTGGTTCCGATAAATAGCAATTACTTATCTCAATAATTAAGGACAGGTGTGGTCTATAGAAAAATCTTCGGCCAAGAGATCAAAAGAGCTTTACCTCGAGTACCGATCTAAGGACTTCAGAAAATCCAACAAATATACAGTAAACATTACGCTAATGATAAATATACTGTGGAGAAACAAAAAATTTCTTGTTGGTGTGGCAGGAAAATTTAAAAGAGGGGAAACTGTTGAAATGCCGTATTTTTCATGTGATCTTGGTTTGAAAATCAAAACTGTCCGAAATGGTCCTCTGGGTCGTGGTACGTTAATCTGGTCTCATTATGCGCGAGTCACTTAAGAGTAAACACACAAAAAAGATTTGCCATTTAAAATAAAAACGTATTTGAAATAAGAATAATATCAATAAAGACATATTAACTCAAGACATTTTTCTCCCTCTCTCTCTAATGATAATTTTTTTAAACTTTCATTTTCAATTTTTCTAGCTGGCAAACTAAATTTTGGAGCTTGACCGATTTCGACGAAAAATTCACTATTACTGGAAGCTGTTGCATATGTGGTAAAATCCAATGAACGTAATGCAGACTGATTATTAAATTGTATTTTAATATTTACAGTACGTTGAGAAGTGCAATTAGTAAGAATACGCTTATAATATCATTAAAGAATAAATATAAGTCATGTTTTACAAAATTACGATAGTTAAAACTGAAAAGAATACCAAAAAAAAAAACAACCCAAACAATTATCTTCTAATCGCGAGATTAATTATTTAAAAGTAAGAAATCGTAAACAAACTGGAATATGCCGTTTTTTCATAGATAATAAATTTAATTAGTATCGCAAACAGTACTGGCAAAACAAACCTCAAATGTCATGGGTCAGATGACTCGCCATTTGACTTCGGGATATCTGATTTTTGTTTAATATTTTATCGTACATTCAATCGTCTGTACGTAAAAATATATGTATAATTTTCCGCTTTCCTTGACTTTATGAAACAATAAAAAATAGAATGGCATTTTGTCAAAAAAAATTTATTTAATTGGGTATAAATATAAAATAGGGGAAAAGAAAGCAAAAAGAAATAATACGAGGAAAATACTTAACTAAGCCAAATTATAATTAGATAATATTTATTAAATATCTTGATTAAAAAAATTATATAAAAAAAGGTTAAAAAAAATATTAGCCAATAACATGCATCTCACAGATATATAGAAAAAGAATATAAACTTGCCTTCAGATCATTTTATTTGAAAATCTTAAGGAAACCGCTTTAAATGCCTATATTTGGAGAAGAAAAGCTGGTAATAGTTTTATTGACCTACTAAAAACTGTCAATAAAAGAGATATGATGTTAGTAGGCCAGCTATTCCAAAAAGTAAATATTGTTAAGTACTAAGTATTCAAGCACTGTGTGCCGTAGAAAGTATTTCACGAAGCAAACGTCACAACTTTACATCACTAAGAAATACAAAAATTCGAAGAAATCTGTCGAAGAATCAAATATATTCGTTTATAGTGTTTGTAAAATACCTTACGTATACATTTATTTAAAACATTGAGCAGATTAATTTAATTTCTTTTCCTTCAAGGATATTCAGAGAAAAAAAATAGAAGCTAAATAAAAACCATGCATAGTTTTTATCTATGTATAAAATTTACATAAATATTGAAGAATATGAAATATGATAGCAGTAGTACAAAATTCTAAATATTAACCAATTGGATTGTTCTACATATTTGAGACACTTTACTTCTGCCAAATAAAACCAAAATTCCGAATAGAAATACAGTTGTAGTTGCAAGGTCATGTATGATGACCTTGCAGCAAGGAATTTATTTATGTCATTGCGTTTGTGTGCATACGAAAGATTAAATTGACAGGCGGTCAAACTTTTAACACATTTTGTTCACAATTTAGTACGAATCAACAATTTAGATGTCAACAATTTAGATGTAATGTAGCTCTGAATGCTTATCGAGTTTCACTTTTATTCGAATATACTTTCTCTAAACAGATTTCACTCAAAATTCGATAGAAAACGATAGATTTTATCATATAAAATTTCATCCATCTAGCTTAAAGTGAGTGTGTTTTTAATTTTTTCTGTAGAAGCTCAAATAGAATAACAGACATAATGCTGAAATATATTTCTCGAACTCAGGAAAAACTGAAACGAAATAGTCGACAAATTCTCGAGTTCAGGAAAGGAAAATAAAAAGGCAAGCCAATCATATTTTATGCTTCGTATGTCACTTTTACAAATAGTAATTATTTTTTTAAATTTTTGTGTTAATAACTTGACTTGTACTATTCCGCTTGATACGAATTTGAAATAAAGCAATTCTTTAAAACTCTTTCAATTGCTTTATGAAAAACAAGGAATATAAAAAAAATTAACTCAATTCCTACTTAGATAAAAAAAATTATTATAGCTACATTTTATTATATGATAACGAATAATATATGTAATTTATCACAAAATTACATATAATAATGAACTCGCATTCTTCACTTTCACTTGAAAAATACTGAAATCCTTGCATTTTATCGATTTAGCTTCTGCCTGTTGATTTCAATTTTCATTGCAAACTGGTAAAAATCTATTAAAAGTATTAGAAATTAATTAAATTATTATTTGAAAAAACTGTATTATTTGTCATTCACTATAAGTTTTAAAAAATGTATTTGAGCTTGAATGGATGAATAAAAAGAATTTTATTAACAACTAATAATAAAGACTAAATTTTTGAGTTCTGCAATGGTGTATGCATAAATCACTTTTGTGAAAGAAGATTATTTTAGACCTTATACAGAACTAGACCTATTAGAAAACCAAATAATAGTTTTCTAAATCATGAAGAAGGTTTTTTTTTAGTTTGAAGTTAAGTTATGAATTATGAGAGTTATGAAGGACTATAGTAGCTGCAAAGCCTTAAAATATTTACTAGTTTGGTATGGATAAATTTTACGTGGTTAAGAAAAAGTGTTGAGCTATCGAACCAGCTATTTAAATTTTATGAAATGAAGAAAAAAATCCTCATCTTCCGAGATGTTAAGGGTGGTAACTTCAGTTTCTTATTTTCCATGCAAACTGAATTAGTATAAAGGGTATCTTTATTTCTTAGCTATCAACAACGAAAGAACATGATGAGGCAATTATTTGGTAAAGCAATAAATTCAAATGTAGCTTCTTCATCTTCTTCTTTTTTTTCTTTTCTTTTCTTTTCTTTCTTTTTTTTTTTTTTTTTTTTGAAAATTAAGCCAAAAATATATATTTAGAAAATAGACCACATTCAGAAAAAATTTGGATAAATACTGGCATTATTAAAAATATAATTCCTTAAGTTTTAAAATGGCAAAAAAAAAAATTCCAGATTGTGAAAAATCACCTTCTAAGGTTCTTCTATAACAGAGGTTCTCAAAAGGGTCGCGAGATATGGAAGAAAAGTTTAAAGAAAATTAATTTATTGCTGTAGTTTTCATTAAAAAAAGATTACACATAAAGCTTTTAATAAGCATACAAGTTAGTTTTTGTGCTCTATTAGTTAATGGGATACGTGAGCGTGTTTGAAATTTACCAATTTTTTAATGTCTGGAATGAGCTTTGTAACAAACAAAACAATGTCATTTTCCAGTGTCAAACGATTTCTTGATTTTTTTTTTTTTTTTTTGCATTTTCGAATTCCAATCAGATGACGAGGGAGACCATTGAGCTGGGTACCCGCAATCAAATAGAGGGATCGAAGAAAAAAATCCATCCTCGGACAGATTTCGTTCAGTATGACATACGGCTGAAAAATTCCGATGATAAAAACGCTACATTTTATTTATCTAGTTCATTGCCTGCTTTAGATATTATTCTCACATAAACAAGGGGCAGACAAATTTACCGACTTCATTCAAGCTTTCGTACTTATCAATAGTTTCTGTGTAAAGAAAAAGTATTTATCCATACAGTTTTTTATCATGTGAGAACATGATATTGTTTTGGTTTGAGGTTTTTGAAGTCACAAAATCCGAAGGCAACAAATTAGGAATTTATCATTCCAGAGACACTTAGAGAGAGATAGAAGTCTCTCGTGGTGGTTTTAAATCGGTTTAAACTGTTTAATGATTTTAATTAATTAAGACAAATCAAGACTTAAAAATAATAATGTTCTCACACGATAACTTGAAATTTGTGATCGTAGATATCCTTTCCTTTTTGTCATTATTGAATTGTATTCGAGTTGCAGACAAGATTACAACAATCATTAAAAGTATCTGAGAGTATCTAGTGTTCATCTGATATCTGAGAAAGCAAACCAGCAGGTCTGCTCTCTCAGATACTAGAAAGGATTTTTCAGATACTTTCTAGATACTTCCCGAAACTTACTGTCATATCTCTAATATTTGTATATTGGTTTCCATAAAAAATAGTTGCGAAAAAAATTGTTATTGAGAGATGTTTGGTAATGAATCTGCTGAAATGTTAGCAGGTACTTGTATTTAGCATGTTAACACAAAGGTGTAAAACCAAAATGTAATTCAGAACTTCAAATTTAGTCATACAATTACCGAATTTCATATATTTAGCCAATTGTGCTTTTATGTCATTCTGCATTTATTTTACGATATTGGATGTACTAACCGACAGATAGTAAACCATAACATGTAAATGTGGATATACATATATCATATATGATATATGTATATCCACATTTAGATGTTAAATCTGCGCCAAATCTTATCCAGTTATTTCTCCTCGCTTTAGAGTTATCGTGTTAATTTCGATTCAAAGAGCCCAAGCATATAGACTTCTTCGCTCAAAGGTTCATAAAAAAATCTACAAAATTGCTCTAAAGACCAGGTACTGAATCTCATCCGTCTATCTCAAAACTTCTTTGAATTATGGAATACATAAATAAATGTAAATCACTCCAAAAATATTTTCAACTCAAGGAGGATTAAAACGGGAAAATTTTTCAAAATTTAGAAAATTAGAAGTTTGCATTTACCATACTTTCATTTTGTTATACTTTATTTACAGGAAAGTAAAAAATGGGAGGTCATGAAAAATGCTTAACGAAGGTCAATGTAACCATCTTGGTTTATAATAATGAAGAAAACTATCTACAGAGCATAAAAATATATTCACTTCACCAAACACGCAAAATTTATAAACATTACAAACTTTCTAACACGCAGAAACAGTGGAGAATAAAGTAATAACGATTTATTTAATCTATGCACCGCTGCAGTTGGTAGGGAAATATATTTTATGGCCTGAATCGAAACATATTCTTCTCCCGCGGCTTTTAATAACCCCAGCAAAACAGGCGAACAAAAATCAAATACCATATAAAGATCTGTTGATATAAAACTGAAGTGAAACGACTTCAGAGGAATTCCGCGCTTGTTTGAAAAGAGCAAAGATGTGTGAGAAGCACGTCCCCGGAATGTTTGATTAAAGTCAGCCTGTGGAGTGGATTCCTGAAGTTCCAGCGACGGTTTGAGAAGTGCTCGTAAATTCTTTTTAACGACATTTTTCAAAGCAGGAATAGATTAGATGCCATAAAAATATGTCCTGACCTATACTTCGCGTAACAACATCTACGACTTGGAAATGTTTGTCATCGTGGAAATAAATTTGAAGCACGCGTTGCTTCTCTTTCTACGCTCGTGTATGCTTCCACGCAAATAACGCATGCGTGTCGTGATTTGCGTGGAAGTAAAACTTCCATATATGGCTCAAAATAACGAAACACCTGCATTTGCTGTGTGTTTTTGCTATACAGTGAAGCTTGGTCATTCGAAGCTACTCGAAAAATATTAAAACTGATCGAGCCAAAATTAAGAATAAAAAAAACCTACTTTTAAAAATGCATACAATGAAAGAAAAGAGGTTTTTAAACAAAGCAATGCAACAAATGTTTATTTTTAGGTTTAACAATTTTAATGATAATGACGCCATGTCCACAATGGAAAGAAGAATGCAGTAGCTTCTGAGAGTAAAGATTCCAGAGAACTCGAGGACAAAAGTCTGACTTTTAGCTCACATAAGGATGACAATCACACATTCGCCTGCACAACCCTTTTTTACAGGGGGGGGGGACGAGACTCATTCACACAATTCACAGATAGAACACAGAGTAAAGAGCAACCATACCCGAACCAGGGCTCGAACATGGGACGCCCAGATCACAGGAAACCTATCTCTTGGCCAGGGATCCGGCAACAATTTTAGTAGGTAATAAATTAATGAGAAACTAAAATGATAGTAAATTAACACATAAAATGACGATAGTTATATTTTTTAAATAAAAATTTAGCGTGTCTTCCTTATGATCTGAGGGCTCCAGGATCGAGTCCCGGTTCGGACATGGTTGTTCTTCTGTGTTCTATCTGCGAGGTGTGTAAATGTGCCTCCCTGTAAAAATTTGCTGTGATGAATGAGTAGCTAAGTCGTACTCTTGGCACTATTTGATGCTACATCAAAACAAGAGACGCTCCTTTCGTCTTAAAACTCGCTAATGCCTCGCCAAAGCTTGTCCATGGGAAGTGCCATTAGTAACAACAACAACAGAATTAAGTAAATAATTTTTATAAACAAACA
>JAOUZG010019564.1:556375-572737 GCA_026289955.1 Argiope argentata
GTGTGTGTGTGTGTGTGTGTGTGTGTGTGTGTGTGTGTGTGTGTGTGCAGTGCGCACGTTAATATTTAATAGCCTAAAAACTATGTAATTTGAGCAAATAAGCTGGTTGCCAAAAGTGGCTATTAAATAAGAAAAAGATCGTAAATATCACTAGATAGATTAAAAACAAAATCTTCTAAAAGGGCCAATTTTACAAGTTCAGATCTACTACAAATCATATACAAAATAATAAAAAAAAATCTCAAATCAAAATACCAGAAAAGGGTGTTTTAAGTTAGGACAATGAAATAAAAAAAGTCAGTCTCCCATTTCAACTGAGATGCTTATTTCATTCGCCATTATTAATTCATAGCAAAAGCATAAAGGAGACATGCAATATTAAAAAATAACGATATTGAATTGATATTATAACGAAAATATAAGGAAAATCATAGCAAATTCTATTTTGAACGCATTTCCCGTCATGTAATTCTTATTAGATTTTTTACTAATAGAGGAATATTTTTTGAAAGAATTCTCCTTTTTTGTCTTCTTATTTGCTTAAATAACATAATTATAATTTATTTTTTCTTAAAAGTATTATATTAAATGAAATAAGTTTGATTTTCGCTGTTTTATCCAGCTTCAAAAAAAGTCCCAGTTTTGAGAGAGCAAAAATGTTGGATCATACTATGAAATCTTAAATAGGTCGATCATATTAAAAACATATCGAATCGATATGATGTTGAAAAAAAATATTTAAAAAATTCTATTAAAATATTTTAATATACAAAATAAATTCACCATGCTGTAGAAAAAAAGCAATTCAGTGCAGTAAATATCTTAGATATTATTAATTTATTTCGTGCGTCAGCTCATGTGATAATTAATCGCAGTAATAAAGTAACAGATCCCTCGAAATAGATTGAATCATTTTGATTTTGTCTTCACTCTTAACATCTGGAACATACAAGCAAAAATGTATAACAATTGGCCTCTTGACATATGTTTATATCTTATCTCCATCAAAGGATTCATTCTAATATTAACTGAGTTTCATTTATAATGATTACAAACTTACCATTAGTTGAATCCCACAGTTGGACGCCACAGATATGAAGATGAGAAGTTTCCCTCTTGGTAGCTGATTCTCGTCATCCGAATGGGCACAGAAATGTTGGGGTTCGTTACCTCTTTCCAATGAAGGGGCATGCTTACCACCAGAAGGATTGTGCCTTTCCAGAAATTGTCTTAAGACTGAACTATCATAGTTCCCGCCACCTTGTATGGCTTTTTTTAGAGTAAATTTTAGATACAAAACAATGAAAAGTTCGATCTATTGAGTTTTCAGAAGTAATGGATATTGCAAGCTCCTGTATGTATTATCCAAAGACTGAATATGCATTGCCACTGGTGGACTCTATCTCTGTTCAGCTTGCTGATGCCATTTGCACAAATGAAATTATCTTCTTTAATGTTCAATAGATATCGTCATCAACATTCATATGATAGTTGTATTTTCCTAGATGGTAACATCATCTAGATAAAAAAGAATATTAAATGAATATTTTAATTAATCTATCTGAATAAAATAAGCATAATCAAGCAAAATTAAAAATTATTCTGTTAAATTATTATTTGGTATTTATTACCAAATAATAGTTTCGGTAGAAGAGGATTAATGTATTAAAAAATGAAGAACATAATTTCATAGATAATGATTGTTGTTTTGAATCATTTTTTTCATTCAATTCTTATTATTAGCTCACACTCTTCCTATATATATATATATATTGTTCAAATTTTCAATCGTTAATAAAATCTTTCTATTCAAACACTCAAGTTCAATTAAATTTTTTAAAACTTATAGTCGATGCAATTTGATGTTAGTACAGTTTTTTCAAATATTCATTTATTCATTTTTTATTAATTAATTAAAAACAAATTTTCTGTCCTTTATAGTGGTTCTTTATAGTAGTTGCAATTGCTGGACCGGGATAGCCTGGGTGGTTGGGCATTGGTTTCGCATTCCTTTTGCTGCGAGTTCGAACCTGGTCATAAAATTCTCCATGTCATGAGTTATACCTCTGGGGTACTGAGTCAAAGGTGGTCGTTATTCAGGTGCTCAGAGGCCCATGCCTTCAGAAGCTACTGCACCTCCTTCTTCCGTTATAAAGCGGAACAAAAGAACAACAATTGTAAATTATTTAATAAAAAGTAACTAAAATAAATTTTTTCTCATATCCAAAGTAGGAATTTATTTTAAAAAATTGTTTTTTATGTTATTTGTTAAATATAATTCATCAATAAAAGAGTGTTTTTATCAACTTTTCCTCTTAATTTTCATGATTTATTTCTAGTTCTGGGAGCATTAAAAAAAAGGGAAAAAAACATTTTCGGGTGAAAATAAGAGCGCTCAATTTACATTCAGACCAAAAGCATTGTCAGAGAAATTTATGAAGCACTTTATTAAACAACTTAAACAGAACCTTTCTAGAACGGAAACGATTATATCTGTCAGGGGAGGGGCAGATTTATTTTTCCCTTTATGAACTCGAAAAACTAGTTAATTTTTTTTTTTTTTTTTTTTGCAATTTCATAAAGCGAGTTCGGATTTCAAGAAGACATGTGTAAATCATGGTTTTTCTACAAATATTATCTTTATTAGTGTAAATTCACATTTTATGACTGCGAAAATGATGCACCTCGATAGGATTCGTCTATTGTCTAATAGTTAACGATTTCTGGAATATTTACAATTCACGGTTTCTAGAACATTCGTTAATGTAAAAAACATTTATGGTAGTTACTTCTTTTCTGAGTAAAATGGTTAATGCTACCCTAATACATGGAATTCGTTGATATTTTTTTCATTCGAAGCAAAGATCGCACAAAATGATTCTAAGCAGACTATTATCTTTCTTTTGAGACTAAACCGCTATTATTGAAAAAACTTAAATCGCCCTTTCTTCATAAAAGTAACAAAGGGAAAGTTAGGCGTTTTTCTAGTTTATATTTTTCCTGGAAAAAAAATTAATATGACGTCAAAATGGTCAGTTCAAAAAATGGAACTCATTGTATTCTGATTATGATTGTATGTGTACCAAAAGTGGTGTTACACCGTTAAAAAATTCATAATTAAAATTAAAATAATAGGATTAAAAATAGTTATCAAAGAACTGACTATTCAAAAATATCTTTCATATGCTTGTGTACTAATTGCAAAAGAATCTAAAGACAATCAAGGAAAAAAGCCGGAACAGAAAAAAAAAAGAAAAAGGGGCAGGCATGAAAAGAAAAACTGGAAAAGGTCTAAAGGGTTCGAGCAAAAGAACGAACATAACCTTATCAAAACGAAGAAATATTAAAAAGGCGTTTACTTTCAGTATCTCTTCTTAGGTGAAAAGAAATAGATGTATTGGCAATAAGTATCTAGCCCAATAACATGCAAACTAGGGACTCTGAATCCTTTAAGGTAATGAGAGGCAGTTTGCGAAATTGTTGTAGTAGATGTTGTAGAGATTACGATGACATTCCACACTATATTTTCCATTGCCTTATTCTTCATCATTTGAGAAAATTTATTAAACCTCAACTAAATATTTCTAAATTCTATCAAATAATAAATAGATTTTAGAAGCTCAAACTATCCTATATCATAATGGTAATTGGATTTTCCAAATTGACTAATAGTTTATCCTAGTTCCACTGCTGATAGTGGATAGTAGATTGCGAGTACAAAGAAAAAAATGCAAAAAGAACTTTATTTGACCTTTTCTTCCTGATCATGGACCTTAAACTTAGCCTCTGTATATATTTATGTTTCATTTATTTACTTTTTTTGGTTTTCCTCTTTGCTTTTCTTTTTTACTTTTCTGTTTTCTAAATTTAAATTACCTATTTTTTGTAAATTTTATTCTATACTAGTTGTATTTCAATGATATTGTTGCTGTGGAACTCATAGTATAAAATTATCTCACATTTATAAGTGGGCATGGGGGGGGGGTGATATCTCTTAATGTAATTTAAATCCTTATTAACTACTCAATTTTTTTATCTTAATTAGGTCCATATTTATTTCATTCTAAAATTGTTTTTTTTTTCCAGATCTATTTTCTACATTTTAGTTAATTAATTCCACATGCACTCTTTAAAATTGCTAGTTTCAGCATTTTCTCACACTTCGAGGAAAAGGATAAAAATACTTAATGCTTTTTAACATTCTTTTAAATATACTTAAAATTCCCTTGCCTAAAACGGCACCTGCCAAAAAACATATCATAAATGTCCTAATAAGACCACGGAAGGGTAACATTTCGGCCTCTTTTGCTCATCTGCTCTTCTGTCACGATGAAGCGATTTTTTTTTTAATTTCAAAAGTTTCTTCTATTCGACCAGGCAATTGCTAAAACGCGTTTACAGATAGCAAACATAAAATAATCACATTTATTCAACGCTATTAAAATAAAAAAAACATCATATATACTATTTTTTGTTAAAACTTCAAATGGACTGTTTTTCTGAGGTGTAAAAATGATTTTGTTATCTTTAAGTATAGAGGATTTTGCTGGCTTTCTGCCACAGAGGTAGCGCGTCTTCCTCGTGGTCTGGGAGTCCCGGTTCATGCACGGCTGTTCTTCTGTGTGCTATCGGTGAGGTGTTTGACTGCCCCCTCTGTAAAAAGGGGTCGTGTAAGCAAATGTGATGAGTGTGTAGCTAACGCTCCTTTCGGCTTAAATCTGTCGCTGTATCAGCAGTGGGCTTGTCCATGGCAAGTGCCATAAGTAACAACAACAACCGATTTTTTTTCATAAATATTTTGCAGTGTTTTTCGTTATTGAATATTCGATCCAATGTAATACGTATCACTTTCTTTACACTCGATGATGAAGCATAATTATCTCATTTCACTTTATACTTGCAATATATAATAGTATTTTTCGTCTCAGCTCTCAAATAGATGTGTCCGCACTAAATTGTACTGTTTTTTATCATATAACTTGACTGCATCATTTTGCGCACGCTCATTAAAATGTCCGTTTAATATCTGACTAACTATATTTGTGTCCCCAGCTATGATTCAAAATCTAAAATGTGTTGATTCAGCATTGAGGTGAGGCGCAAAAAATGCATCCAAGTGATGAAAGTGATTGTGTAAGCGTGCATCCTAATAATTGAGGTTGCATATTAAAAAAATAAATTGAGAAGAATAAAAAGAAGGCAACCACCTTCAAAATATCACTGAACTGTAAAAAACGAGCTTATTAAAATAAACACAGTTGAATAAACGTTTAATAAAATAAAAACAGTTATTTTGTTGATAAATCTGTTGGGATGACGCAGATGTTGATTCACTGACGTCATTTTTTTTTGGTCTGATAAATCCACAAAGAAATTAGAGTAACTAAATAATAAAGAACAAAAAAGTTTTTATAATTCAATTTTTCCTTTATGTAACTAAAAATTATAAAACATTTTACCTCACTAAAAATTAGTACTCAAAAATCTAAAGAGCAAAAAAATGCAAATACCCATGACACTGATAAAACTAGTTATAATACAAAAACCGTTTTATTATTTTTTTAAAAAAAATCCAAATGTCCAATGAAAAAAAGACATGAAGAAAGAATAAAAATAATTTTTATTCTTTATTCTTGTCATATTCCAAAAGTCATTCATAAACGTGGTTACTTTTCTACTTTTTTTTGGTAAGTTGGAATTTTGAAAATCTTTACTTCACTCACTTCCTGATAAATTATATTTCCAGCATTCTGTAGATTTATTTGTTTGCGATGGTAATATATTTAATTAAAAAATTACTTATCAGATACTGGATTCATTTTAGTTTAATTTTTATTTCAAAATAAAAACTCATGTACAATAATTTTTATAATTCCCCTTTTAACGCTATATTTACATCTTTCACCAGTTAACTGCGGATTTCATAATTAACAGTTCCTCGCTCAATTAATGATCAAAATCAATTTATGATGAGAATATAAGTCGGAAACAAAACAAATGGTAGTATGATAAATTTTGAGAAATAATCATAGTAAAGTTATTTGATATAAAAATGTAACAATTCATTGTTGAAAAAGATATTGATACTGAAAATTTAAAAATTGTCAGAGAATTAATGTAAATACTGATGGTGTAGATGATATAAAATAAGGCAAATGTTTTCCAAAAAGAAGTATAGAAATTGCAACTGTATTTGGTTGACCAATAATGAACTTGACAACAATTTTTTTTAAAAAGTTTTTTTATCATGTCAGAACATGATAATGTTTTAGGAATGAGGTTTTCCTGCGTCAACAAAAATCCGTAGGCAAAAAATTGAAATTTTACTATCCGCACGAGCATCTCAAAAAATCAGCTTTTAATAACGCGTTGCCATTTCATTTACAAAATCTCTTATTTTAAAAAAAATAAGTTAATGATTACTGCAAATAAAACACAGAAAAATGTCCTTTTCAGCACTTGATTATACGAAATGAAATAAACAGGAAATGTGATATTTTTTAAACAATCAATGCGAGACAAAGTTTTTTGGATCGTTTGCAATACTAAAGTTACTAATTCAATAAAACAATTAAATTGTATAAAAATATAATTTAACTTGCAAGAGCACGTAGTGCTTGACCGTTGAAGAAATGATGTTCTGGCATGATACGTAGAAATAAATAAATAGCAGATTTCATTTTAATCTTTGTTATTGGTTGTTTTGCTATAATCTTATTGTTATCATATTATCAAAGATGTACAAATAAAGTGCAGGGAAATCCCGATATATAAATAAAATATGGGAATACCCAATGCATTGGGGGGGTTCAACCATTTTGTAAAAAGAATGCATCATATGGGGAATAACTTCTATACCAAAGAATTTTTTAACATCTATTACACAAGTATATAAAAAGTATTTTTTGAGTTGCTAGTTCTTTTATAGCTATTTAAATTCTTTTTTTTTACTTTTAATTATGACTTAGACACACTTTTGACACATACCTAATCATTAGAATACCAAAGTATTTAACCTAGTTTATAACATATTTATTGTTTTGTATAGGAAACTTACCACTAAACGACTTTTGAAACACTTTTTATTGAAATTTTGATTTTGAATGGTAATTATCTTTATTTAATACAATGTGTAAGCACTCTCCCCGCACCAAAATGATGATTTCGATTCCAGTCTATACACATCGAACTCACTTATCTTTTTAATAGATATTCACTAAAATTCTAGATTTTGGCATAAAAGAAATTTCATAAAATAAAAACCAATGCAATTTTTTCACTTAAATTTACTACAATAATGTTTTTACGTTTCATAGATTACATAAAAAGTTACCTGTGAGATTTGAAAAAAAATTGTTTTAATGTTCTACAATGAGAAGTTCAGTTCAGTTATATTAACGTCCCGTTTTTAAAGCCACATTAAATCTATTTGGGGACTGACCTAGAATTTGAAACCAATGTTAGATGACGAGAATGACAACTACGCTGGAAATCCCTCCCCAACTGGCTTCCACATTACAATAGCAGGGGAACACTTTGGTCCTGACGGATTTAATGAGCACCAGATATACTTACATGACGTTTCTTCAAATGAAATCCGGTATCCAGCCCAGTTTTGAATCCAAAACTTATCGCCATGTCACCAGTGCCAATCCGTAACCAGACAGAAACTAGTATGCATTTTTTAAGTTATATGCAAGAGTTTGAACAAGATATTCGATAAACTTCTAAACTAGCTTTATTTCCCCTTTTTTGAAAAAAATTATATATTTCTCCCAATTTTCGAATCATTTTGGTTTTTAATATATACACTGAAGTGACAAAAGTCATGGGATGACTGTTAATATCGTGTCGGTCCTCCTTTTACCCGACGAAGTGCAACAACTTGACGTGTCATGGAGTCCACAAGTCGTTGGAAGTCCTCTGCAGGAATATTGAGCCATGCTGTATTAATAGACGTCCATAATTGTGAAAGTGTGGATGGTGCAGGAGTTTGGGCCCGAACGGACCTTCCGATGATGTCCCATAAATTCTCGATGAGATTCATATGAGGTGATCTAGGTGGCCAGATCATGCGCTGGAATTGTCCGGAATGTTCGTCAAACCAATCGCGAACAGTTCTGGCCCGGTGACATGGCGCATTGTCATCCATAAAAATCCCATCGTTGTGTGGGTACGTGAGGTCCATGAATGGCTTCAAGTGGTCTGCAAGCAGGTGAACATAACCATTTCCAGTCAATGATCGATTCAGTTCCTCTAGAGGACCGAGTCCATGCCATGTAAAAACAGTCCACACCATAATGCAGTCATCACCAGCTTGGACAATGCCTTGCTGACAGTTTGGGTCCATGGCTTCGTGGGGTCTGTGCCACACTCGAACTCTACCATCTGCTCGTAATACCTGAAATCGTGACTCATCTGACCACGTCACGGTTTATCACTGGTCTAGGGGCCAGTCGATATGCTCACGAGCCCAGGAGAGTCGCTGCAGGCGATGTCGTGCTGTCAGTAAAGGCACTCGAGTCGGTCTTCTGCTGTCATAGCCCAAGGAAGACAAATGTCGCCGCACAGTCCTATCGGACACGTCCCTCGTACGTCCCACATTGATTCCTGCAGTTATTTGACGAAGTGTTGCGTGTCTATTAACATTGACCATTCTACACAGACGTCGGCGGTCTCGGTCGTTAAGTGCAGGTGGTCGCCCACTGCGCTGTCCATGATGGGATGGGATGCCTGAAATTTTATACTCTCGGCACACTCTTGATACTGTGGATCTCGGAATGTTGAATTCACTAACGATATCCGCAATGGAATGACCCATGCGTCTAACTCCAACTAACATTCCACGTTCAAAGTCTGTTAATTCTCGTCATGCCGCCATAAATCATGAAAAATCTGTTCACATGAATAACTTGAACACAAATGAAAGCTCTGGAAAACGAATTGCACATTTATACCTTTTCGCTGCGATACTTTTTCGCCATCTGTATATTTGCATATTGCTATCCCATGACTTTTGTCACTTCAGTGTATATTGTAAGTGTTTTTATGCAAAAAAAATTTTAAAAATCAAGGGAGGGGGTGTAACAATTTCAAAAAAAATTAATTCATAGTCACATTCTTACAATAATTTAATTCATAGTCACATTCTTACAAAAAATTTAATTCGTAGTCACATTCTTACAAACTAAGGCCTTATATTAGAACTTCATATTATTATTATTATTTCATTAAAATCGGCGCATAAGATATAATTTTAAAAAGAAAATACTCTTCAATGACATTTTCTGAAGAAGTAGACGCAAACACATATTTTACAAACAAACTATTAATATCAGCACTGCATTTGGCGATTGCTTCATTGTAAATATCCTGCTATGACAGCGACAATTCAACAGGTTGTCGCGTCGTGGTAAAATATTTTGACCTTCATTATCTTTAAATTGACAATACACAACTTTTTTTTTGGTATTTGCATTGCGAAATGTATTACGCCATATCCTGCATGCGTTGATAGTATATCAGCAAATACTTTCGTTCTTTTCTGAACCGAAACTAAATGAACTAAAGCCTTTCTTTCATTACCTTCATACATAAACCAATAACTAATTATCTAGACGACTCTTTTATATATATCTACATACATTCAATTTCCTTAACTGCGTCCCAAAATTACATTAAAAACAGATATCACAGCCTCGATTTCTAAAAATTAACGTTGACATACTTAACGGAAGGGGGGGGGGTAATACACATAATTTTAATTTTTTTTTATTTATTTTTTTAAGTTTAGGATTAAAAGTCTGCAGTGGAACGTTTGATCTTCGACGTCCTCCAGTTGTAAATCTAAAGTAAAAGAGCCAAATCAGGTAAAGTCTGTTTGACCATAATTCAAATTTACGAAATCTGAATTAACGAATTTAAATATTACGTTTCTTCAAAGAATGAAAAAGCATAAATAATTATTTTAATTTTTCATCTACAATGTTTACATCCACTGAAACTTTATAACTATTTGTTTTACTAATATTGAATACAAATTGCAATGAAAATATTTTTGTAATTAATGTGCTTGAAATTACATATGCCAGAAATATTTAGGATTATTGAATGAAAAAAGGAATAAAAAAACTGACAGTGAAAGCTGAAATTTTAGTTTTCGCTTAAATTGGTCCTTATACGGTTATTATCATGTCAGAACATGATGTTTTGGGGATGAAGTTTTTGGCGTCATAAAAAGTCCGTAAGGGAAAAAATTAAATTTTATTATCTGCACGAGCATCTCAAAAAATCAGCCTTTAATAAAGTGTTGCCATTGCATTTACAGAATCTCTCATTAAAAAAAATAAGTGAATGACTACAGTAAATAAAAATGTCATTTTGAGCAAGTTCCTAGAAATGTGTCCTTTTGAGCGCGTGATTATAGGAAATGTGATATTTTTTGTAAACAATCAATGCGAGACAAAGTTTTTTGGATCGTTTGCGATACTAAAGTGGCTCATTCAATGACACAATTAAAATGAATAAAAATATAATTTAACTTGCACGAGCAAGTGGTGCTTGGTCGTTGAAGAAACTGTGTTCTGACATGATACATTGAAATACGCATAGCAAATTTCATTTTAATCTTTTTATTGATCCTTAAAACGGTTGGGATAATTTTTGATTTTGTATCTAATATGTGTAAAATCTCTTTGGAGACACGTAATAAGGAAAATTCTTATGAAGGTAAATGGAATCCTTATAAATATAAGAAAGAAATATGCACAGAATTTCAATACACTTTTATATAAAAATCCTTTTTATGTTAATTTCCTTTAATTTTTAATAGGTATTTCACTCTCTTGAAACGTCAAAGTTCAGAGATTTTTGTATAGTTTTCTGTTATCGATGGTTGTACTATATTTTAATATTTTTGGCAGTTTAATTAAAAATTAATTGCTTAAATTTGATTAATTTTTAGTTTTATATTAAAAGTAATGTATGATTATGAATTTAAAAAAATGAATAGAAGACTCTAAAATATTTATAATAAAGAATTATGGAATACATTTCAAATTAAAAATCAAAAAATAATAAAATTACGAAACGCTTCATTACTCATTTGGAATTCAAAAAATATTCACTTTTTTCATCAAAAATGCGAAAATTAAAAAAAAATTGTTGATAAAAGCTGATAATATTTAAATTTATTTCTTTTCCTTTTAAAATAATAAAACGTTTGGCAACGCCCTTTTACTATTCAATTTTCAAAACATTTTTTACTGTTTCCCCAATCTGCACTTGTTTATCCCTGAAAAAAAATGATCTACCAGATTCAGCAAACCTAGAAAAGGAAAAAATAAAAACACAAATCGTATAAAACCATTATCTGTTTTCTACGGATTGAGAAAAAAATGAATTTGAAAATATTCACTATCAACGAAAATGATTTCATAATTCCTTGAATCTTTTAGAATGGAAATCTGAATCCCGTTTCTACCTCGAATAAATAAAATAAATAGAAAATTTTCTTTTTTTTTCTATAAACGTCAATCAACGAATTTTTCCTTTGAGTGTTAAGCAAAATCAAGCCATATAATATCGTCATCATCTCATATCCATCTGCAATCGTCATTAGCAGTCGTCATCTGAATATTATTTCGAAAATCAAGATAAAATTAGTTATGATTTTTTTTTCAAAAAAAATATTGCATTTTTATTTGTTGTTATTATCATGTCAGAAAATGATATTGTTTTGGGAATGAGGTTTTCTGGCGACAACAAAAATCCGTAGACGAAAAATAAGCATTTTAATCCGTAAGGAAAAAATAAAAATTTTATTATTTGCACGTACTTCTCAAAAAATCAACTTTTAATAACATGTTGCCATTGTATTTATAAAAGCTTTGATTAAAAAATGAGTTCATGATTACTGCAAATAAAACCCAGAAAAATGTCATTTTGAGCACGCGATTATACGAAATGAAATAAATGGGAAATGTGGTATTTTTTAAAACAATCAATGCGAGGCAAATTTTTTTGGATCGTTTGCGATACTGAAGTGACTCATTCAATGACACAATTAAAATGAATAAAAATATAATTTAACTTGCACGAGCACGTGGTGCTTGGTCGTTCAAGAAATGATGTCCTGACATGATACATTGAAATATGCATAGCAGATTTTATTCTAATCTTTGTTATTGATTGTTTTGCTTTATAAATTAGTTTATTTAAAAACCTTAGAAGGATGTAGCTTAAAATTTTTGCCTTGGAGTTGGACATTTATATGAATGATTATAGATAAAATGGATGCTTACAAGGCAATTTTAAACAGTGTTCAGATAAAAAAATTCAAAATTTAAAATTAAGAAAAACTTAATTTGGCATATTTAAATTGTTTCAAGCATAATAATATAAACCAAAAAAATCTATTTTCATCGAATTTTCAGTTCTATTTACACACAAAATGGCACATTTTGTGTTAAATTCCGTAATATAAAAACGAAAATTAGGAATGAATCTTGAACTTTTTTAATTTGATTCTTTGGATTTAGAAATTAATAATTTTTTTTATAATTTTCATGTCAAAGCCCTTTACAAAATTTCATTTGTATAGTTCAAAGAATTTTTTTAGTTGAAATGTTAATATACAGACTTATGAATAGACCATCAGGCATTCAAATCTCGCACAGATTTTGATCAAAACTTCATGAGATATATAATTCTAGCTTTAAAACTCTGTATCAAATCTCATGAGTTTCGATAACTACATTTTTTGTATGAAAGATTTCAGAATTAACAGTTTTCCATGTATGCATTTCCTTTGAGCATTTATCTGCTGAAACAAATGTATATTAGAATCATAAATCCCGAAAATCCATTGCCTCTTAATGCAGGATAGGAAAAAATATCTATAGTCCAAGTTATAATCTCGTAAATCACGAAATATATTTTTCATAAATCAAATTTTACTAAGATTTTGCAATTTACTAATTAACAAGCAATAAGAAGAAAAAAATTTAAAGTCTTCCTATTTAGGTCATCAAAAACTTTATTTTAGTTACTTTCTATTAAATAATTACAATTAATATAAATAATTTATCAAAAAATTATTGATTTTGGCAAGAATTGTATTTTTTTTACCTCAGCCTGAAAAATACTGTAATCTTTCCGATTTAACGATTGAGCTACTGCCAGTTGATTTAGATTCCCCTTAAAAATTGCTAAAACTCTATTTGAAGTACTAAAAATTAATTAAATTTAACTAATGAATTAATATTTGAAAAAACCGTATTAACACTAGACTTATGGATTTGATTATATACCTATTTTTACTGAAGTGAGTCAATTTGACTCATACAAGAAAATTAAAGTTTTTTTGCAAAGAAAATAATTCCAAATCAATTAAAATAAAATGTTTATAATCAAAGAATTCATGGAAAACATTTTTTGTATATAAACTCTGTTTTTGAAGCACATTTTCCGCAAACATTTCTATTGCATTTAGCCCAATGGTTTGTACATCTGTTTCTTTTGCATGATTGTTGAACTTGACAATTCTTCACGTGCGTCATTAGCATGGATTTCTGTCATTGGAATTGTGCATGCGAGGAATGCCAAAATGAGAAGAGAAACAAACCCCGTGCGACTTGACTGTTGCCCAGGCCTGATAGGACCGAAAAATTTCATGTTATGCGATTAATTGTTAAACGATTCTATGAAAACCAATCGTAAAAATAGGCATACCACATTCGATAATGCGAAATGAAGGGGTCTGCGGGGAAGAGGAATGAACGCTTGCATATACAGGGTGTCCGAGAAGTCTTTGACACATTTCAAAAATTCGGTAAAAAAATAAAGGAGATAGAAAGTAAAATTAAATTACATTTATAACCTCATATAGTAAAGTTTTTTTAATGCAAAAATGGCCAGGTAAAGTTTTTTTAAATGCAAAACGGTGGTACTGAAACGTTAGAAAGAGTTATTTAGAAAATGGCTTCTCCAAGTGAGCGCGCGTTTTGTGTTATGTGGTTTTTCGAATCCAAATTTGTGACTCAAGTTCAACGTAATTTCCATACGAAATATGGAAAAGACCCTCCATCTCGCAATAGCATTATTGCATGGAAAAATAAGTTGGTTCCATCCAGTGGCCCCCGCGTTCTCCTGACATTACTGCACCCGTTTCTTTCTTTGGGGATTCGTCAAAGACACTGTGTATTCCACCAAAGTGCACAAAATTTCAGATCTGAAACATCGCATTACAGTTGCAATCTCACAAGTTACAGAATCAATGCTACAACAAACTTGGTCAGAAATTGATTATAGGATGGATATTCTTCGTGCGACGAAAGGGGCCCACATCGAGGTGTATTGATACGTTTAAAAAAAACTTTACTATATGAGGTAATAAATGTAATTAAATTTTACTTTCTATCTCGTTTATTTTTTTCTTACCGAATTTTTGAAATGTGTCAAAGACTTCTCGGACACCCTGTATTTCATTACTTAACTAAAAACCAACGTATGTTTTTAAAAAGTAATATTAAAGTTTTATAAATATAATGTTCAAATTTTTAATGGGTCAAATTGGCTCAGTCCGTAAATCTAGTGTTAATCATCGAATGTTATCCACTACAGGTTTTAAAAAATGTATTTGAGCGAAAAATGCATTTTATTAACGACTGAAAATTTAAGCAATATATATGACTAATAGTAGGAATTGAAAAAAAAAGAGAGACCTGAAAATTGAGAAGTGAACTTAGTTTCTCATTTATACCTAACAAAATCCATTGTCATAAGTAAAAAGTCGTCGTGACGAAAGCTTTCTACATTGAAGTATGGAACTTTCAATCACGATTTGTTAAATATTCTAAAGCTGATTCAAGTATTGAAATCGCTTTATAGTGGTAAACAAAGCCTTTGAAAGCACAACAATACAAAATTTCTTTTTTTTTAAGTCTAGGAATGGAATAGTAGAAAAGTAAAACATAACAATAAGGCACTACTTTGAATTTCAGTGAAAAGAGAAAGAAATTTCCAGAGCACGCAAAACCAAACTATTTCATGCACAAAGGAACAAATCGGTTTTACTATAGTGACTAAGCCACTCGTGTAAGCTTTCTGGGAATGACAGAATGGACGCTCAAAGATTATTGAACCCATATTTCACAAAAGAACCCAAAACAGTCTGAAAAATTAGGGTTCTTGACCCATGCCTTTTATTTTATTTTTTTCCACCATCATCCCATTGTGCGAAAAATGCATTAGACCATACATTCCTCGCTCGTCGATGAGACACGCGATGGACGCTACTGTTTCGTGGCCATTGTAATGGAACAATGACCGCTTTATTTCCATATATTCGATTCCTTTGTTTGTTTGTTTTTCTTTTTTTTCTCCCAAGCCAGTAAACAAAATTAGGGAAAGAAACAATACGGTTTCTGTTTGTCTCTCTGCCAGTTAACGTGTCTGGCAGCTTATTAAAAAAAGAATAATGGGGTAGAGGGGGGATGAAATACGCTTTCTGCAAGGCAAACACTGGCTGACCCATACAAACTGGGGCATGCATGTGGATGCAGGGAATGGCTGAAAAGCACAGAAACTGACAGAATATTTTCGCTGCATCGTGCATTATTCATGATTAAATAGCCTTTTGTGTGTTCAGTAGTGGTTCTTCGAAAACAGTAAAGCTCTCTACTTGTATGACCCGTATTTATTTCTAAACATTTCCGTATTCATTTCTAGCCGCTTGGTTCGGAACTGAACAGACTACAACCATGAAATTAAAAATATCTGCCGCCCAAGGGGTAATAATATTTGATCATATTTTTTAGATAGGAGACTTCGTAAAAAACGGCTAATTTTTGTTCCTCCAGGAAATTTAGTAATGAAGCTGTTAGTATGAATGCTAAAAGCACTGCAATTACTTTATCAGCTTGTGATAGATATTTAGCTATCAGATGATAGCATTATTATTTTGTCTTTAATTCTAAATTCAATTGGATTCTGACAGTATCTAAAAACAAGTATTATAGAAGAAAAAAATTAGGCAATTCCTACTTAGGTTAACAAAAGAAAATTTTATTTTAAATACTTTTTTTTAAATAATTACAATCAACATAAATAATTTATCAAAAAATGACTGATTTTCGCTAAAATTGAACTCGCATTCTTCACCTTCACATGAAAAATACAGAAAATCAATTGAGCTACTACCTATTGGTTTCAGTGTTCATTTCAAGCAACTAAAAAACTATTTAAAATATTAGAAATTAATTACATTTAATTATTGAATTAATATTTGAAAAAACTGTATATTTTATATACATATATATAAACTGTGTGTGTGTGTGTGTGTGTGTGTGTGTGTGTGTGTGT
>JAOUZG010019564.1:597737-630862 GCA_026289955.1 Argiope argentata
TATATATATTGTAATTATATTATACTTTATATTATAACGTGAGAACATGATGTTATTTTCGTTTTTGAATAATTGAAAGTAATGAATAACTGAAGCTCGAAATGCGTAAGCAATGAACATAAATGGCAATATTCTTCAACATCTTTTAATCACATATATTTTTCACCTGCTTTTACCAGTATTACATTATTGTTATTATGCATGCTTCTTTGAAAGCAGATGTATTTTTAAAAGGTTGACCTGCTTTTATAAGTATTGCTTTTCACAAATAATTAAAGGGCCAAGCACAGAAACCGCAAACAAAAAACAGTTTGTGGTGGAAAGCTCCTGGATAGAGTAGACAGTTATTAATTATATATATTTTCTAATCTTTGTGTCAGGTATGAATCAATTCTTTGTTTATTCATATCAAAACCCTCAAAATAGAATCTTTTTTTTTTTTCAAAATTAGCGTGGGAGTTAGAAAAAAATATTTCAAAAACGCTTTTAGATGCGTTGATTTTAATTTAAATATACTTAAAATATTCAGGAACTTATTTTCAATGGAATTAAATTTAAGAAAACTACCAAGCAATATATTTCATAATCATTGAAAATATAATAATACATATGCAGAATCCCGATTAAAATCTTTACTTTTATAAAAGATTAACTAAACAAACATATTTTTTAAATTAAAGACTGTTTCTTTGAAATTAAATGTAGACAATGAGTTAATTTACTATACATGCACATTAATTCATCATTTTTTTATTCAAAGCTTCATTAGTTTAAGATACCTTTCTTAGAAAATTACCACTTGACATTCTTAAATTCAAAAGTTAACAAATGATAGTGTTATATCATAAGAACTTCCAAAAATGAAATATCTAAATTTTGAAACAACATTTGTAACTAATTAATGATTAGTGATAGAAAATGCCGCTATAACCGTAGAAATTTCTCAACCATTAATTACAGCCATGTGAATCTACTTAGGAAAAAGGCTCTAAACGACTTAAAGCTTTATCATATATCGTTTGAGTTAATAAATGAACCGTTAAAAATAACTAAAATAATCACACTTTTATACAGTCAATCACTTTACGACAAATTTAACTTTAGTGATATTTAGAAAATTATTCTCTCCACATTTAAATTTTAAACAAAAAAAATCACTTCGACGACTGAAACTAATTTCGATTGCAGATATGGAAATCCTTATTTTAGATCATGTTCGAAAAATCTGTCAATCAATCAAGGCCTTCCTTGAGATGGCCATTGATTGATCGAAAAACAAGTGAGTCTACGGATTACATAGATATCTTGATTTTCAAAGCATGTATTGAAATGAAGAATTTTGAGAAATATTCTATTTTAGCCATGTGCCTGACTGGTCCGTCTCAGCACACATTGTTTTTTTGTTTGAATTTAATTTGTAGAATGGAAACAAAATTAAACATTTTTTAATAAGAAGAATACAAAGTAAAAGATTTTGTAATCGTCAAAAAATTCGAACTCTGAAAATTGAAGAATATTTATATGCCAGACCACTTTGATTTTGAAAAGCAAATTTCCGGAATTATGTCGGCCTTTTTGCCTTTGAACCCAATATCAAATGCCAGTTGTCAAAATAAGCTGAAATTATAACTTCAAAAGTTCAGTTCTCACGAAGAAAATCAAAACACAAGACCCAGACGGATGCTACATATTTCTGACTCTACAGTGATTGTTTATATGCTTATACATGTCATACAGATGTTCCCGATGCAATTTATCAATTTTTTTATCTTTTCAGTTGGTAATCTCATTTCCCTGTAAGTTCAAGCCATAGTCATCATTTGTTTAAGAATTCTTTTCCACTCCATTTAGGTATTACTTCACCAAAAATTGAATACAGTCGTGTAGGATTTGACACAGATGGAATTCTCTCTGGAGATCCTTAAATGTCTATCATCTCTTTCTTTCTTTCTTTTAACAATTTTGTTCCCTTCCTTCCATCTTGTACTCATCCAACTGGTTGATAACTTAGTGTTATATGCACCGGGGCACTGAACATCATTATCTTATGTGAACTCGATAATTCAAACATTCCTTAATCTAAATGGGTGAAATTTGATATATGAAGATAATATTTCTATATTTCCACCAAAACTTCAAACTAAATCTATTCTGAAGAAGATTATCTGTCCGGCTACTCGATCTATCCACTTTGTCTGTTCGGTTATAAAGCACGATAGCTGCAAAACACACAGGACTAAATAGATAAAATTTGGTTACATGGGTTTATTATCCAAAATTTGCAATCGTATCAAATTTGGAACCAAACTTGTAAAGATTTCAATATACGTCGGTCTGTACTTTCATTATGCATGTAAATGCAATAACTCAAAACTGCAGATGCTGCAATGAATGATATTTGAAAAAAAATACATTTATCGCAGTTATTTAAGTTAACATCTAAATTAATTTTAAAACACTAAAATTAATATATCTTGCATGGTTTAGCAGAACAGCTAAATTCATGCTAAACAGCAATATATCTCAACTTTTGTAAGTCAGTTCCGTGTAATTAATACACAAGTAATAGTTTTCTGTATTATATGCTCTATGAAGCCCATACTTTCAAAAGGGGGACTCTGCAAATAAAATAGTTGAATGTGTTCCTTATTCTAGGTACACATTTAATGGTACACGTTTGAGTGTACGCGGCAAAAAGGTAGCACGTCTTCCCCTTGATTCCCTCGAGTTTGAGTTCCGATTCGGTGATAGTTGTTCTGTGGGGGAAAAAGGGGGTCGTACAAGCGAATGTGATGCATTAAGTAGCTAAGTCAAATTCTTGGGACTTCTGAAAAAACAAAAGACGCTCACTTGGCTTAAATCACTGACAGATAGCTGTCAACGGTTTGTAAAGGACCATACGGCGCAACAACAGTTCTGTTCACCAAGGTTCATAATATACACATTATACTGGAGAAGGGGGGTATTGTAGAAGCGGAATATCCAAGAGGATGCGAAAAAATAAAGGTAAAGCAATATCACTTATTAAGTATGATATTTGGATACATACACGAGTGGACAAACGAGCGTTCAAAAACTTGATAAAAAAATTGACAAGTTTTAGTGCAAAGATCAAGTGCTAAAATTTACCATTATTACTAATTCTATTTTTAAGAGTGCTCATTTCCGTGGTGAGATGGATCAAGTGAGGATTTTGGCCAAAATTTGAAAAAGATTTATCATTCGAGAGGTAAAAACTTAAGCCGGATTTCATCTGTCTGGCTCATTTTTTAAGCTACCAGGCTCTAATGCTCAATGTCGAAAAAATACATTTTTCTGAGGCAGATGTTATTCAAAATTTGATTGATATCTACAAAAACCCAGTACAAGATTAAAATAGTTTAACCCTCTTGCGCGATAAGTTTTTTTCCCTGCATTGACGTACAAAGAGATTTAATTCTGAAAATGACTTCACAGTCACGGGGATGAACTAAATAGGGAGATTCGTCAAAATCTTGAAATGGAAATCCCCCCTTCCTTTTTTTTTTTTTTTTTGATTACCTCACATACAAAATATAAAAAAAAGTTATGATAAAGATTTTGCAGATAATTCTTTAAATAATATGCTATAACAACACTTTCACACTGGAGAATTTAAGTATTTTGCGGCTCTAAGCAGTCACAGTATTTGTTTTAACATTACTACTACTACCAAATGGACAATTTAGTTTCATATTATAAAGCATTTTTAACCTGTTAATTTTCCATTTTACTTTTTTTACTTTTACTTACTTTTTAAGTTACTTTAAGTTACTTTCTTTATTTCTTTATTTTTATTTTATTTAAAAAATGAATTTTATTTATTTATTTATTACTATACCATTTATTATTTATTTATTATTATATCATTTATTATATATTTATTATTATATATTATTATTTATTATTATTGGACACATTATTATTGAAGCAGCTTTTTAGTATTTATAAATGTTCTAATAAGAAAGTAAAGGTAATGAAGCATATAAGACGCCAACCAATTATATTTGATAAAGTATTAACAATATCCTAATATATGAAATTCACAGAATTTGAATTTTTTACAAACTTATTTATTTGCCAATTAAGGAAATAAATTTTCTTAATTGATCGGTTGCGGTTCACCCCCCCCCTGTGATCTGCACAACATTTACGTTACGTGTTCCTCTATCATAGAACAGTAGCTACTGAAGTCCTGTTTCATTAGAACATCAATATTTGTTCCAGGAATATCAACATTTGTACTCTTTAGAAATCAATGCTAAAACTACAGCGATTCGACCATCTTTATGAATGGAGTCGGTACTGATCTGTCTTTATTAAGATCGCGAATTTCCTTTGACGTGGAGGAGATGTTGACATTAATTGCACAAACTGCTTATCCTCCGGATGACTTTAATGGCCACAGTAACTTTCCCTTCACAAACATTTATTCTTGGCGGCCATAAATCGGCTTCCTCTTCGTAGTGAGTAACATCTGCGCAGTGTCCCGCCTTTCTGTAAATCAATCAATCAATCATTGCATAGAAATCTATATTGTTTGAGCGCTTTACCCGATTTTCGACTTCCGGCAAGGTAAAAAATATTGCACTTCGTGCGACACGCTTGGCACTTATCGGTTTTTGTAGCTTATGATCGACAAGCAAAATATTGATCCATTGGTTTGTAATGATAGTAAACAAAACAAAAAAATCGCCGCAAAGCAAAGCATAATTACCGGAAATTGCTGATGAATGAATGAAAGACCGAGAGATTTCGTAACTGAAGTTTTTATCAGACCCTGTTCAAAAACTGAATTGCCGAATTTGACTGTTATTTAGATTAGATCGGAGCCTCGGATTAAATTGTGTTAAACGTTTGGAATTTAAAATAAGCAGCTTGTATTGTAATTGTGGTAAGGGGGCTTAAGAAATCTTTTTTTTTTCGGAAGTATTTGTTGATGTTAAAAGTTTTACAGAACAAATCAAAAATAATCTCTTAATTTAAACAGCCTAACCCTTTTAAAATGTGGAAACTTAACCCTTTTTTTAAAATGTGAAATAAAAAAATTGTTGGAAATTAGTAATAAGGGCCACAAAAATAACATCCACATTTAATTTCATCTCATTTCACCACCGGTATAAAAACGTGGAAGTCGTGGCGAATACCCCAATCAGGTTTGAAAAGATATGAAAAATAAGTACTTAAAACACCACAGTGGCAAATGCCATCGGGAGGTCCGAAAGGATTAAACCACTAAGGCTGTCTAGGGCCACTAAACTGCTTTAGCATCACAAGTATTTCGAATTGAAAATTTTAAACGACGGACCTTATTTCGACCAAACTTTACACATTTTAAGACGCTGAAAAGAATACTACCAATTTTTCAATTTGCAAAAATGAATCAAATATTCAATTAAATAGAAACTAACTAGAATTTTGCTGTTCTAATAACGACTTAAAATTCAAAATTTTACGTTTAGTGATACCAAATTTCTTTTTCTTTTTTTAAATTCCTTTTTATTAATTCTTTAAAAAATAATTCAAGCAATTCTGGGAACGCTTTAGCAATAAGTCCCTGATCTATACTTCAATTATTTATTCAGGTTTATGTTTGCATCTTCTTTTTTGGGGGGTGGGGGAGGGTGGCGGGTATTTGTTTGAGTAAATTATTTAGCAGTGTCAAAGCAGTATTGAAAGAAAGAATCGAACTCGCACCCCAAATACACCCACCCAATTTCAAGCCATGACAAATAACCATAACCAAGTCCATTGCCAATCCATCAATTGGTGGAACTTAATTAAAAGAATGTGTGTATTTAATAATTTAATAAAAATTAGCTCTTACTTATAACAACATTCAGAGGAGTCAACATTCATTCAACAATGAATAAAAGCATACTACAGTTGATAAACATGATTGGGGAAAAAAGGTGATCGATTTAAGTTTTGTTATTACTTCGGTGGTCCTTATTGAATCGCTAAAATTCCTAGGAAATATCATCTGGCCTTTCTTTCGGCACTTTTATGAAGTGTGCTTTCTAGTGCATTATGCGTCTGCTGGATAGTACGATAACATTTGTCATTCAAGACTTTCTTTTGCAATTATCCGTTCGTTGAACTGTCATTAAAATACAAAACTCCAGAAAAAAAACTCAGGAGGGAAAAAGGTTATTTTTCTCGGTCACTATAAACAGAGGAGTCGTTGTCTCTGTTTCGACTATATTATTTCTGGAGCAATTTGAGCACACAACTTACAATAAAATACTGGGGAAAAGAATAATATAATGGCAGTCTTCAGAGTTGAGCTATCAATCTTTGGAGATAGTCGAAAAATATTATTTGTATTTTGACTGGAGGAATGATGCGAGTCCCATAAGCCATGCAATGGAATGCCTCCAAAACACATAAGGGGATTTTAATTCAATTTTTTCGCATAATTTTTCATGAAAAGATCACTATTTAGCGATCTTAAATTTTTTTTTTTGTCTTTTAAACAATTATAAACAAATTCCCTCTTTAGGGATCCAAAATGATCATAAATATTCATGTTCGATAAAATTTATATCTCTCTCCTTCCCTCTACCTGTGGGTGTATGTGTATGTCTTTCTGTGTGTTTATGTGTTTGTACCTGTGTGTGTATCCTTGCAAGTATTGCAAGTATTTTTCTTTAAACGTTACTTCCTTTCTTAAATAGTAACCCTCGACACTGATCCAAATGGGGCTGAATATGCATTTTGAACTACCAAAATATTATAAATATTAATTATAAATTCTTATTAATTTCCCAACTTTAATTTTAATTTATTGGGTGCTTCCTATTAAATCTGGATATGCTTGGAATGGGTCAAAGCACATTCCCGATTTGCGTCAAATACAGTAGTGACTTAGCGATATAATATTCGTGACAGTATTATTTAAAAAACTACCAGTTTCGTGAAAGAATCAAGTTTACTGACGTGGAGATATATTTTCAGTATCTCCAAATCAGTGGGATTGATCCTTTTACCCTTCATTCAATTACCTCTATTTCTCAAGCCAGTACATAAAATAAAACTCTGTCAAATATATTTTCTCAACCTAAACAGAGGAATTTGAGAGGCATGATAGTTTTAAGAAACATGGCACAACTTAACAAATTAGATATGACTCAAAAATTTATTTCAATACATAAGAAATCAATTTACTATTAATAGTAATTAAAGTACGATTCATTTCTAAATTGTTCCGATATTTTAAAAATAAGTTTACAAAAAGATTAAAATGAAATCTGCTATGCATATTTCAATGTATCATATCAGAACCCAATTTATTGAATGGCCAAGTCAAATCCTATTTTTATTCATTTTAATTGTTTCGTTGATTGAGTCACTTTAGTATTGAAAACGATCCAAAAAACTTTGTCTTGCATTTATTGTTTAAAAAAATATCACATTTCCTATTTGTTTCATTTCATACAATCACATGCTCAAAACGACATTTTTCAAGATTTTATTTGCTGCAGTCATTAACTTATTTTTTTTAAAAAAATCAGAGCTTTTGTAAATGGGATGGAAACGCTTTGTTAAAAGCTGATTTTTTGAGATGCTCATGCTGATAATAAAACTTTTATCTTTCTCCTACGGACTTTTGTTGACACCAAAATGCTGTGACTATTAAACCTGGCATGATATAAATTTACAAAGTTCCATCATATTCATAAATGAATTTTTAAAATATATTTTTTAAAATATATTTTTTAAAATAATACTATATTTATTTTGTTCCTATGAATAAATAAAAAAATGTAATAAAATATTTAATAAAAATAAATTGTGTATAATGTATTAATATTTTGAACTTTTTAAAAATAAATGTTGATATATTTTGTTCTTATATTTAAAAAAAGGAAATTAGATAAATCAAAAACCAATTCACCAACCCCTACCACCTTGTCAACCCTTCATTTATGACAGAAGCTGCAAAAACGTTCATTCACTACACATTCTGTATTGAAAAATATCAGCAAAGTTTAATAGTCACAGCAATTTGATCTGTTTTCCCAATTACTATTCAACCTCATGACCCCTAATTAAGCCATCGAAGTCATTTTCAGGAAACCGTTTTACAAGGTCATAATGGAGACCTTTATTTCCCAGAGAAATCTCAAACATATTTTTGTAAGCAATCTATATGGAAGCAGGACGGGGGCACAAGACCTCAACAGATGGACCGATTTCACTAATTTTTACTTCATTTCAAATGCATAACGTTTAGTTAAGTCATAAGGACCTTGAAGTTTCGTAAAATAAAATTATGACTTGTGAATTTCGCCAATTAATACTGCCAGTTAATAACCTTATTTAACCAATCACAATTCTCTTTATTTATTGCTCAAATATTTTTAAAAAATTATATTCATTTGGTGCAAAAAAATGTGTTTCATCAAAGATTACTGGCATTCCTTAATTCAAACTATCGATATCGTAAAGGAATAATCAGACACCGAAGACGACTAATAGATTAAATATTTTACTCACTAACCTCTTTTATTTTCTTATTGCTTGGCCAGGATTATTAGTTTTATTTCATTTCAGTTAATTCGTGTATTTTAATAGTCATACATTAAAACAATGCTACTTTAATACCATAGCGCTGTTAAAAATACAGATGCCCAGTTCATCTCTCTTCTATTTTTCGTGAGGTCACAAACACCCTCTTAATTATTTACTCGAATACAAAATGCAGAGAAAGATTTATGATTCTCAACAAATTCGAATTCACGAATTCAAAAGAAAAAAAAACTATTTTTGGCAGTAAAACTGTCTGTGGTAAATATAACTCGAAAACATGTTGATATAGATCATGAGTTCTCAAACCTTTAGACATTGCGACCCCCTTTTTAGACTAAGTATTTGGGTGACCCCCCAAAGTTTTAATTCTGTCAAAAGATTAGACAGAGATTTTGGAAATTTTACACATACTCAAGAGTTCGTAAGAGTATGTGTCGGGTATTGGCGCCAGATCCCTTGACACTTCATATATCTCCTTACTAGTATCATCTCATCTCGAAACTTTGAACAGTTTACAGGTTATATTCCAGTTAGGGATATGAGTGGAGTTGTGAGGCTAGTCAATCCGTTCAGTGAGCAAGCCGTAACAAAATTTGAGCTAAGTGTCCGTCATAATGATCAACTGATATAAAGATTTCAAGTGATCAGTCAGCTAAAGTAACTTTTAACAAAGCTTATATCGACAAATTTTGGATACGTATTAAAAAGGAATACTCAGAACTGTCCACAACAGCCTTAAAAACTTTGATGCCATTTTCCACACATTACAACTGTGAACAAGGTTTCTCCATAAGGATAAGTTTAAAAACAAAATCAAGAAATCGTTTGACTTTAAAAAATGTCCTTGTTTTGTGTGTTACAAAGTTCATTCCAGACATTAAAAAATGGATTAATTCCAAACAAGCTCATGTATCCCATTAACTAATAGAACACAAAAACCAACTTGTATGTGTATTAAAAGCTTTTATGTGTACTCTTTTTTAATGAAAACTACAGCTATAAATTAATTTTCTTTAAACTTTCCTTCCACATCTCCCAACCCCCCCCCCAGGACACATCCTGTGACCGACCTTTTGAGAACCCCTGATATAGATAGATAGATGAAATGCTGTTTATAAACTTTACAAAACCTTCAAAAGTCTCTTCGTCCAGTTGTATAAGTTAAGACGATACTACAAAACGAAGATGGTTCTCAGGATGAAATTTAGAAACCAAATAAAAGATGCCTATAAAATTTTGGATCATATATGTAAAGGAGTTGATTTTCTATTTATCTATACTTTCACAAGCATTTAAAATTATAACTTAGATGTGCGAGGAGTTAAATACATGAAATTTAGTAAATAATTTTCAAATTGCAATTATATTCTGTATCAAGTTTTGTTTCTGATTGAGTGGAAGCACATGTCTCAAACACAAATTTGATTTTGAGGTACCTATCCTTAATTTCCAAAGAGTAGTCCTCAAAAAAAATTCGTCCAAGATCCAACGACTGATTCAGTAAAAATACTAAGGACATCAAGATGGATATTTGATATAACTATTGCTCGCCAATGCTATGCTGTGTTTGTGCTCTTAATCAGAGTCTGCCGCATTTTACAAGGAAAAGAAGATAATACATTTATCAGAGAATATGAGAGAAAGTTTTGGGAGACCACGCCTGTTGTCTCGTCTCGTAAATTACAAAAAAAAGCAACATATTAAACATAATCCTTTCTTTTTACTTGTCAACAAAGAAAGAAACTTATGCTATTACATGTAAATGTTATGCGAAAGAATGTAAACTGTTTGACTAAATTTCGGACAAAATGTATACATATTGTTAAAGAGATATATTGTTATATTTTTAGCGAATCGGGTTCGTATTGAATGGACTTTAATTGAGGACAGCACAAACAAATATTTTTACAGTTATTTACAGGATGACTTGATAAAGTAAAACTTCAGATAAACACAATCCAGCATTCAACAGTCACTAACAGCGTAAATTCAAGTCTTACGCACAATAAAAACAGACTGCAAAACAGCCATCGTATAGCACAGTAAACAGTAAGTCACAGCGAGCTCAATTATAAAACGTTAACAGCAAACATAAACACAGCTCACTAATAACAAGCGAGAAAAGTAATCCGCCAGTCCAGCGAGTCGCTTCCCTACCCAGAGGAAATTGCCGAAACTACGGCAACCCGCCGCTTATAAAGACGAGCAAGTGCGCGCCCAAAAGCACGCGAAGTTTCATGAACGATCCAGGGGCTACCAGACTATTCATTTCGCCAAACCAACCCGGCTGGCACGAAACTCCTCGTCAAACGTGGCCTACTTCAGCGTACTTCCACGGCGCTCGTTCACTTGTAACAATATTATATTACGGCTGGAATTCAGACGTTTGCTATTAGGATGACTTCAGTGCAATGGTGACGTATAAAATTTCCAAAAATTGGGTCCGACAAAATAAAGGTTTAAAACAAATAATTTATTTAGAGGAAATAATACACGAACTATTTACAGGTTTGAATAAATAGATGGTCATTATAGGACCTGAAAATCCTTCATACTAACATTACAAAAATAATGATACGTATTTATATCATCTCTTAATTCTAATATTTACGTAATAGCTGCTGCTATCGTCTTTAATGTAAAATACGATACCGATTAAACAGCTATATGATTAATGTCAATTGAAGTGATTTACCGAAAACTAATTATTCACAAAACCAGGTTCAAAAAGGCTTTGTATCGTTTTAGAATGAAGTACGAGAGACAAAAGAATTTGTAATTTAGAACTTTAATGCCAAAATTTTCTAACATATTATATATATATATATATATATATATATATATATATATATAAGTACGATCACAAGCCTGAATAGGCTTGCTGATTGTGTAATGGTGTAAATAAACAACGATAACGATTATTTATACGAAGATATCAACAGAAAAACGACGAATACACAGATGACAAATATGTACAGCCGAAACGAACACAAGACAGCACACACACACACACATAAGCAAGCAGTAATCGACCACAGCACTCAAAGTGGAACAGTCAGAATCCAGCAAGAGAGGGACTGCTCGGAGCTTCTATCTACGGCCCCTGTAAACTTATAACTGAACCTCACTTTATCTGCCGACTTACTACAACACGACAATAACAGTATATACATATTTTAATTTTTAAACGGTGTAAAAAAAAAATTGTGCAAAAATCTTTTCAGAAGTTATCGTGAGACAATTTCAAAATTCCATTAATTTTTTTTAATTTATTAAAACCTTAGTAAAATCTTTCTAAGATACATATTCCCACTCACCCCTAAATTATAAATGTTCCAAATTTGCTAACCATGATCAAATAATCTGACTTGTAGAACAACAACACGCACCAGAAACGCAGAGACAAATCAAATTTTTCTTCATTATTTCTAGATATATCAGTTTTCAGTAAAAAATATATAGATTTCAATAATAATATTTCTATTAATGCTGTATTTTGGGTTTCTCATACAATTTTAGGGTACTGTGATATTCAAATTTCCTAGTATCTCTTTCATTCCCTGGCATTGGTAGGAAAAAATAACTACAGACCAACGATCGGATGTGTATCCGATGTGATAACGGGAAGCGCTTTTATTTCCAAGATTTTAACTTTTAACTAGTAGTATATGTATGCCGGATACCTCAATTTCCGTTTACATCTCTCAGTCTGAGTCAATTTCCTCGATCGCGGGTCTTGGTAAACAAACTGATGATATCTGAAAACCATTGCCACATTTTAGATTAAAAGAGCATTCTTTTTATAAAACATTTAAATGGCAAAAAAAAAACTTTTTTTTGAATCAGAAAATGATTGTTAATGATAAATATCGATCTTAATCCATACTTGAGTATGCAAACGTTTTAAGAAAAAGTTTAATTAGGTATTTGTTTACCTTAAAACGAATACTAGTTAAGAAATTTTTACTTCCTCGTGTATGAAGTATATAAAGTACAGTAATCATTGAAAATCGAAATTAAACTTTGTCTGTCAGTTTTTGCTTTATCTGTCAAAATGAAGCTTTATCTTTCAGACCTCAATAAGCTCAAAAAACAAACATTGTTGTTTATAAGGGCACTTGCCATGGACAAGCCCCCTGCTGATACAGCAGCAAATTTAAGTCGAAAGAAGCCTCTCTCGTTTTAAAGTAGTGCCTATTATATCCACCTGTTTGTGAAAATGATAAAATAAAAAGTTTTTGAGGTAGACAAATGATATTTCACGTCTAATTTTAACACAAAACTTACAGCTCTCTATCACACTTTGAAATAAATGTATCCAGTGTCTGTCTGTCCGTCAGAATAAAAAAAATTAACCCGAGAATTACAAAATGCAAAAAATTGAGTGCATAAAATTTCACCAAGTTTTAGCATTTATTATAAAGACCCGAATAAAATTTTAAACTTAATTAAAAATAATAGTTTAATGTCAAATAATTGACCATTTATAGGTATATTAATTTTCACATGAATGTAAAGCGTTAACTAAAAATCGTAATGACTTTAAAATGATAAATAAATGAGTGATAAGTGAAATTTCACATGCGATCTTTTAATTAAAATAGTATTCTTTATCTAATTTGGTTTTAATAATTTGAAGAAGAAAAAACGGTTTTCAAAATGCATGCTTCACCCTCTCCACCCTCCCTGCTCGTACTGTGAAGCACAAAATGCCTTTGAGGAAGACTGAAAATAAAAATTGAGAGCTACCATGATGTTCACGATGCTCAAGGTCTCCTATTTTTATGCTGGAGGTGGGGTGATTTTATTTTATTAGAGAGCATTCGAAAAAATATATGGAATATTACTTCTGTCGGGTAATATTAGGATTAATTTTGCCTTTTTGAATTATATTTTTGGCTGGTTTCATAATATTGAATAATAATTAAATTAAAGGAATTACATATAAGCAGAGAACTACTTCAAAACCTTTTCACAATTTTCAAATCGAGTTATTATGTTTATCAAAATTATTGGATAGAAATCATCCATGAGAAATAATTAAAGTTCCCATATTGGTTTCTATTCCTCTAAACGAGGCGAAATGATTAGGTAATATTTTATTTTAACTTTCTCATCTACGAAGTAGTGTTGTTTTCGTCAGAAAGACATATGTCAAGTTTTTGTTAAATCTCTTTTAAGATATTTTCTGACCGAAAATACATTTTTTTTATATCTACGCCCTACTGAGTACATGAAAATTCAATAGCGCAAAAAATAGGAAAAAGGTTTATAGTAAGTATTCTTTATATTAAATATATAGATGACCATCAGATTTTGTGAGCCACTATCTTCGGAAAATTTGTCTGTCAGTGTGCAAGTTAAAATGAAAATTCAAGGGAGATAAATGGATTAAATTTGGCATAAATTTTCATTACAGAAACGTTCACCCGAATTGTGAATCTGTACTACGTTGTGAACCATGACAGGGCCTGTATTGGTCAGTAAATTTATTTAAATGAGAAAATAATAGCTGAAATCATCTAAGCCATCAGTCAGATAAATGAGCAAATTGCATCATGTCGTAGAAGATTTCCTCAATATTTCTACAGATTCGGAAAGCAGCAAGGCAACATATAATAGGAAATGGGCTCAGTTCAATACTTCATAACATAATATGTTCAACTCAATAAAATTAGAGGAAGATTCTTTACGGATAGTGATAATTTTACACAATATTACATTATCTTGCATAAAAAAATATTAAAAATGATGGAAAACATTTCTAGCCTTTTACCAGCAATTTGTATATTCATAGAAATTTTGTTGACGTTGTCCTCTTAAGCAAAAGTTGCACTGTTAATGAGCATAACGACCAGTCATAATAATTCTTGTTTATTAGGCTTAGTTCTGTGGCAAAAATGTGTAATTTTTAAAGAAATTTGCTAAATAAAATATTGTATGTGCTTTTATCATAAAATGGTTTATCTATATCAACTTTTGAGCCAAATCTGCGACAGGAAAAGACCCAATTTTTTTTTACTATCATCCTACGAAGTGGAGGGATGAGCATTTCCTATCGTTCAAAAAAATTCTTTTCAGACTGGAAAAATATGAAGATATTTGGACACGATTACAACTCTTTCTTCTCAAAACAGCTGCTCTTTCCTCCCGAGGATGTTTCGCGACGCAGCTTTCGGGAGTGATGTGTTTTCTCGATGCAACAAAATCTCGCAGGTGCAATTTGACATCTGTGATCACATCCGTCATTTTCTTACCTTTCAACACAAAGAACAATTTTGATAACACAGCAATCTCCTTTTTTTAAAAAAAAAATGAATAATCTGCTATAATATATTCATCAAAAATTTGAACAGACACCCTTAAGTCAACAGAGAATTTAATAAAATTTCATATTCTGATTCTTATAAAAATTTGTAGTGATTAAAAGTTTATTGTAACACGATTTTTCTAGAAAATAATCTACTATTTAAAAAATAAATGCTGTAAAATCTTGGTTAAAAAATGATTTCAGCTGCACAACAAAATGGTATTTGTCAAAGCTTTAACCCATTAATTGTTTTACTTTTGTATCATCTAACTAGTGCTTATACTTTCCATTTCAGTAATATAATGTCTTATTAAGTGAGTTAAAATTTCATAAAATATTTTAAACTTTTGTAGATTGCTTGTAATTTTCTTTGTCAAATTATAGTATCTTTGGAATTAATGTTAAGAGATTCATGCGGTTTCATAATTAGTTATAACTGTATATATTATTATGCTTATAATGTTATCAATATTAATTGAAATTTAAGTATTCCAACTTTTTTCTAATAACAGCTAGTGATAATCATAGGATTTTGGTCGAAAGTCGTTATTATTGTAGATGGACAATAATAACTTACAATAATTAATAAAATGGCAATAATTAATTGCATTTAAAGAGAAACTACAAAAAGAAAAGGAGCACATCAAAACCGTGATAAAATAATTTATGCTAGATAAATAACGATTAATTTCTATCCCTGGTAAAAAAAAAAGAAAAAAAAAAAAGGCGAAAACTATGCTGCTCGAAAAGGAGGATAAATTTTACTTCGTATTACATGGAGAAATGTTGCCGGAATGCTTTGTTGCCAAAGACTAGTACTAAATAGTAATTAATAGGGACGACAATAATGAATTCTAAAAATGAAAATCCATTGAATATATTTCAGGCCAACAAGATTTTCTTAATTAAGGATATTTAAAAATACCAAGTAATTCGGAAATTAAATTTTCGGTCTCAAAAGGGTACTTTAATGACAGAATATTATCTTTTTTCTACATTTTTACTTTCTCGTATGTGTCATAGAAAGAAAATATTGTTATCGTCGAGAAATTAGAATTCGTGATATTACTGAATCGCCACGTTTTTATACCTTTCTGAACTCTAAAATCGCATGTTTGATATTGTATCTAATTGCTAGTTTAGTCTCCTGTTTGTGAACAGGATAAATTAAAACGCTTTAAGCTAATCATTTGAAATTTGGTATATAGACATTAGATCAAGTTTTGAACGGAATACATTCTGAAAAAAATCAGATTCGAATACAAGATAACTAGATAAAAGTCAAATGAAAATAACCGAATAAATAAATTTGGTATATAAAATTAATATTCAAAATGTAGATATGTATCAATATGGAACCAATTCCACCAAGGGAGCTGACCACCTGTCTCACTTTCTCAAGCATGTGAACGCGATTACTCAAACACGCAATGTCTTGAATATATGATTTTATGACTGCATTTGTAGTTATGAGCCAAATTTTAGTTTTAATCAGTCGGGGGAAAAACCGTCCAAGATACACATTCGGTTTTCTGGTACTTGTGTATTAACAGCATCTCGGTAATTAATTGCCAAATATCACAAATCGATAAACTCTATTGTAATTATTATTCGTTAATGAATAACGTTCTGTTAATAATACACATATATATATATTGAGGTAAACATGCGGGAAACTTTCGGGTAAGCTGATTTCAAATGAAATATGATGACGAAAGGTGTAAAAAAATACTAGTATTCAGTTGCGATATCTTGATTGGATAGGTTAGACCTTTACTATAAACCCAGGAATGCTATTTGGTATAAATTATAATTAATGAACAACTTATTTATATTTAAAGGGATTCATCTTTTTCAATTTTAAATAATTATCCTTCGATAAAAAAAATTAGATTTTTGATAATAATAATAATAATAAATAGATTTTCTTACTTATTTTTAGGTAAAAAAAGAAGCGAGACCTAAGCAAATATATAGCAAATACGAAATGAAAACAATGAATATGAAATAATATGTAATTCCTCGAACGTAATTGCTGTAAAGAAATTCTCGAGAAGAAGTTAAACGCAATTGAAGCGACTGAACGAAAGTAAAAAATGTCTAAAATTTACTGACCATCACAGGTCATAATGTCCATTTTTACAGGAAATATGTCATGTCATAGAACTGGAAGTAACTTGTCCCTATACATCACCTAGAAAGCGAGAACAACCTGAATTTCTTATATCCATATCTAAAGTTCTCTCTGGTGGGACTAACTCTTACTATAAAAATATTAATATATAGGTTAAATAAATAATTGATACCTTAAATACAAGTTAATGATTGTTACAAAAAATATGTTTTTTACTTCAATATAAATGTTTAGAAAGTTCATGAAAAAACATTTTTTCTATGAAATTTGGTTATAATTTGATTTTTTTATTATGTATGTGAATATAAAAATATAGTATAATGGTAAAGGGTGCATATATTTCATTGTGCCTTTATTGCCAGAGCACTAATTCTATGCAGTTATTCAAAACTGAAACTAAATTCGTTACTTTTAATCCACAAATGAATAAATCTAACCTCTACGACGCCCTAAACTGACAATTACCGTTTCTTTTTCATAGTAATTTAAAAATGATTCACCCAAATTAAAAATTACCGAAGAGCTTTACACCTATATTCTAATTTTAAATCATAATCATGAAGAAAATGCGCAATAATATAATAATAAGTTTAAAATATCATATATTTACATTGGTTTAACTTCGAGAGAGTTAGTAAAATTCTTCTCTAAATAAATTATAGAAAAGATTTTATCAAAAATTATTTTTAGTTAGTATTTTTTTTTCTAATTTTTTGTAATCATATAAAAGTTTTTGCAATTAATTTTCCTCTTCCTGACATCAAACTGAATCTTGAATGGAATTCAGCAAAATACCATGGTATTTTTAAGAACCAATTTAATTCAAATCCTTCATAATTTTAATAACATACAAATATATCATTAAAAATTTTAACTTTTGAAAAATAGTTTGAATTTAATTCATCATTTTTTAAACTTTACATCTTTATTCCATAAAATTTCGTTTACGGGAATTCAAAACCAAAACTAAATTTTACTCTTAATAATTTTTTCTAAGTTGAAAAAAATTACTCTTTGGCGATAAATAGCCAAATATAGCACTCTATTCACGCCTGAATCTGCAAAAACATGCACAGAGAACGCTAGATCCGAAAAGCATTCGCAATTACGTCACTTCTCTCGAGCAAATCCTGGATCATTTACGTATGACGTTTTCACTATGCCTCGCCTACTTTTTTTTACCATTTCAAGCTCTACTACAAGTGGCTGGTTATCTACTTTGGCGATAAAAAAATGTCTTTTCGTATTTTGCCAAGTGCCAAATTTCTCTCGATGTCCAACTTGAGAAGTTGAGATTTTTTTTCCTCCAAATTATTTTAACCAGTCGCTTTTGGCAAACAGTGGGTTCCCTGTGAATACTAATTAATTCGTTACCGATTAAATCTTTAATGCTTGGCTTAATATCCATATAAATTCCAAATAAATCTTAATGTCCATGATTCTCCCAAGTAAAAGTATTTGAGCTATAAATTGTGGCATATTCTAAAGCCATATTATTTTAATTTACTTGTGTTCTATTTATTACGTGTATTAATCATCGTAATGATATCAAAGTTCCATAACATTATTAATCATCATCCCATAACATACTATTAAAAACGTAACTACACGATTACCATTTTTTTCCCTTTCGAGAAAGTAATTTCAATTTCTTTTCGTATGTAAATAACTCAAACATTAAATAGAATTACACTTCTTTAGATTTCAACAACTCAAGAATATCGCAAGGGTAAATATTTTGCGAAAATTATTTGAATTTTAGATCTACAATGAACTTCAACAATTCGTGTAATTTTCAATTAATTATAATTAATTTTATAAAATCATTCAGACATATATATTTCCACCTTAACAAGTAGCCCTGTGGAGTGCTAACACATCTTTTAATAACATCATCTTTATTAAGATTAGAAATAGAATAAATTTAAATTTCTAACAATTCATTTTTTATTTACAGGATAATGTGTATAATCAGGATACTGTATACCTTTTGAAGGATTTCTGCCAAAATCGTTTTAATTTCTCTATCAGGCAAATTCCTTTCATATATTCCTTCATCAGGCAATGGACCTAGAGCTACCAAATTTGCATATAGTTATTTCTTAGGTTTGATAATGGATTTATAAAAACATTTTAATTTAATTTGATCTTGAATTAATTAAAATTTATTGAAATTTAATAAATCTGTGACAGTTTGTCCTCGTTGATTTTGAAATATATCATTGAAAAAAAAATCATTTTTAGCACTGTTTTAAAAATTATATTTACAACATAGTTTTATTTCTTAGTAACTTTTTTCCCTTAATCGTAATAAATTTTTCAAAATTAATTTTGCTACAACTATTTCCCTCTATATAATCGTGTGGGAAAAAAAACATCAGGCTTGTGAATAATTATTATAAATATTTTAATAACGCTCTAACTAAAGACAAAACTAAATATTAGATTTTTCAGCATGTTATCAATTAATGTCTTTTATATATTTCAAAACATTGGATGTTTTTTTAGCATGAAGATGCTTTTACGCTGGTATTCTTCCTTCAAACGGCATGGTGAAAAAATCACAGTGTGCAAACAATGCAATGTCTGATATAATCAAATTTAAAAAAGCAAAACGGTGGAATAAAGATTGAATCATTATCTAGCTGCGCTATTTCAAACCAAACATACGAAACTCTCTTCTTTTTTTTTTTAACCTTAATTTGATGGCAAGTCTGAAAACAGGTTGAAACAGTCTTCAGACAACAAATCAAAGACTGTGCTGCTTGTAAATAAAACTATCAATCAACATTAAAATAATATGGCCGGGATAGCCTGGTTGGTTGGATAGCATTCGTATCCCTGGGTTGCGAGTGTGAACCCGCCAGCCGAAGACTCTCCGGGTTGTGATGGCTGGCGCACGTTAAATCTGTCATGGTAACAAAACCCTCCATGTCGAGAGTAATACCACTGGGGGTACTCAGTCAGGGGTGATCACTCTTTGTTCCTGACCTAAAGTACGATCTGTGGATGAATGAAGGAAATGCATGAATGGAGTCCACTCCGTAATAAGGGTTTGTGACGTGTGTGAACTAGAATTCAGACTTTTGCCCTCGGTTCCTCTGGGGGCCGTACCATGAGAAGCCACTGCACCCCCTCCTTCCGTTGTAAAGCGGAACACGAGAACAATAACAACATTAAAATAATAAGATAGAAGATATTGTAATTTAAGAAACCAACTTTTTTCGACAACAAATTCATTTCACTAAAATGCAAATGTCAATAAAAAATCACTTCGACTAATTTTTAAAGAAAATTGAGATAATTTTAATCACCACAATGATTATTGTCGTAGAAATCCTTCATTGTGGATGTAATAGAAAGGTGAATTAAAACTTCAGCACTAGTGACAGATCAGGTTATTTGTGCGTCTATTTCATTCTTATATGGCATGCGTCAACAAAAAATATACAATACATTATTTTACATTTGATGCGTCAATAAAATCTATCAATTTGCAATCAGTACGGTTCTTGATTTAAATGCGTGTTATCCCCGAGTTATGATAGACTTAAACCACTTATGTGCGCCAATTTTTCAAGGGAGAATAATATTGTTTGAAAACTAGAAAAAGTATCCTGCTCAAACCGTGGAAAACCGAGCAGGGCCCCGAGGTAAAGCACTGGTATGCGGGCCCCTCACATACTACAATTCTCCTTGAGAGTAAGAAATATAAATTATTCCTTATCTTGAGCTGACCGACCTGCCTGGTTCTTTCAGTGACTTTTCCTTATATTTCTACTTTACGAGGTATCTTGAGTTTAGTTTCGTCATTCAATAATTACGATAGAAATTGAATTTTGGGAAAAATCCATTTCTACTTTCAGCTCATTTGATCTGAAATTTGATGCAGGTCTACAATACGAAATTTAATTTGTCGAATTAGTTTGTGGTTTTGATTTATTCATCGTCACGTGCAGACAGCAGAACGACTAAAAATTTTAAATTTTAATCATTCAAATTCATTTACAATTTTATATAGACCTACAATTCCGGCATAAGGATCGCAGATTAAAATTCCTCTTTTTGGTATGTTTTATTTTTTAACTATCATGGTCACATAAACCATATTTTTCCAAACATTATCATTTCTCACAATCTTTGGAAAAAATTATTTTCTTTCTTTCTTTCTATGTTTCTATGCCCCTACACACACTGAGACAAGGAATAATTAGATCTGTTTAACCTCTAAACAACAATTCAAATTATTTTCTGTCAGCACTGTTTTCTCTCTTTTATTTTTAACAATATGTTGCGTTCAAACATAATATCTTACATTAGCCAAGAATTTTCAATCTAGATATTTCAAAGATTTTCTAAATTTTTATAACCTTCCAAAATTTTAAACAAAAAAAGCTATTTTTGGTATATTGATCTCTGCAAGTGTATATAAACGAAATATTTAATTTTAAAAAGTAAATTAAACAAGCAATGTTAGACGTATGATTTTATAATCAAAGTTGTTGAACTAAGTTGAATTTTGAGCCAAATATTCAACGAAATCGACAGTCAACAGCAAATCAATCTCTTCTTACATATTTAAAACAGGATAGCTGAAATACGGAACAGGTTGGGAGAATAAAATTTAGTATGTGATTTTAAGACACAAGTGATAGGTTTGTTTCAAATGGACTAAATCTATTATAAAGAAGATATTTTTGCAATGCACCACAGAATCGGTGATCAAATCGTATCTGATCTACTAGTTCCAGGTTCGAAAACCCGAAAATAACCATATATCTGTCGTGTATGTGGACGTAGTGGACGATCAGATTGATGCGGTTAGTTGGAGAGACAGTGAAGGTTGGAGATAAAACATTTGCTTGAAGTGCTATCTGCATCACCTAATCGTTGCTCAAAACAAAAAGTAGTCTTTTTGAATCACTATCAGATATGAAAATTTGATACAACTGATATCAATTTAATACAACTGAAACTACTTTTCCATTTCTAAAGTAAAGAAACTCTTGCTTAATGAGCTCAAAAAAGGAACAATGATTTATTAACCCCTTCATTACGATGATAATATATCACAATATGTGCGCTTAATGAGTAACTGCAATAAACGAATAATACTCAACAAGCATGCGTTGTACGTTTAAACGTACATAAAATTTGTACATTATCATGTTGTTGTTACTTATGGCACTTTTCAAGCCAGCTGACAGATCTGTCAGTAATTTAAGCCGATTGAGCGCTTCTTGTTTTCCAGTAGCACTAACTAGGATCAAGAGTACGACTTAGCTACTTCATGCGTCACATTCGCTTGCACGACCCCTTTTTACAGGAGGGGAGGCACGCCTCACAAATAGAAAGCAAAAGAACAACCATGCCCGAAACGAGGCTCGAACGCAAAACGCCCAGATCACGGGGAAGACATGCTAACCCTATGGCATGACGATGGCGTACAGCATCATAAACTTTTGATATTAGTTACCTGATAGATGCTTGCAAATTAAATGATGAATTATTGAAAAAATTTTCAAAATTAAATCGAAGTTCAAGAGGCTAATAGTGTTTATCAAAATAAAGTCGCCTTCAGTGACATTCACTCTATACAAAACATATATCCTTTTCGAGCTTCATTATTAGGATTTCTAAGTACTTTAAAGTTCAAGAATTCAATACATTTAGAAAAATTTTGAATCATTATCGATCGGAAACTTCTAACGCACTTCCCGTATCAGTTTTCCTGTTCCCCCCCCCTAACTTTCCAAGAAGAAAATTAAGGCTCGTATGATACGATTGAAGCTATTAAAATCTTTTAGAACCTCGAATGCATTATTGGAACTTATTTTGTCTTTAAACCCTTTAATGAAAATGATGTATTGCATTTGAGCTCCCACAAGTGGTTTTGTAGAAAATTACCGAACAATGGCAGCATAAAATAAGTGACCTTGGAGTCAAAAATAAATATCCAATCTCGATAAAGTAGTTTTCACTAAGGAGTTTCTGTGAAGCAAAATGGGTTAAGAAAAACTCTCAAGAAGAAATCAGTACTTTTGATCTCGCCGAACGTAAAACGACCCGCCGTATCTTAAATATAAATCAGCCAATGAAATAAGAAACCTCGGTTCCAAGGAAAGAAACGGCGTTTTGCAATAGCAGGAAAATATTTTATGTCATTATTATGAAATGTTAAGTCTTCGCATTTCAATAGTTCTAGGAAAAAGATAATAATCAAACTTAAAACTATAAATTTAGAAATACTAGAAACATCAAAAGACGCACGCTCTTTTCCTTGCCTACTTCTGTTTTTTTCTAATTTTTTTATATAGATATAAGCATAAAGCCGAAATGATTAAATAATTTTTTTCCTAGTTTATACATTTTCATTGTGTTATTGATACTTAAAGTGTATTAGAACTCAACAATTGCCTGTAGAAGCAGAACACCGTCCTTTTCCTAAATCATCTAATTTACAAATGAAATAATTGTGAAATTTGCAATTTTATACATAGCATTTTCTTATACAATTACATTATTTCTCTTGATTTTATATACTCAAGAAAAAAGTTAAAGAATTATAAATTGGATATCTTTTTTTTTCAAAATTATAAATTCAATATTTTATCGAATTGAATTTAAAAATTAGTCAAAATTTAAAAGATTAATATTAACTTGTAGAAAATTGTTCGGTTTTGAAGTTATACATACTTTTAAAAAAAAATATTTGGAAAAAATTTTAATACAATTATTTTTTTAAAAAAGAAAATTTTAAGAAAAAAATCTACTTTTAAATTCATTTAAAATTCTTATGTGAATAATTTGATACATAAATCTAAAAATTGATACATAAATCATAGAAATATTAATTTTTAGAATGTGCATAAAATTTCAGATTAATTAGATAAGTAATTTTTAAGATTTCCTGTCCGTACGCTTCATTTTCCTTGCTTTGAGAAAAAAATAACATTAAAGTTAAAAAAATAGTTAAAAAATGAATCAAATAATCCAAATTAAAAAGGTCTAGAAGCATAAGAATTGCATTTAGTTAGCTTAAATTGTTCTATTTCTTTTAAAATGCTAAGCCATTTTATTTATTTATTTATTTATTTATTTGTCTTTAGGTACATTAATGAATGTTGCGTTTGTATGTTTTTAGACTATATAACAGATAAAGTTTCTATTTACGCTTAATCAGTTTTGTTTTAGTTGTAAGTTTTAATGGTACCGTTAAATTTTTATACCGAAATGCTCTGAAGAAATAAAACTCTAATATATATATATATATATATATATATATATATATATATATATATATATATATATATATATATATATATAGATATAGAGAGAGAGAGAGAGAGAGAGAGAGAGAGAGAGAGAAATTTTGAAGGTTAAGACTTTTAATCGCTTTGTATTAAGCAATTACAACTTTTACGTCGGGATTTAAGAATAAAATAAGCCTTTAGTGTTATATTATATATCATATTTTTGTAAGTTAATTATTATCAAAATAATTAATAAAAGGTAATTTTGGCAAAGGAAATAACATGATTGGTGCAAATTACGTAAGTATTACATAATTGTTAGATTTCGGGACAATACTGTGAGTATGAATTCGTATAATATGAATGTAGTACAAGATAAAAAAATAAGATAAAAGAGATAAATTTCAAAGGATTAAAAATAAATTATGTTATTACATTATTGATTGATATCTCTAATTAAACTAATACTTTTCACCAAACTGTATTAAAATATTTCTGTATTAAATTCCGATTTTAAACAACCGAAGAAAAAGAAATCCAAAATAAGAGTTCAATTTTGTGGTACTTGCATATTAATCGTTATAAAATCGTCAGTTATAATTCGCTAGATTCACACCAAAGATTGGATCGATTTTTCATACAACCGTTCGTCATAAAACGAATTTATTATATTTATTAACTCTCCTTTGCCATTCTCGTCACCACAACCCAGGGCGTACCTCGTACAGAGGATAAGAGGCTACAAGCATAGTGGTTGGATCTCGCCACCATGGAGAGTACACTAGTAGGTGCAGATAGACTCCTCCCATCAATGACGGGGCGTACTTTCTAAGGGAAGGGTTGTATCGTGGCCGGTTAGGGCCCTTAGGACTCAATCGCAGTTCCTGCTAGTTTCGCTGTTGTGGAAGTTCGGTCATTCAGTTTTATGGTTTAAATCCTTGTGACTATAGGCCTGGTATGACTATGACTCGTCACTCTCTTCTCCTATTAGAAATTCTGATGCGTATTCAAATGGTAATTAAATTCGGAAGTGTAATTCGGCGATTTTTCAAATTGTTTGATGCGATGTAATGTTGTTAAAGAAAGTTTTCCATAATTCTTGAACCGTATTAGAGCGAAGGCTTACTACAGTGATATCGTGTTAAACAAAGATAATCTGTTGTTGTTGTTACTTATGGCACTTACCATGGACAAGCCCCGCTGATACATCAGCAGATTTTAAGCCGAAGGTATGCGTCTTTTGTTTCAAGTAATGCCAACTAGGGCCAATAGTGCGACTTTAGCTACACAATCACCACAGTCGCTTGCACAGCCCCTTTTTACAGGGGGCACATTCTAACACCTCACAGACAGAACACAGAAGAACAACAATGCCCTAACCGGGATTCGCGCTCGGGACTCCCAGAACACGAGGAAGGCGTGCAACCTCTGTGCCAGAAACCCAGGAGAAAGATAAACTTGTTTAAATTATTGGTTTTAAATATTATTTGATATGCTTCAACTGTCACGTCACTCAGTTATTTGATATAATTCTGCAGGTGACGAATTTTTTCGTTTTTGTACTTAATTTTAAATTCTCTTGTCACAATACAAACTGCAGATAGTGTTACCATTTACTTCAGTTGAGAATGCAATTATTGGGCTTTTTAGCTTTTGAATGCTAAACATAATTCATCCCTTCTAAATTTTTTTCACTTTTTATTATTCCCAATTGTATCTAAATCATTCTAATTAGTAGGGGACAGATTAAAAATTCATTTAATTAAAATGAAATGAAATGTTACAAAGAGGTAAAGATTAAGATGTTAAAGGTGACAAAATTTAATCAATCGCACTTTAGGTATTGGGGGGAGGGAATAAAGTAAGACAATGTGCAACTTAGTTGCTCTATACCGATTAATCTGAGATATCTAACAACTTTACTTCTCACGTTGTTGAAAAATGAGGTTACATATCGAATTCGATGATATTCAATGAAGTTTTGGATTTCCGTTACATACAGAATGCGATAACACTATTTTATATATAATAAAAATTGAAAAGAATCCTACAAAAACTATTTCTTTAAATTAAATCAAATTAGTCACTTTAAGAAATTTTAATATTAATTATTTATTTGAAACAAAATAAATGTGATAAAAACATTTCATTAGTATCATAAAAATATTTTTTGTTTGTTTATAATTTATCATGAGAAATACAGAAAGATGATAAAACAACTTTTATTGTTTGGAGGCATCTACAACTAAATCAAACGAAAGAAATAAAATCAAATTCTGTAAGCAAAGTGCATAAGACATAGAGAGGTAAGTTTTGCAAAAGGAAAGGGAAAAAGTGATAATGCAATATTTTGTTAATAAAGAAAGTGGGAGTTTAGAAAATGTTGCGAATGAGATAGAAAGTACAAATGTTAATAAATAAGATGTCATTTTCTGAATTTACGTGCACAAATGCTAATAAATAATGTTCTGAATTTACATGTACAAATACTAATAAATAAGCGATTATGTTCTGAATTTACGAATACGTGCATTTTTTAATCGCTCGAATACAAACCAAAATTTTTCAGAGCCCACTTTCTGTGCTCTCCCATGACAAATTTTCACTTCAAAAGTACCACAACATCTTTTAATGATGACATTTTTAAACTTTTTTTACGAAATTTATTATTCTATGCCTTCCATAGTCGATGCATGATATTTGTTTTCATTTCGCTCATTAGCTTTTGACTGACCATAAATAAGTTTACGTCTGACCATAAATAACATTCCAAACAGGGAATGTTATTTAGGACCAGCTTTTGTTATGAACTATAAAACGAATTTTCCCCCTCATTAATTGATGGTGATTTTGTATGAAATTATTATTCCTTCCATTAATTTGACTTTAATTAATAGTTAAGTTCTGAAAGCAATAAAATAGAGTATTGTTTTCCCGAATACATAAGTGTGTAAAGCTTCAGAAATCTAATCCATCAAGAAAATGTTGAGAAAAAATAAAATTGCAAAATTTTCCTTTTACAAACATGAAATTCAAGTTATATAAAGGCATGTAACAGCTTTCAGATTAAGTATTTGGTATTCGAAACCAAAACAAATCCAGGTTATTTCTTTTCTTTTTTTTTAATGTTTATTATCAATTCTATCTTAAAGAATAGATTACATCCGATTATTTTAACATTTAATATTCTTTATATTTATTTTTTGAGGATAGAGAGGTGTCTTTTTTTTATTTCTACACACTGTGACTCTGATAAAGTATCAACATACAATTTCAGCTCATTAAAGCTAATTAAAATTCTAACTATTGCTCTCATAAACTATGAATCTACATATAACTCTATTTTCCATTTGAATTTTTGAGAATTCGCACAATTTTTTTTAAAAAACACCTGTAAAATGTAAAGAAATAGAAGGAGAGCAGTTTGTGCATCTACATATAGCACTATTTTCAGTATGATTTTTTGAGAATTTGCACAAATTTAAAAAAAAAAAAAACCCGCTATAAAAGAGTTTGTAACTAAAGCGTACAAGGGCAGCTCTAGAGGCGAAAAAACCTCTTTAAATACATCTAAAAAAGAAACTGAAAGAGTGAATTTCTATAAAACTATAAATAATTTTCAAACTTAGATTCTGATAACTACCTACGGTCTATTTTCGATAGTTTCTTTAAATGTTGAATTTCTGAACTTTTAAAAATCTTGGAAGTGAGATGAAATCCAAAAAAGAGTGGAGACTTCTAGAATTATGTTCATCGTATAAACCAATTCATAGTAATGTTATTATTATTATTATTATTATTATTAAATAATTAGGTTTACATATATAGATTTCAAGAATTATAATCAAGTTATTTTAAATTAACTTTTTTTTGGAGATTACCCAATAATAATGAATGATAGCTTCATAATGTTAAGAGTTCTTCAAAATTTCGTGCTAAACCAATAAGATATACGATCTGGTCTATCTGATATTCGAAGTCATATTAAAAGATATCTAGACCTAAATTCAGTGATAGATTTAGATCTTTTGCAGCCTAGAAGAGGCACATTAAGAGACTCCTCTTTTTTTTCAACGCCAAATGTAGTTTCCCATTTCAACATATTGAACATTTTTTAAGTTAAAGTTTGTCTTAGCTTGAAGTATTTTATTTCGTTTTTAAAAAAAGGCATATTGTAATATGAATTTATTTTCATTTATCTATTATATCTCCTCACTACCCCCCCTTTTACGTTTCGTTATGCTGCAATGCTATATTGTTGTTGTTGTCATGGACTTGTCACGGATAAGCTTCGCCGTGCATCAGCGAGTTTTAAGCCGAAAGGAGTGTCTCAAGTTTTTAAAGTAACGCCAATTCTGTTCAAGAGTACTACTTAGATACTCACTCATCACAGTCGCTTGCACAGCCTCTTTTTACCGATGGGCACATTCATACACCTTACAGATAGAACACAGAAGAACAACCATGCCCTAACAGGGACGCCCAGATTATGGGGAAGACACGCTACCTCTATGCCAGGACGTCGGCTTACAATGATATTGTTTAAGCAGCTAACTGGCATTATAATTATTATAAAAACTATGCACATGTAATGCAACATATAGGAACCTGAACAATCACAGTCGATAAAATGATTTTAATGAATGATCAAAAATTATCTTAATATTATATCATTCATATAATTAATATTTTATAAACTTACAAGGTGGCTTTGGCCCTTGCCTGCTTTCACTCACCAATTCCGATGTTTTCGGGTATTGTATGCAATGTCCGTCTGTTCCAGATAGCAAGTTTTCAAACTCCACTGGTCATTAGATGGCCTGCTTTCTATTCAAAATTCAAAGTTACACAATGAGAACAATATTTGCTTATATCTCCAAAACCTAAAATTGAATCAACTTTTAACATTTTGCCGTCAAGTGGCAGCTTTAAGATTACTTTTTTCTTTTCAAACTGCCAGATTCTCATTCAATCTTTCTTTGTATTTTTTCTTCATTTCATTCATTGTACGTCTATTAGTGTTTTTAAAAAAATGGGAAGTTATCACGTGAATTGCAAGGTACATCTAGCCGTAAGATGAGAAATATTCATTTCTCCAATAAAAGTTAGTTATACTAATCCTTTTTTTTGTGTCATCATTTCATTGTCAAACCCAATATAAATATTTATTATGACGTAATAATAATTTTTATGAAACATTTCTACCAATCTACCAATATCTACCAATCACATCATCGATATCAACCAATCACAAAACGAACAAAACGCAATTTTTTCATAAAAGAACTTATGTAATAGATAGATTTATTTGACAATTACGAAATATAAACTTTTGAAATCTATGTGCTCTCGGTTACTTAATACATTTGAATAGATTCTCTGCAAAAAATTCCAACAATGCCCATCTGCATCTAATTTAGAGCAAAGAGACCTATTCCGAAACTAAATCTTTACTGTCAGAACACAGCAATCCATTATTGATTATAAATAAAAAAAAATAGTGATAATTATGTTATTTTTTGATGTCCAAAATCATATTCACATTCCTATAAAAATTAATTGATAATTCATTGATGCACAATTCCGGTAGCGAACATCATCTTTGAACCATTTAGGCTAGTTTATTGATGGCCACTCTGTACACACAATGCATGCCGATTCATTTTCCATTCCCATAATGGTTATCTACTATTCCACTAGGAATACTTTTAAAACACTCTGCTTATCAGACGCTCTTGACACTTTCTCGATCGTTTTAGCGTTAAAGAACAAGATCAAGGAGGTTGCAATAAGGCTATCGGTTTACACTCAAGGGCTTCTCTGAGCTGGGAAGAAACAACAATCAGATTTCCATTCTTTGGACTGTTTACCCATCTTCGTGCATCTGGATTACCTCTTAACCTGTGACAGTGATTGAAGTCGATGCATTTTAAATGCGGAAAAATGATCGTTTACTGGTTCTTTAACAGTTGTGCCTTTTCTAGTAGAAAAGTAAGAGAACATTGAATGTATGATTTCTTCTATATCTACTGACGCTGTTTAGCTGCATTGTTTTTCCTCTGTTGAAATGGAATATCCATAAAGTGATAAAATTTGATACATTTTAAACCCAGAAAAATATCTATGGTTCTTCTAGAAATTAGAAGTCTTTCTTGATTATCTTATTGTCCCAGATTGCTGATTTTTTTGGCTGTTAAACTAGAAATAAGGAATATATATTTTTCGTTTTACAATTCTCCTAGTTCTTTGATAAGAAAGAAATTTCTGCTTTACACCGAATTTCAGACAATTTCCATATTTACCAATTTAAAAAAACCACTTTTGCATTTAATTAGTATATTTAGTTTCCATATATGTGAGATTTTATTTTTTTTTTAAGCTATTTTATGAAATTTCAAAAATGTAACTATTTCACACCTTTTTCAAAGAATTAATCCCAAATGTAACTGTATAACTTAATCTAAACATTTAGTCCTTTAATGGAAAAATCTTAACATTTGCATTTACTTCCAATATTCTCGTTCTTAGAGATCCAACCCTTCTGAAATTAAAAGGGAAAGTCGAAGATAAAGGGTTAAATTTTTTTTTCTTTGTATCTGTGGGCAAACAGAATTGCTTCCGAATTTCGATTTGTGCGACAAAATTTTTAATACATTTACTTGAATGCTACTCCGATAACTAGAAAAAAAGGTTTGTATAAAAAGCTTCGAACTTAAAAAAGGAGCATCGCAATCAAACTAGTATAATTCTTTCTCCTTCTGATCATTTAGATTACTGTTGCCGGCTTTCTGGCACATAGGTAGCGCGTCTTACTCGTGTTCTGGGAGTCCCGGTTCGGGCATGGTTGATCTTCTGTGTGCTATCTGTGAGATGTATGACTGTGCCCCCCTGTAAAAAGGGGCTGTACAAGCAAATGTGGTGAGTGTGTAGCTAAGTCGTACTCTTGGCCTTAGTTGGCGCTACTTCAAAAACAAGAGACGCTCCTTTCGGCTTAAATCTGCTGCTGTATCAGCGGGGGGCTTGTCTATGGCAAGTGCCATAAGTAACAACAACAACCACAGATTACTATTTCCCTAATTGCCACAACAGAATATCAAAATTAGGCAGCAAAAATAAATCCCGAATAAGAATAGTAATTAAAGACAATTTTAATATATTCTTATAAATTTCAAGAAAACTTGTATGCGTACCAAACTAAATTTGTAATGTTTTAAAGAAAATAATTTTTTAATTACATTAATAGGTACAAGAAATGTATAATTCTCAAATGAAAATACGACCAATTTTTGTTTACTTCCAGAACAAAGAAAAAGTTAGATTCAGTAGAAAAATGGTGTTTATATTCTTGAAGTGATTTTGGTTAATTAATTTAAAAAATATTCTATTATTTGATTTGAAAAGTTTTTGTAAACAAGTTGACACAAATGATATAAATCTAACATTAAAAACAGTCATTTAAACATTCAAAACGTGTAATTTAGAATCTGCTTCTGCCGCCAAACAGCCAAACTAAATAATAACAGTGAAAGTCTCTAAGAAAGACTTTAGTTATTGATGGTTGCCTCATTATAGCAATAAATATATTCCTGAGGAGCAGAAATACACGAACGTTCTAGAAAGTGACTATTATTAAGCCATGTTGTAAGTTGTTAAAAAGTGATAAGTAACAATCCATTAAGTGTAGTTTAAGAACCAACAGTTATCCTATAAATATGTATGAGCTCATATTTTAACAGAGCACATTAGTAACCAGAAGGAGTAGTTTCCCCACGACTTTTGAATAATTTCCCAAACAAACAAGCCAGCTTCATCACGCTGTTAAAGAAAGGAAAAGGCATTTAGCTTTGTGGGTCTTGTTCGCTTGTATCCAAAATTTTCTACTGAATTGTTGTTTCGGCTTAAGAGTAAATATAAAAATTTGTTATCTTCTCAATGATCATTTTTACATGCACACGAATAAATAGAGAAAAAAAATAGAGAATTTGGAGATGCATTTGATTTACGGCACGATATTTTTAGGTCTAATTTAAATCAAATAATTTCTCATCTTAAATTAATCCATGTTAACTTCTTTCTAAATATTCTCCTGCTCCAATCGCCACTTTTAATTATTTCTTATACGCGTTCTTCAAAACTGACGATTATTGAATTTTTTTTCTAGAATAAAAATACCCAATATCCAAACCTAAGAATACCTAAGATTATTGTTGTTATTATTAGTGGCACTTGAAATGGATAAGCTTCACCAATTATCAACGAGTTTTCAGCCAAAAGGAGCGTCTCTTATTTTGAAGTAACGCCAACCAGAACCAAATGTACGCCTTAGCTACTCATTCATCACAGTCGCTTTTACAGTCTCTTTTTACAGGGGGCACATTCAAACATCTTTCAGATAGGACACAGAAGAGAAACCATGCCCGAATTGGAACACGAACCCGGGATGGCCAGCTCTCAGGGAAGACGCACTACCCCTATACCAGGACACTGGCACACCTAAGATTTCCTTGTCTAATTTGGCATGTGAAAAAAATCTCTATCTGGGTTTCATAGTAAAACCACGAGTCGTCTCTCTTTTTCGATCAGGTGTCACGATGTCGAGTGACACCTTGTCGCTTTTCTCTCGTTCGAATTGTGCCTCCCAGATGAAATAAATCGTTCAAAAACTTTTGTTGACCACGCATCTGCAAAATTATACGCCTATCAATAATGCTAGTGTTAAAACTTTCTACCAGATTTTATTCATCTAGCTACAAACATGTTCGAGTTATCGTGTACACTTGCAAGCAGAGAAATTGACTGAATGAATTTGGTCTAAAATTATATATATATATATAGATAGATAGATAGATAGATAGATAGATAGATAGATAGATAGATA